>OX383309.1:1812500-2231921 GCA_947523025.1 Dryobota labecula | reverse complement strand
AGGCCCAACAGCCACACGGACAATATAACGTCGCAGATTAAAGTCTGTTATTTTATTTGCTTTCATTTATATCACATCCGTGTTTTATATCGTAAATTTAATAAAACCAGATAAAATAGTTGTCTTTATTATTTAAAAACGCAAAGAATCGTTTTTATGACTTGCAGTACCCAAGTTGAATGACACATGTTGAAAATAAAAATAAAAAACTTTAAAAAAGTTTCGTAGCGGGAATTAGCTATTCTCTTCTTCAATTTTGCAACATTTTCAACAGTTTCATTTTCTCGCAATCGAAGTAAAAAGCAGAGTGTATAACTCGGGCATAAACAAGCCATTTTACTACTCGTCATAACTATCCAACCTCGTCTGCGGCTCGGGTAGATATATATTGGGTAGGTCATTACGTCAACGCCGGCTGTCGCTGAAAATCAGCGCTGGGGCTGTCTTGCATATGGTCGCAGCATAATGCTGAGCGACAGCCGTTTTGCGTGGATGTGACGCATTTTTCCCCCATAGTTTTCATATATATTTTTTTTGTGATTATGTTCTTTATTGCGTCATGTTTACCGCAAATAAACGATTTTTCTTTCTTTCTATTCTTTTCTTTATATATACGTCTTGAGGTAAAATGGCTTCTTTTGTGCACTAGCTGTACAATCTACTATTTTTGATGAGGTGGAATAATGAAGTGAGACAAGGTATATTATTTATTAAATCATTTATTTACAAAATAATGAGTTACGCGATCTAAGTGTACTAGTTAATAATAATATGAATACATAAATACAATACATATTAAGGGTTTTTAACACAATAATAATTATTATTATGTCGTTTTCTATTATTCGTCCTTTAGGTACTATTTCTAAATATTGAAGGAAGAAAAGTGATTAGATGTAGCATTAAAAAATGCTTAATTATTATCATTGGAATAACTGGCCTTTTTAGTCGTAAAAAATACAAAACTGCTCATAAAAATAATTATATCCGTCAATTCCAATCAAAAATATAGAATACAATAATTTTTCTGGTCAGTTTACAAATTAAAATTATAGAAAAACAGTAGACAAAATCATATTTTTAAAAGAAAGATGGAAAAACAGAAATAAGTAAGAATATATTTCGCCATATTGTTTTTCTAGTAACTACTACTAATTAAGCGTTTTGTACAATAGTCTTTTATTGACTCGTATCCATTGACATATATATTACTGCGTAAGGACTGGGCGGACCGCATGTTATAATGACGCCTCGAACTTGGTCCCAAAATGGTCTTCCCTATAACGAAGTGAACTAGAACGCGTTCGGCTGTCTTCGGGAGCGGTCGTAAAATTTTACAAGCAAAAATGCCAAGTTGTGTCGTGAAGGGTTGCGTGAACTACGACAAAAAGCACAATAAAACAATTGATAACATTTCATATCACCGATAAGTTAAAAATATGTAATTATATCAACTTCTAACATTATTTAAAACAATTTTCTTTCTAATTTGTCTCAACGTTTGGCAAAGACGACGCGAAGCCGCGTTAAATTGCGTCATAACATTGCAGCGGCGCGCGTTTTTATCCGATGAAATGAAATGATTTATTATTATTACTATATGATTTAATTATGTATAAAATTATTTTTATTGTTTATTAAAAGCAAATTAAAATGTGTTTTTATGTACTTACTGCTAAAAAATCTGTAAGTACAGTGAAATACGTATTTATTTTGCAGATTTCCTTCTGATTCCGTACGAAATAAAGTTTGGAGTCGTGTCATAAGTTAAAAAAAAATAAGTTTAAAAATATTGTTTTATTCGAAGGCCAATGAAAATTTTATGACACAAACAAACTGCAATAAATATAAATTTCGAAAAATAGAAGTTTTTTTTATTTCTTTGTACCTCGAAAAATACCCGCTCTTACAAGTTTGCGTCTAGGAGCAGACCACGCCGATTGACATCGTAGTTCATAGTAGTTCTAATAGATGGCGTTAGTGTTTTTGTATGGCGACCGTGTCTGGCAAACGTTCGGACGACCGTATCTTTACTATTTATATCAATGCTCGTATCCTTTAAATACAGCGTGTGTCGTCGTCTTAAATATAACATCAAAACCCTGTCAAAAACGAAAATATTACTCTTCCATACTACTTTAAACAATAGCATAGATTCCTTTAAAATATACATTACTAACGAGAAATATATTTTTCCTAAAAAAATACGGCACAACAATGACAAATAAAATTTTCGTTTTTCACATAACCTCAAAAATATTCCCGCCAAAATGCAATCATAGACAAAATATATCAACTGTCAAATATTTGAGAAGTTTCACAGTTTACATATTGTATCAGGTCCAAGATGTCAAATTATCAATTATTTTCATATACATGAATTTCCCAACCTCCCAATTTTCCGTAGAAACACTCAAACATGTAGATACAAAAGTAATTGACAAAAAAAACAGCCAGCCTAAAAAATATCAAAAACTTTTTAAACAAAGTTAATCATACTTTTTTAGACCTGGACCTCATTCCGAAGGTATACGTTGGTTTTAATATCCCTGTCCCTGTCCCTGGTAGCCGCTGTTGTAGCCAGATTGTTGGCTATTTCTGTCATAACCTCCCTGGCCGAGACCAGTATCTTCGTATGAGATCTTGGGCTTGTAGCCGTCTTGATCAGCTTCGTATTGTACAATCTGTGAATGATAGATTTTGTAGATATGAAATTAGGCAATTGTTGCGGCTTTTTTGAAGATTTAAGAAACTGCTTTTCTGGTTTTAAAATCCGGCCTGTGGGTACAGTCAACCACGTGGTGACATATACTCTAAGAAAATCACCCTTACTGCTACTCGTACGACATATATAGGCACTGTCAAAGTCAAATTGTTACCTCTGATGTGGGCAAGACTGTACCAATTTACATTTTTTTACTTATCTGTGTAAATTCTAAGACACTGCTAAGTTAAGGTAGATGATGTCGCAACAAAATTTGGATATCAAGCCATGTTTCAAATTGGCAGCATGCCGTGAATAGGTACCTTTAACAATAAATTCAACTTATATATGAGTGGATGACACAATTGGAGGGTTGTTGATAAGCATTTTTTAAATTTCATTGAAAAAACAAGATAGCGGCGATTGTTCCGAACCTTGTACAGGTGTATGTGATAGAAGATCCTTCTGTGTTGAAGAAAAATTTTGACAAGGACCTATTAAGCCCTTGCGCTTTTTTTTCGCGTACTGCGTCTAATCTTAGCGCCGGTAATTCAAAATCCAACAGTGTTTTGTTTTACGCGCTGAGTTAACTCTGTTGGATTCTCAATGCTCGGCTCAACACCAAGAATTGAAAATTCAGTGCGGAATAAAAACCGTCGCGTAAAAAATCCCCGTGCGAGCTTAGTTGTTTCTGGGTAAGCTCACTCCATCGTAGACTTAGACACCCAGACCTAGACTAGAGTCAAGAGCAGAAAAAAAAAGTTGTCTCGACTTACCTGTTTCCTGCCATCGGGAAGCAGCACGTAGTACTGTCCCTCGGCCCTGTCTCCCTGCCTCGATTCGCGGTGTCCAAAGTCGTTGCCAGACTGCTCATCTTTCACCATGTACTCGAAGTTGTAGTTAGCGGGCTCCTAGAAAGAAATAGTAACATTTCCTTAGCAGTACTAGACACAACAAGGCAGGAAGCTGTGTGAGAAAGCTAGGAGACATCAATCAAAAATATTTATTATTTCCCTTAGTTCTTTCCATTAAAACGGCAGATTGGGAGCTAGCCTATTTACAGGGTCACCACTGCTCTCAAAACGGTGAAAGAAGATATCGTAAGGAAACCGGCATGTCCTAGAACCAGAAATTTGAAGACATTGGGTCCACCAATACGCATTGGGCCCACGAGGTGAATTACAGCCCGCTCCTTCTCAAAAAGAGCCCAGCAGTGAGAACATTAAAGGCTAGGCTTAATGTTTGAACCTACTACGCTTTCAAATGGGCAACTAGCTTCATCTTTCTGACTGACCAACCCCTTGACAATTCAAAAGTGCCTGTAATTGGTTTATTTGAAATAAATGCTTTGAGTTTGAGTTTATTCACATTAACCGAGCTCAAATCCAGATATCAGGCTTCTACTGAGAATTACGTTACGCGAAAACTCAATATAACACTTTGGTCGAATCGAGGTTTCACCATCGGATTCTGATTTGACACTTGTAGCGAAAACGCTCTAAGTTGTATTTTCGGCAGGCATAAGTGATGACCTATGGCACTGAAACGTGGTCGCTCACAATGGGCCTTATTAGAAGGCTAAAAGTCACCTAAAGGGCAATGGAGAGGGCTATGCTTGGAGTTTCCCTACGTGATCGGATCAGAAATGAAGAGATCCGCAGGAGAACCAAGGTAACCGACATAGCTCAAAGAATTGCCAAACTTAAATAGCAATGGGCAGGGCACATTGCACGCAGAACAGATGGCCGTTGGGTCCGAAAGGTTCTGGAGTGGCGACCGCGTACCGGAAGACGTAGCGTAGGAAGGCTTCCCACAAGGTGGACTGATGACCATGTGAAAGCCGCAGGAATCCGCTGGATGCGGGAAGCACGGAACCGGTCGAGATGGTGGTGCTTGGGGGAGGCCTATGTCCAGCAGTGGACGTCTTTCGGCTTCGCCACGCTCGACGCCCCGCGTTTTTATTGTAATATTGTTTTATATTTTTTAATGCTACTAACATATTTTTCTAAGTTGTAATACTAATACAATATGGATGGTTTCCGAAATAAAGGAATGATTGATTGATTGATTGATATAAAACCCCCCACATAGCTCTTTGTTTAACTATCGAGTTATAATAATACCCATACATTTTTCTTCTACATAAATACATTATATCTAATAATATTTTACGACCCCGACGCCATGATAAAAAATGTGACCAGCTCACACGAACGCTAAGGCTAACTGTCCACGGACGCGTCATTTGACGAATGCATGCAACCTACAAATGACGATAGGCGTATTTTGCATAAGTATTTGCTATGTCCACGCTGCTTCATGCAATCGTCAATCACGCTGCAAACATCTCAGTTTTCTTTGAACTAGCATCGAGAAAGCACGTCTTTTCGTTGTGAAAATGTCAAGTGATGATGATGAAGTGATTATAGCGTACAACTTTATTAGAAGACGACGAAACAGGCGAAGAAAGTACTGGTACTCGAAAAGTAAAAAAAAAAAGTAAAGTACTCGAGTTGGTCGAGTAGTGACATGCTGCCGCGCGCACCGCATGACGAACGCATGACGAGAGGCTGACGTGACGTTGCCGCTTCGTGGACACAGTTTCGATTGTTTCTACGCAAGATGCAACCATTCGTCTTGCAATCGTCAATTGACGAAAGCGTGCGCATGACGTGCGGTTTACGTGGACAATAGGCCTAAGTGTAAGGCCTGAGTGAAAAGGCGTGCGGCGGGGCGTTTTGCGTCGCGTGCAATCGGTGAAAGATTGTTCGGCGCGCCGCTCGCCGCTACTCAGGACACTCGCGAGGGATTGTATGTGTTTAACATGAACGCCGCACGCGCCGCCCTGCCGGACCGAGAGTCGAGCGTGCACTCAGTTCGAACACTAAGGCTGAGGCTACATTAGGCAGCGACGCAATCTGCGACACGTGAGCGATTAAAATAAATAAATGAATGCTCACGTATATGGCTACACCGTACATCAAATATTACTAGCGATTTTTGATTTCTTTATGCGAAAGGAACAGTATTACTGTAATCACGGCATTGGCCACATCAATATATCATCGAAATTTAAGCGAATTTATTGTAAAATTTCTCATTTGCACGACTAGTTCAATAGTGCTACTAAATATGCGTGTGGCTACATTATGCGTAGCGATTCATGCGGCTACAATATACTTTTTATAGTTTAGCCGCATGAATCGCTTTTGCTAATTCGTTGTGTAGCATGTGTACTGTAGCCATGTCATCGCATTTCGCTTATAATGTAGCCATACCATGTTTATCTCGTTTCGCTCTTCCAGTCGCATCACAAATCGCTGCCTACTGTAGCCTCAGCCTAAGCATGCACTAAGATCACTCAGCGAACGCTTTTCGCCGCTTGCACGCAAGCCCCGCCGGACGCCTTTTCACTCAGATCATACACTTACATTCATTCATACATCTTGTCATTTTTAGATTAGTGGTGGTTAAATAATGTACACAAAATAAAGCACCTGCCTGGGTTGGAACCTACATCCTATAACTTGTAAGTCGCGACCGTTTCCACGTGGGCCACCGCACTGCTCTCTCTGGGTCAGTAATATGCTGGTATTATTTTAATGGTTGAAAACTCACCCCGTTGCTGCCATCGTCACCACCATATCCTCCTGAACCAGGAGGCAGGTATTGACGGCTTTGCTCTTGACCTCTTGAAGAGTGACCTCCGAAAGAACCACCCTGGGAGTGACCTGTAAAATATAGCCGTAACAGATAAATATTGCAATTCTTACGATATCAAAATTTATTTAAAACGGTATCAGTTTGGATATCAAAATCATTTGATAAAGATCTACTTACATGTTTATTTTAATTTATCTTCAGATTAATTGTAATAAGCGTCTATATATTTGCTTATATTTAAGGCTCCTACAAACAGGCGCGACACGCTTCCCGGAACACAAGGGCACCGCGTGTCACGCGACGAGCGGTGCCTTTGCGTCGCGTCAGCTACCCTGACTCTTTCGCCTTAAGTAGGTACCATACTCGTGATACACCAACTCGTGGTATACTTGTCGTGATGGCCCAGTGGTTGAGGTTGCCTCTCATGCATGCGAGGTTGTGACTTCAAATCCGGGCAAGCCAATTTAATTTCTTCAATTCATATGTAGGTTCTTCTTATGTTTATCTTGGAAATCACTGACATTATTGGAGGAAACTATCATCATGAAATAAGACACTTACCACCAGCACCTCCGAATCCAGGTGCACCATATTGCTGAGAAGGAGCATTAGCTGATGGGGCGCCATACTGCGATGAAGGAGCTCCATACTGGGACGAGGGGGCGCCAAACTGAGCTGAAGGTGCACCGTACTGCGACGAAGGAGCTCCAAATTGGGATGAGGGGGCTCCATACTGCGAAGAAGGCTGGCTTCCTTGTCCTGGGGCGCCGTATTGAGAAGAAGGCTGGCTTCCTTGTCCAGGGGCACCGTATTGGGTTGATGGGGCGTTGAACTGTCCTTGGGGAGCTCCGTATTGGGTTGAGGGACTACGGGCACCACCGCGGGTTGGTCCACGGCTTCTGGAATAACGGATTATTATTCATTTTCGATTGAGATATTGTCGATCGCAGATAGGTTTCTATCAGTTTAAGCTTAGAAAAACTCCTTTCCCCACTTGCTACCGTTACAGGTATAGTGACCAATATTCTCAATGGAAGGACGTGACGAGTAGGGATTGCAATCCGGCCTCATTTTCAATCCGGCCGGGTCCGACCGGATTTCCATCAACCCGGCTGGATCCGGATGGATCCGGCCGTATTGATCTAACCAGGATAACTTAACTTTCCTTCATTCAAACATGGACCGTTTGAAAAGACTTTATAAAAGTTAACTTGATTTAATAAAAGTAATACACAACAGCCAGCACAGGTTTTGGTTACATGTTGCATAAAGTTATGTGGTCACTTTTTTGTGTTAGGTACATGTTGACGAAAGTGTGGTTATGTATAAGTAAACATTTTTTTCAGTGTGGTGGTTCAGTTGTCTTAGTTCAATTTTAAATATAAAGTAGAGCGAGATCAATATTATTAATCAAAACTAAACATTGAATGATGAACCTCACCTGAGATCACAATAATGTCAATAATTAGCTATTTGAGAATGCTATTCAGTTTTTTTCTTTTTATATAACAGACTACCTACCGAATCAATCAAATGAATACCACATGCAGCACAACACAATAATCACAATTACTATTATAATATTTTAACCCTTTAGTCTTTAAACAAATAATCACTTTTTGGTTTGTAAAAACGACCTAAGTCTCAAAACTCATGCAACAGCGCGGTTATTTTGCCAAAGTATGCAATCACCGGATCCGGTCACCGGATCCGGTATAATGGTAAGTGTATATTGATGCCGGATCCGGTAATCTAACGGATCCGGCATCAATATAGTTTTCCGGTTTGCAATCCCTAGTGATGAGTAACCAGACATGAAGGGGCGCCCCTTCATGCCCGGCGCCCTTAGGCGGTCGCCCAACCGCGCCCTGCCCTAACGCAGCTACTGCTTATAGGAAACAAGAATTTTATTTATCACTAGCTGCTGTCCGCGGCATCCCCCGCGTGGCTTTTTCTAAAATAAAAGTGGCTTAACACGTTGACGGACAGAACGCCTCTCGACGTTGTCTCTGCAAAAAATAATACGACGGTACGCCTATCGACGTCAAAGTTTTGACTTGTATAACATTAGTACGCCTTGTGGCGTTTTATTTTCTGTACTAATACAAGGAAGGGGCATTCTATAGTGTCACCACGGATAGAAATCCCTTTTTTTTTTTTTTTTTTTTTGTACCTTTTACTGTCATTTACTGTGACGTTAAAAAACAAAAAAAAAACATTCTACAAAAGTGTGTTCTATGTTGCGATGTAATACAACGCCTCTATGAAATTCTGTAGTGACCTGCCACGTTCAACCAATGATCCCAATACTCTCCGTCAACATGTTAAGTTACTCCTTGTAAAATCAGCTATCTGTCAGTGCAAGTATTCTCAAAATCGGTCCAGCCGTTTCAGAGATTAGCCGGAACAAACAGGCAGACACAGACCAAAACCTTAACAGGCTATGTTCCTATGTTCATCTTATCTGTCTCAACTCTAAAGTATTTTGACAAACGAGGTATTTTATAACATGTATAGATAGAAAATAGTGATATCTAAAACTTCTTAAGTTGTACCTGAACAAAGCATCAGTCTGCCTCTGAAGGCCTGGTGCTCCGGGGGTACCATACAGCTGCGAGGGTGCTCCGCCCCCCGCCTGGGGAGGGAGGTACCTGTTGTCCACTGGAGGTTCCGCCATGCAAACCATTGCCAACGCGCTGATTAAGAGGATCTGAAAATGATAAAAGTGTATCATCTGACGAATCACGATTCCAACATATGAAAACAAATGGTTTATCTTACTAATGATAGTTTTACTTTGCAAACATGTCTAAGTTTTCGGTTAAGGCGAGGTTCTTCAAGTTAACCTCTAGGAAATGTAATTTTAGTGCCATTTTATTTAGAAACGGTAATGATTAAACACGTGAAAAAACTATATGTTGCTTTTGAGACCTTTCTGTAGGTACGTCGGGCACTGGTTACATAACTGGACAAAGTTCGCTCGATATAAAAAAAATCCAAACATACCCATATTTTGTAGATTAAAACTCATTTTATTTCAATATTATACTACTTTATGTATTGAAAATTACATCAAAATAAACGTCTATGATGATGTAATATCTGTCGGGTTTAACATTTTCAATATCGTAAAACATATAATTTTCAACCCAAAATTAACGAAGTTCACGGCACAATTTACTCGCGCCCCGCTGCCACCTCAAGAACAAGAACGCACGCTTGAAGAACCTCGCCTTAAAAAAAAGTACGAATTTTACATTCAGTGAAAGCTAAGTAGGTACTACATTGAAAGAAAATTTGATCATCTAAGGGGGAAGTGCTAAGGTAGCCCGCGAAATTAAAATGTTCTTACGATTTTTGCAATCAATGTGCAGCTCATTGTCTGGGTGTATGTTTATATCATTCGCGACCGTACGTAACAAATACCTATGTTTTATAGAATTATAATCATTAGAATCAGTACAAACTCCTTAAGTTAGTATAATCCTAAAAGTCATGAAATAATTATAACTCACATGCATACCCAACCAGTCAAACCATTGCAAGGTTTTGTGGGGCTAAGTTTATAAGTTAGGTACTTACCATGTTATATTAAAATAAAATTAAAATAAAATAATAAATAATCATTCAATATGATTAAATATATGAACTTAGAGAGTTGTATTGATGTTTTTTATGATTATAATTCTAAGAATTAATATTTTATACGGCCGCGAATCATATTTAGATCAAAATACAACCTGATACTGACCTGTCTGAAAAAACGTAAGAAAATTTAAATTTTGCTTGTCTGACGCTTTCACCATAATATTCCTTACCTTCATGATTTGAGGTATTACTGATTTTCCTTACACGAAAAAGATAAACTGAAACAAAAAGAAAACGTTAATGATGTTCAAAAGATGGCCAATGCGTTGCCACCTTTTTTTTTAGGCGGGAAATTATCCAATAACTTCTCCCGCTCCGCCAAGAGCGGGAGAAGTTATTGGATAATTTAACCGACCGCGGCCGACCGCTGTCAGACTGGACGCGAGAGATCGCCGCAGCCGCGCGCCGATCGCCTCTGCGAGGACACGGCGCGGCGGTGCTCCACCCAAGCCGGGCAGACCTCCACCGTGTCCTCCGGGCTATCCACACAGTGGTATCATCCGGGCATTTCCTCCCGCCTTATCCAGAACAGGAACCTCCCGAAACAACCGTGTCTGGTGAGGACCTGCGTCAGGCGGAAGGTAAGAACGCCGTGAATGCGTTGCGACCTTACAGACAAAGTTGATAAACCCCATCTGTGAGCCTGTAACTTCACCGGGACTCATCAGTAATGCTGCTTGGAGCCAAAAACCTACCTATTTCCATGGATTAGGAACTTTACCAGCGAATTAACCCTTACTGCCACAGAAAAAAATGTGTAGGAATGTATGACACACACTTCAATGATAAACGATTTTATTTATGTTACTTATAAGTATTCTTTATTTTGTTTGAAATGGTATACTTCTGGTCCTCCTGGGTAAAGTAAAAAATGGTAAAGTTCTGATGACTGGTTTTTGAGTTGGCTTCATGTTGATGTTTTAATAACTTTAGAGCACTGTTATTTATATTACACAGCAAGTAATGGTATACGAATTTGTGTGGGGTAGGTACCACAACTAAGAACTGAAAATTACCAACTTTTTTTTATAAAAAAAAAAAATACTTTCATTTCAGAAGTTGGGGCCAGATAACGAAAATACAAAACCAAGGACTACCAACTATATGTAAAGTTTTTCAACTAAGTATTTCTGAATCAGTAGCAGCCCGGAGTCTGGATTCGTGCCCGGTGGATGGCAATAGGCTTGCCCCCCATAACATGGGATTTAAACATAAACTGGGGAAATGTGTGTAGCCTCCTATCCTTTTGGAGAATGCAGGCCTCAATATATGTCAATCGAAACAGGTAATTTTGCCCAAATAAAAAAAACAAAATCAAACCTTCACAAAACACTTCACACAACGGTAATTTTCGATTCTCGAAAATTCAAAATTTTGGAACACCGCACGAGAACGGCCGATGTTGCCCGAATGATGATCCGTATTGATTCCCACCCGCTTATATACCATAATGCAAGTGATTACTTATTACATGTAATGTATGTACATCCTTACTTACGTACATAGATGTGTCTATGTGCGTGTAGTGATTGGCGCATCTGCTTAGTGAGATGGTTAGAATGTTGCTCTACTTTGTTCTGAATAAGTTTAGGGTCAATGTCAGGAGAGTAATTTGGCACGCCTTGCTGTTTGTTTACTTTTGTTTGGACATGAGATTGATAATAGAGATTTAGTATCGGAGTCGTGATGTCTGCCATCCTCATATCGAAAGACAGTTGGTGGACTATGAGAGGGATTGAATTCTTTATTGCTGGTCATGTGATATGGAAAGCGATCTTTATTATTTCAAATATCGCAGCATCATGCTGAGATAGGAGCCTTTTTGGCCTCGCACAGGTCTTCTTTCACTATTTTTTTTCAGTTTTATTGTTATTTTTTATTGTTTTCATGATTTTGTTAGTTATAGTGTTCTTTTTTATTGTTGTATTTCCTGTGCGTGTTCCAAATAAAATATTTTCCTTTCTTTCTTTAACGTTCTCTATAAGCCGGTTCTGTTCCACGGCAGAGCAAAGGCCTGCCTCCTTCCACTCTTTTATTACTTGGTCAACACAAATAATTAGACTGTATATACAATTTCAAAGTTTTCTCGATTTTCTTTGTACATGAGCCGCATGCATTGTTATACAAGAAAAAGGACAATAACCATTCACAGATTATAGTTAGTTACTCTGTTTAATAATGCTGTTTAATCTGTAAAGATTAAACAGCATTATTAAACAGAGTAACTAACTATAATCTAAAATCATCATGATTTTATTCATGGAGAAAGTTTTCTTTCTGTATCAGTCTTACCAAAGGTTATCGTGTTAACCAGTACGCAACATATTTGGGATATGGCTAGGAAGATTGATAAATGATAATTTGTTTACAAACACTTTTACACGTCAATCATATTTTAAAAACTAGATGAGTTCGGCGTTTTCTATCTGACTACTCTGAGAATAAAGGCCGAAACAAACTCACAGTCTCTTTGAAAGTCCAGACATAATCTTGGTCAGATCATGTGAAGACCATGTAGATTACAAAAAAAATATTTTTCAGTAAATATGAAGCGTCCAATAAATAACTTAATTAATTATGTATAAATAAAAATAATAATAAGTAAATAAAACAACAATGAATAATACAATTTACAAAATAAAGGGTTTTTACAAATGTTACTAAATAAATAAATGTATATAATTTATCGTATGGTGCCGGACGTAAAGAATAGCACTACTCCATTTCCTCCCGTGGGTGCCGTAAAAGGCGACTAAGGGACTTACTAGAGAATGGGCAGCAGCGTTCTTTATGCATTTTAACACCATACTGCGATCGCCAACCCGCCTGCCAAGCGTGGCGATTATGGCAAACCCCCCCAATTGGGGGAGGCCTATGTTCAGCAGTGAACGTCTTTCGGCTGAAATGATGATGATGAAGACTTTTATCTAATAATCATGTCATTAAATATTTGTACACCACATGTAACGGTAGAATGTAAATGGGCCACATTTATAATAACATCATACTACTTTGTACACCTATATTTAGGCAAATAAAGTATTATTATTATTAACAATAAAAAGAAAAAAGAAAAAAAAAGATCCAAACAGTTTCTTTCTGTATCAAAGTAGAGCACACTTCCCAACGTTTTAGCTACATTCGTCTAAAAGCTATAAGCGAAGGTGTGCTCCACTTGAAGCTGAGCTGGAACTAAATCACTCATGTTTTACTAGTTTATAATATCAAATGCACACTAAATAAATACCTACATAGGCTTTGGTTTCCTAATTAAGTGGTGAACGGTCACAAAATAATGGCTGTCTAAATACAGAGCGTTTTCAGGATAGCACGCGAAATTAAAATTTTCTTTGGTTTTTTGCCATTAGCAGGTCAGTATTAGGTTGTATATTCATCTAAATATGACTCGCGGCCTTATCAAATATTATCTTATCCATACTAATATTATAAATGTGAAAGTAACTCTGTCTGTCTGTCTGTATGTTACCTTTTCACGCCTAAACCGCTGTACCGATCGTCATGAAATTTGGCAGAGATATAGCCTGGGTTATGGAGACGGACATAGGCTACTTTTTTACGCGATAACCGACATCTACGCGGGCGGAGCCGCGGGCAAAAGCTAGTAAGGTAGGTAGGTAGGGTAGGGTAGGGTAGGTAGGTAGGTAGGTAGGTAGGGTAGGGTAAGGTAGGGTAAGGTAGGGTAGGGTAAGGTAGGTAGGTGGGTAGGCTAGGGTAGGGTAGAGTAGTGGAGTGGAGTTTATACTATAGCTTTTGACAGAAAGAAGTTTGTCGGGTCAGCTAGTTTATTAATATAATTATAATCATCAATAAAACTCTCTAAGTACCCCATATTACCCATTCAATGACTATTTCATGAAATCATAACATTTGAAGTCAATTTTAACTTAAGGAGTTGTAATGCTGATTATTTTTAGGGTTCCGTACCTCAAAAAGAAAAAACGGAACCCTTGTAGGATCACTTTGTTCTCTGTCTGTCTTTCCGTCTGTCTGTCAAGACCCTTTATCTCGGGAACGCGTAGAGGTATCCAGTTGAAATTAAAACCATAAACACCTTTACAGTTTACAGTACCTTGAAGCTGTGAACGTAAAAAAAGATACGGCCGTTTATGCCGCAAAAAACCTAGGCATATTTCGACACTCTCAAGGAAATTAAGGCTCGTACAGACTCGCGCGGTATCGCGGACGCGACAGGCAGCGACAAAGAAATTGTGCTACTAGTGTCGCGTCGCGCCCGCGATATCGCACTAGTCTGTACGAGCCTTTAAAATTTATAGGGTACTTTCCGTTGACCTAGAACTATGAAATTTGGTAATAAAAAATAATAAAGTAATATCGTCTTATACTACAAGTACAGGGAAAATCTGAAAACTATACATTTGTAATTAAATCATAAAAAATATAGTCTTTATTTAAAGTTCAAATTTGTACGGAACCCTCGGTGGGTGAGTCCGACTCGTACTTGTCCGGTTTTTTTTAATCATGAGGCCCGTCACGTTAGTGAAGTTGCGCTAGCTAATTTAATTTGTATATGCGCGGTGCTAACTGCTCTAATGACTGAAGTAAGTGCTAATCTAAGTATTATTCAATTAATTGACGATATCAGCCGGTAACTGTCCACTGCAGGCCAAAGTTCTCTGCTCATACAGAGGTTAAACAAACTAGCACTGATAACAGATTACAGACACAGATAGTATTTACATTACCTACAAGCTAATTCTCTCCTTCCTGCTGGGGAGTTTTTAGAGGTATGAGGAACAGGGTGTAAAGTTCACTCATACTCTATAGTAAAGGGAGGATCCTCCGACCAGACGGGTATTGTGTCTGGTGTGCAACTGCCCAACGGTTGATGTCGGGATGTTGTATAAATGCTAGTCGCGCGGTAAACTCTGATAGCGTGATGCAGGATTTGTGACGTCAGGTCTTTGATGCGTAGTTCGCATGTGGCGTTGTTGGTACCGCCACAAGTTTGTTGCGCCACTTCTTCTTCCCATTTAAAGCACTAGAAAGTGGTGACGGGCGCGCGTTTTGGGGGACTGTCTTATGTAATTTAGATGTTCAAAAAGAAAAATTATTAAAAAAAAACTTGACTGTAAAAACACATAACTGAAAAGAGTAAAACAAGCATTATAATCTATAGAATTTTGGTATCGCAGGTGGGCACAAACAAAAGTTACACCGTTTCAGGTTTGTCCGCCTGCGATACCAAAATTCTATAGATTATAATGCTAGCTTTTATTTGATACCAATATTGTTGTAATTTATATTTAATAAACTTTCCCATCCCTTTTTTGTGCATTTGCAGATGCAATATTTAAATATTATATAGCCTATGTCACTCCTACAGTTAGGACGAATCTAACGATACGTCATAAGTTAAAATCTATCAAGCCATTTTGGCTACAGAGCGTGCCAAAGAATCAGACATACATACATATCTACATACTTACTCTCTAAAAACATTACCCTCCTTCTGAGACAGTCGGTCATTTTTATCCTGATCCAACCTAGTAAAATTGGGGATTATTGATTCCTCTCAAAAAATCAAAATCAAAATATTTTATTTCACATAAACCTACATGGGCACTTATGAAACGTCAGAAGCTAGGTGCACGGTTCCAATTAGTCGTTTCCTATGGAGAAGAGCCGGCAAGAAACTCCACGGTTACTCTTTTAAAAATAATTGGCTTTACAATATTATCAAAATATTGTTAATAAATAGGTATGGGAGGACAGTACCCACTCTGATACCCAGTTCGAGTGCGGTGCTCCTGACAAACCATGCCCCATCTGTTGGAGTCTCCAAAGTGACATGTGCACTTCTGAGGACCTAAAAACGACACTGAAGCCGCGATTAACGAGGCCTCTCGACGCCTTATCTCTCAACTATTTTAATACAAATCCATCGACTCGAAAAGGCGAAGAATATTGAATCCAGCTTTTTATTTCACTGACATTCAGATGAGCTATACCTAAAGTCTCAAATTCAGATAATTTATGTAAACAAAGGGGATAACATAACAAAAAAATATCTTCGTAATGGTAATTCACATAAAATTGCGAAAAAAGAGGTACTATTTTCTTTTAAGTACTGTATTTAATAAATAATAATTAAAAAAATAATCATACCGTAATTATTTTTATAAATTTTCGGTTTTAAACAAAGTTATTAATAAAAGGAGATTTTATGGTATAAAATGTTTTATGATATTGGTAACAATGCAGGAGATCCAAAAAATTTCAAATTTTTTACATCTTCAACAACACTAATATTACAACTCTCATAAATAGATTCATATTGTAAGTAGCATATCTAGACACATTTTGGATGAAAACGGCTGTAAACTGTTTCGATTGGAAATCGATTTTGGGACGCCTACATCTAGCACTGGGCTTAAAAGGGCTGATTATGACTTCATATACCGTGTCTCCGACACACTACAAAAAACATTGTTTGGCAACGGTATTTTGTTTGCATAGTTCTTATAATTAATTCACTTTAATTTTATCGATGATTATTTACAAAAATATTTAATGATAAAATGTTTTGCACCACTGTCCTGTCATTTTTACAGTGAGATTTCTTGAAATTACTTTGTTTACATAAATTATCTGAATTAGAGACTTTGGGTATAATGAAATTATTTTATCTTACACCTACATCAAAAAATTTCAAATTTTTTACATCTTCAACAACACTAATATTACAACTCTCATAAATAGATTCATATTGTAAGTAGCATATCTAGACACATTTTGGATGAAAACGGCTGTAAACTGTTTCGATTGGAAATCGATTTTGGGACGCCTACATCTAGCACTGGGCTTAAAAGGGCTGATTATGACTTCATATACCGTGTCTCCGACACACTACAAAAAACATTGTTTGGCAACGGTATTTTGTTTGCATAGTTCTTATAATTAATTCACTTTAATTTTATCGATGATTATTTACAAAAATATTTAATGATAAAATGTTTTGCACCACTGTCCTGTCATTTTTACAGTGAGATTTCTTGAAATTACTTTGTTTACATAAATTATCTGAATTAGAGACTTTGGGTATAATGAAATTATTTTATCTTACCTAATTCATAACATACTGATATTGGAAGAGTATGATGGGGCTCCCTTTTCCGCACTTAGACTCCTATTTGGTCCGTTGTGCGTCGTATTGGAAGAGTAAAGATGTTATAAATCGTGTGTAGGTATTATAAGTTTTTCCCTATTTATGTATTTGTGTATCTATTTTAAATGTTATAATTTATTAGGTTATATTTTTAATATTTTTTGTTATTATTATTTCCTCTTAATAAGAGCACATGCCATCTGATCTCTTCACCACCCTTGGTTGCATGACTGGTAGAGATTGCCTAAGGCATTAAGTCCGCCTTTGTACCTTATTGTGAGCGTAAATAAATAATAGTGCTTAAAAGTATCACGCAGATCCGGAATTCGAAGACTATCAATTTCATTTGAGAGTTGAACCCACGACTGGTAATGTTGATGTAAATTATTCTCAAAAACTGCGCCTTTCGAGCGGCTACAACGCTCTGAACCTGCGTATGAGTTTGTTTTTTTTATCTTTGGAACAAGCCGTGTACCTGATAGGATTTATATATTCATTATTTCTATTTCTCACCTGCAAACATGACGAACTTCCATCTTCCAATTAAAAAATCGTTCCTTAGTGCTCAACTTCGTTATATAAGGTACTCTTGTTCAAAATTTCAAGACCCAACGATTTAGGCTGTGCCTTGTCTGTCAGAGATCCTCGGTTGACAAACCGTCCGGAACCATTCGGCCACCACTACTCTCAAATGACAAAATCTCGTGAAAATATGTGTTGACAGTTAGACACTCATTCATCATTTAGTTGTTCAATTGAGCGACATCGTGAAGAGATTTACATGGGTATAAGACGCTACGTCTGTCTGTCTTTGGTAATATTTCTGAACTGGTAAGTAGTATAGTCCCCACGACCTTAGTTCATTCTGCTGAAGTTTAAGCTGGCTGGCATTAATAAGTGTCAATTATAGTCACCTACCAACTTTACATGTTATAATATATATGCCGTGTCTCCGACATACTACACAAAACACTTGTTTGGCAACGGTATTTTATTTGCATAATTCTTATAATTAATTCACTTTAATTTTATCGATGATTATTTATAAAAGAATTAATGATAAAATGTTTTGTATCACTGTCCTGTCATTTTGACAGGGACATTACTTTGTTTACATAAATTATCTGAATTAGAGACTTGGGTATAGATAGAACAATGAAATCTTGAAGGTTTGTCTTGGTAAATGTATTATGTTTTGTAAAAAGTCATAGAACAAAAGTTGTTGTTTATGATGTAATACAGTACTGCAAAGTTGTTAGTGTTTTTTCCAATAATATAAGATGAAAGTCTCCGTTCAGATTGGCCGTCATGGCCGAAATTCGCTTTAGAGGACTATATTACTATGTATGATGTTAAAATGCTAAATTATTTTAATTTGATGCTTGGAAATGCAGCCTGGATTGATTGAATTTTGTTTTGATTAAATGCAATTGGCAGTTTCCGTGGCTTAATTTATGTAATTAGTAAGCCTACCTACTGATTATTTAATTCTTTGAAATGTGCAGTCACCAGCTCATTAAGTTACCACAAACTGTCAGATTTTCTCATTTAATTTTGAATTTAACAGCTAACATTTTTAGTTTTAAAATCGTTTGGAGAAAGACAGTTTCGTGTAGCCTCATGTGCTAGCGAGTGTACTTCTAATTAACCTTAAAATTATCTCATGATTCGCAAGCGCTATTGCTGAGCATGAGGTATTACTGAGTTCGATTCACCGGTCGGGCAAAGTGTTTTTCCATCTGGATTTTTTCAGTAGTAGCCGGAGTCTGGATTTATGCCCGGTTAATGGCAATAGGCTCGCATGAGACCTAAACATAACTGGCGAAATGTGGGTGTACTAAAGGATGTTTATTTTAGAGGCAAAGAATTTTAAACTGAAATAAAACACAGAAAAATGATTTTAATATCCATGAAATTGGGTTTATCTGATAGATCATTTTATGGCATTAATATTTGAATATGATTTCGGGCATTAGCCGTAAGGCTGGCGCGTACGCGGCGTAATCTGGAGGTCAAATTTTCACACACTCTTCGCAGTACCTAAATCAGGTTGTATTTCGGCAATTATGCGTCGAATGTTGACATCAAAGTGATCAATTATTACCAGTTTATCGGCGTAGACATGCAACTTTAGATACCCCCAGACAAAATAATGTAATGACGTTAAATCGCACGAACCAGGTTGTCAGATTTCGTGAAATTAGTCGTTCGTCAAATGTATCCTGTAGTGAATTAAGCCAATAAAAAAGTTGAGTTTTTAGTAAATAAGTCTTGTCGCGTCAGCCGCGGCGGCCACATGCCCAAAATCATATTCAAACATTAATGTCATAAAATTATCTGTCAAATAAAGCAAATTTTATGGATATTAAAAACATTTTTCTGTGTTTTATTTCAATTTTTATCTCTCCGCCGCGGAAAAAACCTTATAAGAACACCTCTGCATACCTCTCCGGGGAGAAATAATCCGGTCTAGCATGTCCCTTGCTGTCCTCCCCCAGCGTCGCCCTGAGCAGAGGTCCGTACCGCGCAGGGGGTACCCTTACCATGTATTGGCTTAGTTTACAAGTCTTTTTTGAGGCACCGTAGGAAAATCCAGTTAAGCAGACGACAATATCCTAGCTCGATCTGCGAGTTGCCATTTGGAAAAATAAAAAAAACCTAGGAATACAGACGTAATGATATTATAGTATTATCACTCAGTTCAGGAAAATCAGCGCTGTGCTGTGGCTCCCTCATAGCACAGCATCATGCTGAGTGGAAGCCTTCTTGTCACAGTCATGACGTGCAGCTGCCGACTATTTTGTTTTGTGCTCGTGATTGGAATGTAGATCAATTTTTTTTTTTTTTCTGTATACCACCTACTCAAGTTAATTATCTTTTTGTATGCACGTGTTTCTGTGACAAATAAACCTATTTTTCTTTCTTTCTTTCAAGTAAAGTCACAGTCAATAGCTTGTATGTTATACATTCTGCATTTGTAATAAATGTGGAGACAGGTTGAGTTTGTCACGACCGTCATGGAATAGACAGCACATGTTAATCCCAAATAGAGACATACAAATGTCAACTTTAACGCAATTTAAATTAAGTTGGTTTTGAAAAATGCCCAATCTATTCAATGGGTCGTAAAAGATTTTTAAGGCAATTCAAACAAAACCCTATGTTTTGGAAGTAAGATTCAGAATCCTTTTTCTAATGTTAATTTAAGGTGACTGATGTCTGCGTAGGAGTGTATTGATTCATGTTGCGAAGCTGTGAACAATTAATTTCAAAATAGTTGAAAGTAGTTCAGTGCTTAATAAAAGCTCTATAGCTCGATTTATCCATCAAAATGCTTTAAAATATATGTCGGTTCCAACGGTTTCTGATGGAAATGTAAACAATTAGGTCAGAAAACGTACCCCTGTGATGCCAATTTGTGGTGCCATTTACAAATTTAGTGCTTTGATTTGATTATTTGAATACCTTAACCCGAAATTCTAAGAAGGTAGCCCATGAAATTCAAATATTCTTATGATTTTTGCAATTTGTAGGTCAGTGGATGTTGCGAATTTTCAATTGCAATTTAATAATTTTATGCAAACGATTATTGTTGGAAAAAGTGGTGAGGGACTGCGAAAGCACGGCCTATCGATCCTTTAGTATATAGTTTCTACACTGTCAAAGACTTTTTGAATAAAAGCGCATTTGGCGTCCACTAAGATACTGGTTCTTCGTCTTATTTCCTGTTACTTTGTCGTTAATAATAATTTCAATAATTTAAGTAATTGAAATCACAATTTTTCTAATAATTGTAATTTAAATGATTCTCATAATTGTAATTCACATTTTTTTATAAATTGTATAATTGTAATTTTATTCAAATAATTGTTGTAAATTAACTATAATTTTGCATGCCCGTAATGAGGGTGAAATATGTCCTGTGCTATAATTTAATTTAACATCTTATGTATTTCATGCAAATAAATGATTTATTATTTATAAAGAGTTTTTAGCAAGAGGTGCCAGAAAAGTTAGCACAGGGATAACTGGCTTGTGGCATCCAAGCGTTCATAGCGACGTTGCTAAACAGGCGCAACACACGACGCGACACAAAGGGACCGCTCGTCGCGCGACACGCGGTTCCTTTGTGTCGCGTTGCGTGTCGCGCCTGTTTCTAGGAGCCTTAATACAGAAGAAAGTGTTACTAATTCCCTTTAGTGAGTGATTGGGTGAGAATTTAACCTGAACAGGGTATTTTTACACAGTGTGCATCTTCAACGCCACATACGAACTACGCATCAAAGACGTGACGTCACAAAAATCCTGCATCGCGCAATCAGAGTTAACCGCGCGATTGCCCTAAACAGTGTGTCTGGTCACCGGTGTCCGACCCGAGAAGGCGAAGCAATATGATCAATTTTATCGACAAATCCAACAAATAAGGCATTTTGGCCCATCTGTTTTGAAATGGCGGCAATTTTTTTTTACTGTGTATGGTTTTTTTTTACTGGGTTCATTTATTTAGCAATATCTACCGATAGAGGTCCTACAGGCATAAAAGTTTCTTTCGACAGCTAAAAAGTAAGCAATAAGTTGACACTAAAATGTTTATAAAAACTCCCATTAAAAGGAGACTTGTTGCGCTCTGCGAGAAATATGCAGCTGAACATTATCTCACCTATAATGTTAAGAAATCGGAGGTTATGATATCGCACCTTTGGGAACAAAAGGTCACTTCTGCATGTTTTCCAACTTTACAGAAGTGACGCTCTGTTCCCAAAGGTGCGATATTTAAATACAGTAAAGGTCCTGATCATATTTTACCGATCAATTTGTGTGGAACTGCCTTAAACATTATTTAAGGCAAGTTTAAATATCTTGGTCACATAATTAAGGATGATTTAACAGATGATGCTGATCTGGAACGACAGAGGCGTAGTATCGCATGTCGAAGCAACATGTTGGCTAGACGCTTTTCTCATCGCTCCAACCAAGTTAAAATAACTCTGTTCAAGGCTTACTGTCAGTCAAAATAAAAAAAAACAAAATATTTTATTTCACATAAACCTACATGGGCACTTATGAAACGTCAGAAGCTAGGTGCACGGTTCGAGTTAGTCGTTTCCTATGGAGAAGAGCCGGCAAGAAACTCCACGGTTACTCTTTTAAAAATAATTGGCTTTACAATATAATTAAATAACAGTGACAATAGGTATGGGAGGACAGTGTAGGCCTTTCAACAATTACCAGGTACTTAACAAAATAGAAAACCACCAGTCGTTCTACAACAGTCAACTCTGGTACAGATACACGAAGAGTGCTTATAACACTCTTCGTGTACAGTATAATAACGCCTTTAGAGCTATATTACAGCTGCCCTGGCGGTGTAGTGCGACTGGCATGTTCGTTGAGAACAGAGTTACTGATTTTTACGAGCTCTTGAGGAGACTCACGGCATCTTTCCTGACTCGATTATGTGCATGTAATAATCAAATAGTGTCTGTGTTATTTTGCTGTGTGTACCTGCTAAGACGCTAATAAGCTGAATTATGTATTTTATACCCTTAAGTTAAATTTATTTTTAATGTAATTTAAATAATGTAATTTAATTTAAATAATGTAATTTAATTTAAATAATGTAATTTAATTTAAATAATGTAATTTAATTTAAATAATGTAATTTAATTATAAAATTAAAATTTATTAAAATTGTCTGTGACAGACGGTCAGACAGACACACGGGTGATCCTAAAAGGGTTCCGTTTTTACTTTTGAAAAACGGAACCCAAAAACAAGATGGCGGCCTTAATTCCGATTATAGCCACCCGCAAATGATCTTATGCAGGGCGCTAAGCGTGACAGGTAGACAATTAAAATCAGATACTTGAATCGTTTAATTAAGATACAGCCAAAACCCAGGAGTAATAAGTCCTCTCCAATTCTCGGTCGCTATTGCTCAACATCTTCGCATCATATGATTTATCGACAAGCTGCGCGTACGCAACGCATCGTGCTGATCTAAATCGTGACTGCTACCGCGATCTATAGCGGTTTAATTGAATTTTTTACTTGTTTTATTTAATACGAGTTGACCTAGTGTAAGGTTGTGTTGCGATAGCGAGTCGTAGGTCGTGCGTGATTAGCAGAAAACTGGAATTAATGTGAGATATAGGTAACTTCTTAATTTAATTTTGGGAGTATTTATAACTAGGAAATACCATTATTTTATTATTACTAACATTACTGTGTCTACTCTATTATAAATTAAAACCAAATCTTTTCAGACATCGCCAAGCCGTTGGTTGACTCTTCACGTGACCAGAGGGCTGGCCTATTAGGTACTTGGTCAAAGAACCAGCATTGCCATGTAACGTGGCAATGCTGTGGGCCTTTGGGCACTTTTCCTGTTGACAGCGATGCGGACGAGTTTTTTGATGCCCCTTGATTCTTTCACCTCCCTTTTTACTTAAACATTATTTTACGGCTTTAAATTAACAGCCTGGCTGACTCATCGGCGTAATGTTGCTTGCCTGTCGGTCTTATAAAGTCTGTAATTCGGAGAGTGTGCGCAAGAGCTCCACGACCTGATCCCACTATCCCCTTTTTATTGCTGGATTACCAGACGTACTGCAGGGTACCATCCGTACTTAGTTTATATCCCGTCCAGTCGTACTCAGCGCTTCTCCTCCACATGAATTATGCGCACAGCCAAAGTGTGGAACTCTCTGCCAGTGTCTGTGTTCCCTTCCACATATAACCCGTCTGCTCTCTCTAAAATTCTCATAGTAGAGTGATATATATATATATTTTTTTTGTAATATTTAATTCATACGCATAGTTTAAAAAAAAAAAAAAAAAACGATCTTTTTCAAATCGGGAGTCTCTTTGGAAATAGATTTTAAATAGTTCTGAAAGTTCTGAAGTTTGTGAAAAAATGGTTTAATTTGGTTTATATTTGAGGTCTCTAGGTGGTTTTGAAGTTTTTGTCCCCGATGTGAAGCGGGGCTCCGTCGACAAGCCTTATTATTTTTGGAAACAAATTCAAGTACAGTGCTTCGATTCATTAGTTCGACGATCGAACTAGTGAGAACAAACAGATGGGTGACCATTATATCTTTTGATCTGTTTACATCATAACATCACGACTTGTTTCCCCGAAGGGTACGACCTGAGTGCACGCTCGACTCGAGCGTCCGACGGGGCGGCGCGTGCGGCGCGCGGCGTTCATGTTAAACGGTTCTCTGCCGTTTCGCCGAAAATTGTTTGCCAGATTTTCACTTGCCAACTAACGTTTCGCAGAATTTTATGTCGCTGAATAATCATATGCCAACTTATTATATAATTTTGTTATATTTCCCAACCTCACAGTTACCAACTATATGTTTGGTCTGCTTTTCATAATGACACTTTTTAAAATGCCAACTTTCAAGGAGCAGAATTTTTTAGTTTGTTCCTTTTACAAAAGCGATTCGCTTCTGGCACATCGCCGGCCGCTGCCGCGGCACGCTCGATTCGCTCGCTCGGCTCGTGCATTGTTTGTCATACAACCTACCTAACCTAACCTATCGTAATATGGCTCTGCATTGCTGCCAATTCAATGGTTTAGTGTTATTTTTGAGATTCTTAAATAAAAAATGTATGTAAAAATTACCCTGACAAAACGTCATTCGTCTAATAGTGTGGCCTAGTGAAATGTTTGACAAATGATAAATGTCCCAACCGTTTTGTGTCATTATAATAATCAGCTTAACAATAATTCTACCAAATGAAACGTTGTTATACAAAAATTTGCTAATCGTTAGTTGTCAAAGTGAAACATCGGCGAAACGTTGGTTGGCAAGTGATAATCTGCTAAACAATTTCGGCGAAAAGGCAGGATACCATGTTAAACACATACAATCCCTCGCGAGTGTCCTTTGTGGCGGCCAGCGGCGCGCCGATCCATCTTTCGCCGATTGCACGCGACGCAAAACGCCCCGCTGCACGCCTGTTCACTCAGGCCGTACAGGAAGGGTTAGGCAGAGGAGGACCTATTAGAACACCCACTTTTGCGCCAGTTATATCAGTTTGAGTCCCAATGTAATAGGGGGCGAGCCTGATGCCATGAACGGGGCACAAATCCAGATTCCGTACTGCAACTGAGATATTCCAGATGGAAAAACCCAATACCACTGTTCGACCTGGAAATCGAACCCTCATACTTAGCAGTGGCGCTTGCGATCACTACACCAACGGGGTGGTCGATCAAAACATCTGTTTAGCCTAATCTTTCCACTGCTGGCACACAGGCCTTCTCTCTGTGAGAGGGAGTGGGCCATAATCCACCGAGATGTGGGTTGGTGGAAGTCACATGTCTTCGAATTTGTTTGGTTCTAGGACATGCCGGTTTCCTCACGATGTTGGTGATGAAATTAAGTACACAAGTGCCTGCCTGGGTTCGAACTTACATACGATGTCCGCGGATCCATCTGATTAACACCCGGGCACTTCCTTATCGGACGTCGTTTGTCATCTCTACTGTCACCCGTCACTTAAAAGTTATCCATAAATCGGTATCAGCAGCTGGAAAGGTTACGATAGCACTTCTGGCATCGATGGACTAATTCTTGGCAGAACCGCAACAGCGTGTGAAGTGGCGTCGCGGCGAGGGCCAGGCGTAATTAAAGATGAACAGCTGCCACCGTTGAAGTGGCTGCTGGGGCGCATCAACCATTTACATTGTGGAGCTGACGGTGTCTGCAGGGTTGTAGACATCACCACTTCTAAGGGTGTCATACGCAGAGCTGTTTCAAGAGTGTGCGTCCTACCAACAGAAGATGCAGATTCCCTTGGAACCATGGATTCCAAGGAGGGGAGGGGAATTATGTTAAGAAACATAACAAAACTCCGTAGACAAAGGAGACCAGCACTTCTGTGATGACACATCTTATTATCTTTTTAATTAAACAAATGCCTGTTTTTTTATATATTACCTATTGACAACTGAACCGTAAAAAAAAAACACCCGTCGTAAGTCTATATTATCTTATAGGATATAAAATTCTCGTGTCACAATGTTAGTTACCATACTCCTCCAAAACGGCTTGACTGATTCAGTAGGTCTGAGAACTACTATCTATTTTTTTTTAGGTATGTAGGGTAGGTAGGTAGGTAGGTAGGTAGGGTAGGGTAGGGTAGGGTAGGGTAGGTAAGTAGGGTAGGGTAGATAGGGTAGGCTAGGGTAGAGTAGAGTAGTGGAGTTTATACTATAACTTTTGACAGAACGAAGTCTTGTGGGGTCAGCTAGTTTATTAATTAAAATATTATACATATTGACGGCGTTTACATTTTTACATTTATGATTTATTTACATTTACATTTACGTTTACATTCCTAAGTCGGGGCCGATACAACTGAGCCACCACTGCTACAGATATAGTGGCTCTTACTCTCTCATTTTCACTATCTCACAAAGATCTGTTTAAAATACTGAAATGCCGTTTTTTAACTTAAGCCAAAGAAAGAAAAGTAAAAAAAAAAATAAACGAAAAGAAAATTCAGAAATTACAAAAGATCGTATTTTTTTTGCGACACGGCTAACCACTTTGTCCCCTGGTTCACCGACGGCGAAGTCGCATCTACTCGTCGTGTGTCGTAAGCAAGCCATTTGGGAGAGTTGCCATTAGGGACATACATGTTTTTTTTATTTTTTGTAAGGGATCAAGAAGCCCCTGCGGACTGTTTAGATTGGCAAGGGTGCTATGTCCGCAGCCGCCCCACGATTCGGCCCGTATAACGTTCCGTTGGAAGGGCCATGGGAAGGTTGGAGGGAGTGCTCTTACCACAGATATAGTGGCTCTTACTCTCTCACTTTCACTATCTCACAAAGATCTGTTTAAAATACTGAAATTCAGTTTTTTAACTTAAGCCAATAGTGCCCTAGTAAATGGCTAGGCAGGTAACTAAGACGAATCGAAACTGTCCAAACAGTCTAATTTAATACATGAAATAGGAAATAAATGGTTCTGCAGTAAGACCATCCATAACTACCTTCTTGTCAGTTATAGCACGAACTAGAATGAATATGCAACAGCCGAAATCGCATTTCAATAAAATTTTGATTATATTTCACAAGAACAACGTGACAGAGTCGTTGGCCTAAATTATTTATTATGTACTATTTAAGTATATAAGGTGTATCTATTCATACACGAAATATTTTAAGAGGACTATCTTATAGGTGGTAAAAAAGCCATAGCAGCAAAAAATTGTTTTATCTAAGTGTTTTATATTTTTACATAATTATTATAATTTTAAAATTGCTTGAGACATTTTGCAAAGGAGTTGCATTTTCCAAAATTTTACTTATTCTATGAATGACCCGCCCGGACACGGCGAAGGTGGAGGCACGAGCGCGGTGAATTTTGATAATTAATGATCATATCAAGTTTTTTTTTTTAATTTTATACTCAGATTAAAAAAAAAAATTGTTTCTGTGGTTTGAAAAAAACTGGCGCGAAAAAGTGTCACGTTCCGCCTGAGCCGAGTGTGCAAGCGAGGGCACGGAAAAAGTGATAAAGAGGCACGATCGGCCTAAGCGTTCGGCTTGTGACGCAATGAATGATGCGGCACGGTTGGCGCAGTGGTTAAGCGATTGACTGCTGCGCTGCGCGTCGCGGGTTCCATTCCCACACGGAACAAATATTTGTATGATCCACAAGTAGTTATTCCGGGTCTGGTTGTTTGTGTATGTGAGTTTAAATGTTTGTAAACGCACCCACGATACAGGAGAAATTCCTAGTGTGGGGCAACGTTTTTTAAAAAAAGAAAAGAAAAGAAAGAAAGAAAAATAATGGGTTCTTATCACGTAAAATTATCGTCCGTAAACCGACTTTACAGACAACCAATTTTTTTTTGTTGTTCTCATTATTAAATTTCGTGCCAAAACGAAAGAAGACAGCTATCAGCTTACTTGTCACATAAAATTTTGAATGAATAGTCTAGACAACACAAATCTACAACTCCAATTAAAACCAATCCAGAATTTCGAAACAACTTATTAATAAAATCGTTCTAAAATAAACATAAATGCGTGTAAAAGTAATGAATCGGTAAAACGCATAGCGATTGCGATTCGATTGCGATAATCAAATAATTTCGCATAATGTCGGAGATGCGCCGGCGCATCGTGATGTCCATTAAATGGTTGCATATTAGCACGCTTAAGCTATTACGGGATAGACAGAGTGATCGGTGGTTCGATGTGTAACTGTATCAAGCACGGTTTTCGATATAATGTAATTTTACTCAAGGATTTTGACTATCACCACGGAGCGTGGAGACGCCTCGGGGGCTGCTGCTAGACGCGGCATTATCAATACTTTCCATACAAATCAAGCGTTTTTTTTTTTAATCCATCCTTAGCCATACCTACTTTATTTATTAATATTATAAATGTGAAAGTAACTGTCTGTCTGTCTGTTACGTTTTCATGCCTAAACCGATCGTCATGAAATTTGTCAGAGGTATAGCCTGGGATATGGAGAAGGACATAGGTTACTTTTTACGCGATAACCGACATCCACGCGGGCGGAGCCGCGGGCAAAAGCTGGTAGTATTTTGTCCCACTGCTGGGCAAAGGCCTCCCCCTTTTCTTTCGAAATCTCTCTGGTTTGTGCGATTTTTGGCCATGTTGGCCCCGGAAACATGATTAGATCGTCACACCACTGTCGCCGCAGTCTACCTCAACGGCGATGTCCTCCCTCAGGCGTCCAGTGAGCCCATCTGCCCATCTCTCCGGTTGAATTAGTGCGACGTGTCCGGCCATTCCCACTTCAGCCTGGCTGTTTTTTCTCCAACATTCGCTACTTAGGTTATGGCGCAGCTGGACGCAGCTGACGAACTGGCAAAAAGGGCATCCAGCACGTCGGTATGTGGGCCCGAGCCTGTCATACCCATCCCCTTCAACCAATTACGCAGGTGGCTACAGGATTTCACCCACACACAAGCAGAGAACTGGTGGACCTCGACACCGGGCTGCAAGCAGTCCAGAGATGCTATGCCTTCCTTGGATGGTAGGCTGACCAGGCGCCTTTTACGCCTGGACAGGAACAGTCTGCGCCTGTTGACGGGGACCATCACGGACACTGCTCGGTTATTAAACATTTCCACACAATAGGAATAACGGACAGCCCTCTGTGCAGGGCCTGCATGGAGGCGGATGAAACCGTTGCGCATGTGCTCTTCGAATGCACAGGCGTCACCCAGATCAGAACAGAAACCCTCGGGGAACCCAGATCCTATTCCGATGTTCTGAACAGACCAGGAGACGTGATTAGCTTCTGGAAGGAGGTGGGCTGGTTGGAATAACCACCAACGGCCGCCATGGCCCACGCTCAATGGTCCATCTTAAGGACTAAGTGCGGAAACCAAACCCTCTAACATAGAACATAGAGGTTATGGAGCGCAGGGTAGTGTTTCTAACGCAGTCTGTTCGCTTGACACCTATTATGCTGCGCTCCATTTCCCGCAGGAAAATTTTAATTTTGGACTTCTGTTGTTCAGTAAGTGACCAACTTTGTGCACCATAGGTTAGGATGGGCAGGATGCACAATGCACATGTCGACGAGTTTTCTTATTTATTTATTTATATAAACTTTATTGTACACCAGATTACACATTACAAAAAGATAAAACTTACACACTAGAAAATACACAATGGGCGGATATATTGCATACTGCGATGTCTTCCAGGCAACCTTGGCATGGACAGTAAACTGGACATAAAATGAGGTTGTAAATGGTGCAAATAAAAAGTATAAAAGTACAATATACTATAAAAGATACACAGATTTATGCTACGAGTATATAATAGATACATAGATACATACATACTAACTATATAAGTAAAGAAAATAAATGAAGTGTATAGATTATCACAGCTAACAACGAGAACAAAATCACAAGGACAAGTATATATGCTATATGGGTTCTTTAAAGGCCCAGTGTGTCTTTCAAGTATTTTGGACTCATCTTTCGACTTCTTTGTCTTTCCTATCCTTGAAAGACACTATCAGGGGTCTTACGCCCGAAAACGATTCGAGTTTGATTTTGATTCCGATTCGATTTCGTTTCCGAACTCGATTTAAAACATAAAACTGAATGAAGTTAGTTTCGCTTCGAACCACCGCACGATCGTGCGCTAGTGTTGGATTCAAGAGTATGGATCGGCATTTAATTCGAACCCAATTCGAATGATTCAGAACTCGATACTGTCGGGAGTAAGGCCCCAGAAGCGAGTTCGAATCGGAATCAAAATCAAACTCGAATCGTTTTCGGGAGTAAGGCCCCTGGCCCAAGTATGTATACTCATCGACATATTGCAACACATGCCCGTCTACCTGAAGACGTGTAGGAACTGACGGCTTTGAATTGCGGTTCGTGACAGAAGTCAACACACTTTCAGTGCTACGAATTTGATGAGACTACCATCTCTATACGGTACCGGCGCGGCGAATCTTTACTCTGTATTTTACTTGGAGCGACTGCTTATCTGACCTACACAACCGAGTTACTGGGTAATACGATATCCTTTGATAAGACTCGTAGTCAGACTTTTGGGCTTCTGCCGACCCGTAATGACTTTCAATGATCCAAGAATGACAGCCGGGTTCAAAGGTTTAGGCAAGTGCTTTCCGAGGCACGGAGGTCTCGGTATGTAAAGATGGTCACCCATCCACAAACCCAACGCGGCAAGCGTAGCTTAATCAGATCGATCGAGCCCCTGTGCCCTCCAATGGGAAAAATACAGGCTGTAATTATTTCTCAGCTGACTAAGGCCTATGTTCACCAACATTTAAATCAACTGTTTAGATATTTAATCAGTTCTTTACTTAGGAAATTTGACATAAATCAACTGTTTAAATACCTAACCGGTGGTTTGACTGTTGGTGAACACAGGCCTAAGGAGCGTCGTTTAATGAAATACGGGTTTAAAAGGCTATATAAAACAGTTGGACTGCCGCAGCTATTCACAGTGCTTTACGAGGAAAATCTAAAATTCTTATCGAAGCGATTTTCGCAACTGAATTAAAAGTACAATTAAGTAGGTAGTTTCAAACTTTATTTGCTCTTAAATAATTACTTAATTAATCTTTATTCTCTGTCTCTATCTCTTATCTGCTGTCAAAACGGTGAAGGAAATAATCGTGAGGAAATTGGCATGAGAGAAAAATGTGACACTCAACCCGCTGAGCTCGCGTGGTTTATTACAGCCCACTCCTCTCAGAGAGACATCATCGGCTGACTATTCCTTACTTATTTTATTATTCTTAATCTTCCTGTAATTCTTACATCAATTGGTGTTTACAACAGACCTCTATAAAGTTATCAACTTGCTCTCAATAAGAAAACTTTATGTTCTAAACGTGTCCTTAACCCTGCATCATAAGTGACATCCTTTTGACTTGGCAACTCAGAACAGAAGGCGTAGAGATATTGTGGCCCACTCCTCAAGCATTCGAACTGTCTTTGCTAGACGTCAATATGTTACACAGTCCACCTACATCTACGAGTATAATAAATTGAACCGTAAATTAGATATATATCCCCTGCTGTTATACGACTTTAAAAAAGCAATAACTGAATAGTTGAGGTTCCTAACATATGAAGAAACAGAAAACATTCTAACTTATTCTTTATGCTAAAAAAAAAACGGACACTCATGTACACACACCCTTACACACCCTCACACATGCATACACTCACGTGCAAATCTCATACACCGAGAGCTGCTAAATTAATGTTTTATTTAATTTTTTCTATAAATTCTCTATTTACTATTAAGCCTCACCATTGCAAAGCTACCACTTAAGGGAAGAGTGAGACAGCTCCGATACAATTACTATTGTTTCTTAATGGGGCTGCCTCAATTTATGTATGACACAATGCTTAAGTTGAAATATATTTTTTTTTGTTTCCTACTCCAATATATAAGAAGTACAGGAAGATTTGTAGGAAGCAAAGGGTTTATTTCGAAACATTGCTTAAAGACGTTTAACGCATTTGCTGCCCAGTTCAAAAATATTTTTTTTTATTAATTATATTTTTTTACGTCAATAAATTTATGGTTAGGCAGACGATAATTATTCCATAACTATAAGCAAGGATTATAAATAAACCCCTTGTTGGCTACGTTAATCGCGGCATTCAATGGTGTTGTTTATTTTGTCAAAAGTGCAGGGTCCTGTATTCCTCTATTTTTCCAAATGATGTGACTTACTTGGGTACGCAATCATTTGAATGCTTTCTTTAAAGATTCTCTATGGAGTTACTTGCACGTTCTTCAGCATAGAAACCGACTACGCTTTAGAATGGGCAACTAGCTTCATTTCTCATCACAATGTTTTGATCTACTCACGGTTAGCTAGCGATCTCGACAATTGATCATATTATTCTTGCCTGAGCAACCGGCAGCAAGTTCGTCAGCCTCCCTTAGATGTTACTGCTTGCGGTAGCGTCGGGGGTCGGGTTGCCTCCTTCCCTCAAATATGGCGAGGGGGGTAATGGCTGATTTTTGCATTTTGCTCATGAACGGGTGCTGTTTTGGTGCCTGGTCGTCTTGCTTTTTACTTCAATGGTCCTAGTTTATCATTTGTGTTACAGTTATATGAACATAATCCAGCATTGCATTTATCGGGCACGCCCTTTCTGCTTGGAGACTTATATTTAGATGTTAAGTCCGTTCTATTTAAATTATTTCTTTTTTAGCTTGTGTATAGTTTTCATTGTATTTGCGTGTGCTAGTTGACAAATAATTTAAATTACAGTTCTGTGTCTCGTAATGTTCATTACTTTGCATATCTACTTCGAATCAAGTTTTTCTAACTGAACAGACAGCCTGTCACAAACGACCCCTTGACAAAAGTCTGTAAATGGTTTAATTACAAATATGCTTTGAGTTTGAGTGATCCATAAACACCACTGCAGTTCACGTCCTATGGAACATTCGTTTAAGGCGCAGATATATGCCAGTGACCTTGAGTGGTTAGCTTGCGTGTTCTGTATTGAGCTCACGCAATGCGTCGTTCGTCCAGCCAGTAATAGGATTCGCCCATCCAGGAGCGCTGTCCCAAATAAAATGCTTTATTAATTTATAATACATAAAACGAAAGGTATTTTAATAGAAAACGTATACTAAAAGATCAATACTAAAAAATATCTTTAAAAAGGTGGTTTCAGAAAAATACGCTTGATAGATTTTGCGTGATTCTCAGTTTTTTATCCGCATTAGACATAACTTTACAAATTAATTTCATTATGTAATATAAACATAATCTAAAATATTCATATATTAAGTGATTAAGAAAATGCTCTAATTTAACATATATTTTTTCCAAATCATTAAAACTACTCGTTTAGAAGTGATCTTCAGTATACAATCATTAAAAGTCGGTTATCGTCGCCTTAACAAGAATCATTGTAAAGCAATTTTGTTATAAAATAACGCGAACCAGTAGTATAATTTTAACAAGCTGCTTTGATTGGTTACCTATATTGCTAACAGCTCGTCTTACTTTTAATGACCGTCACTAGTTAAACCATAAAGTTAAGCCCAGTTAAAATTAACAGTCGTAATAAAACATGGACTGCCGAAGGAAAGGATGTGCAATTTCAATGAATACACTCATTGAATAAAGACCTTGCTCTCGATTAGTATTGGATACCGATGTATCGATTACGGCTTGCTATCGAATCGATTGTCATAATAGCGACTCGTGCGCCGGTTGTGAAATCTGATGGAGGGATAGTGTTGTGGAATGAGTCGATAGAGATATAAAATAAATGTCTGTTTTCTTCGTTAATTTACAACAGTTTTAATTACAGCGTAATATTCATCATCATCATCATCATTGCAGCCGAAAGACGTCCACTGCTGGACATAGGCCTCCCCAAGCACCGCCACTTCGACCGGTTCTGTGCTTCCCGCATCCAGCAGATTCCTGCGGCTTTCACAAGGTCATCGGTCCACCTTGTGGGAGGCCTTCCAACGCTACGTCTTCCGGTACGCGGTCGTTGATTTGGTTGATTGAAATTGTTTCCTTCTTGAAATGGTTTTGTTAAGAATTCAAACGATTCCTAGTATTTATAAGGAAAAAAAAAAAAGAAACGCTTAATACGTTTTTATGCGTTTGGATTGGAATACCAGTGAATTCGTTTGTGTTATAACCGCAAATAAATATATTTTATTTCTTTCTTTTTTTTATACGGCAACCTAATCTCTGGTTTCTGAACGCTTGATCCAAGTCTCTAATCAGTAAATCTGGTCCAATTGGTTCACGAGAATCATAACAGCCAATAAAATCACTTGTTAAAAGATCTGACAACAGATTTATTGATTATTCTTAACATAAACGGGATATTTACCATGTTTATTAATTGTTCTGAGTTCCCGATATTTCGGCAATAATAAATATATATAATATAATAATATATATGCACGGTTGGCGCAGTGGTTAAGCGATTGACTGCTGCGCTGCGTGTCGCGGGTTCGATTCCCGCACGGAACAAATATTTGTATGATCTACAAGTAGTTGTTCCGGGTCTGGCTGTTTGTGTATGTGAGTTTAAATGTTTGTAAACGCACCCACGATACAGGAGAAATCCTAGTGTGGGGCAACGTATATAAAAAAAAAAAATATATATATATATAATATATAAAAAATATTTTTTTATTATTATTTTTATATTTAATATCCCGTTTATGTTAATATTAATATTAGTGACCATGACAGTTTAAAAACTTAGATTTATTGATATCCAAAAACTGCGGTAGCAAATGATTATGTACTAGGTCCTATAAAGATATGAGGAACAGGGTGTAAAGTTCTCTGGAGGATCCTCCGACCAGACGGGTGTTGTGTCTGGTGGGCAACTGCCTGATGGTTGATGTCGGGATGTTGTATATATGCTAGTCGCGCGGTAAACTCTGATTGCGCGATGCAGGATTTGTGACGTCAGGTCTTTGATGCGTAGTTCGCATGTGGCGTTGTAGATGTCGCCACAGTCCTACTACACTTTATGCCTCTTTGGTATAGTGGTCGCAAGCGCTACTGCTGAGCATGAGGTCCTGGGTTCGAGCACCAGGTCAAGCAATGTCATTGGGTTTATCTATCAGGAATTTCTCCGTAGCCTTTTACATGGGACTTAAACATAGCGAAATGTGGGTATAGGTTACACTTATACTTAGCCCTTCGCGGAATACAGGTGTTACGTTATCTTGTGTCGTGTTAAAGTACACGTTAACGGGGCGACGTCCACGGGGTCTTTAGTTAAGATGGGCGTGTCTCAAGGTTCAATTCTTGGCCCTTTTCTATCTCTAGTTTATATTAATGACCTTCCTTATATGATGGCTAACTTATCGGATATAATTCTATTTGCTGATGACACATCTCTAATTTTTAAAATAGATAGAAAAGACACGGATGTCTTACATGTCAACGATAGTCTAGATGTTCTTTCAAAATGGTTCGCAGCTAATAATATTTTACTTAATGCGAATAAAACTAAATGTCTTAAGTTCTCATTACCAAATTGCCCTAAGTGGGTCTAAATTTAAAACTTGATGGCAAGAAACTAGATGCTATTACGGAAACTGTATTTCTAGGAATTACTTTAGATTCCAAATTGCAATGGGGCGCCCACATTAGAGCTCTTTCAGGTAGATTAAGTTCAGCTGCATATGCAGTAAGAAAAATAAGGCAGTTAACTGATATAGCCACAGCTAGGTTAGTATACTTTGCTTATTTCCACAGTATTATGTCTTATGGCGTTCTGCTGTGGGGATCGGCAGCTGACGTAGATTCCATTTTCATTCTACAAAAGAGAGCAATCCGCGCGATTTATAAAATGGGTCCTCGTGAGTCCCTTAGAAATAAATTCAAAGTAATTGATATACTAACTTTGCCTTCTCTTTATATCTTAGAAAGTATTTTGTATGTTCGCAAAAACTTAGGACTTTTTCCATAATATAAATACACGTAGTAAACATGAAATTGTTATATCCAAATTCAGATGAACTAAAACTAACAAGTCATTTCTTATAAACAGTATTCGCTTTTATAACAAGTTGCCAAAGTCGGTTACAGAACTTAGCGATGGAAAGTTCAAAACCCACATCAAACGTGTCCTTATCAAAAAAGCATATTATAAGATAAAAGACTACATTGAAGACAAGGAAGTTTGGCAATAATTCCGTCTGCACATGTGGCTTCCCTGGTACCTCATAAACAACATAACTAAATGTCTATTAACTGCTCCCAAATAACGATGTTTATTTAGATTTTTAAATTTTATAAATATATTTTTTTTTACATACTTCCTTGACATAATCTTTTCATTATTTGACATTATTTACATACAAATCGAATTCCAATTCTTTATTAGAGGCTTTTGTGGACATGATATTTATTCAGATATGTTACTGTAGTTGTAATTGCAATCATGTCAATAATCTTTTATATACTTAGATTATTTTCTATTTTGTGAATGTGAGAACGTTGTAGGCCTAGTAGAGTAGAGTGTAGATTTGTTGGAACTTTTCTATTTTGTTAAGTACCTGGTAATTGTTGAAAGGCCTACACTGTCCTCCCATACCTATTATCACTGTTATTTGATAATATTGTAAAGCCAATTATTTTTAAAAGAGTAACCGTGGAGTTTCTTGCCGGCTCTTCTCCATAGGAAGCGACTAATTGGGACCGTGTACCTAGCTTCTGACGTTTCATAAGTGCCCATGTAGGTTTATGTGAAATAAAATATTTTGATTTTTGATTTTGATTTTATGTTTTGTTACACTTTCTATCGATATCCGTTTCTATCGATAACAAACAGCAAACCATAAGTTACAGTTCTGATTTTGATAGCACGAAACAACCTTGTTGTAATTAGATGATATTCGATGTGTAATAAATAAAACCATTTGTATTATGCAGGTATCAATTTATACTAGCCTCCACGAGTGGCAATACCTAAATATGGGCATGTAAGTATGCTTGCTGCACTTGACTCGGTGGAACGCAGAGCGAAAAGGCTAATAGGCGACGAAACGTTGGTGGCTAGGCTTCACAGCCTGGCTCATCGGCGTAATGTTGCTTGCCTTTTGGTCTTCTACAGACTACTTCGGAGAGTGTGCGCAGGAGCTCCACGACTTGATCCCACCATCGCCCTTTTATTACCATACTACCAGACGTACTGCAGAATACCATCCGCACTTGGTTGATATCCCGTCCAGTCGTACTCAGCGCCTCTCCTCCACATTTATTATGCGCACAGCCAAAGTGTGGAACTCTCTGCCAGCGTCTGTGTTCCCTTCCACATATAACCCGTCTGCCTTCAAAGCAAGAGTAACAGGAATCTTCTGGGAACGCTCGTTCCATCATAAACCTTATCCATCGCTTTCTATCAGGCGAGATTGAGGTCAAGAGCAGTCCTAATAAGCAACAAAAAATATAATTATATATCAGACCTGAAATAATTCCCATTTTTTGGGAATTGTTAAATGGGAATTATTTTATAATTCATTTTTCGCCTCTTTTTGTGAACCTTAAATAATTCCTATTTTGACACCAATTTGTGACCCGAACTGCAGGCGAGGGATGTAAATATGCGATAGAGGGCTTTCTTTTTTACTGCCCGTGGTGAGTACACAATTTTACGTCTTCACCTGGCCACAAAGCGAGTTTTACTGTACGCGTAGCGTGCGGTAAAACTCACATTATGGCCAGGTGTGACGTTTTATTAAACATTGATCAGAGACATCTTTTTTGTTGTCTTCATCAGTTGAGTTTGCCCAGAAAATGACAAAAACAAAAAAGAGGGTGCTATGTTTATCTGTGTAAAGTATGTCAGTAAGTCAACCAGTGACGTCAGACGGTTTGATGCTTCCTTCATATAATTGCCATGTTCGGTATATTTAGCGTCAAGCGTGTGTTGTGTAAGGTACGATCGTGCGCGGGCGCCGCCGGTTTGAATATCGATCAGTTAGGTGCGGCAGCGGTGCAGGTCACAAGCGGAAGCGGTTTTATGTGACAGTGATGTTATCTACACAAATAAAAAAAATTGAAGTGTCTGTTTGTAATGTCAAAATAACAGCTTTTTACTAAATGCATATGAAAGTATAGACGGTACTAATTACAAAAGAATTATTTTTTAAATTTTTGTCTGTCTGTCTGTTTGTTTGTCCCGGTTAATCTCCGATACGGCTGGACCGATTTTGACGCGATTTTCACTGGTAGAAAGCTGATGTTATAAGAAGTGACTTAGGCTCCTCTTAATTATTTTAGAAAAAGAAGCGACGCCGCGGGCAACAGCTAGTCTAACTTAAAACGAACTCAAATAATTTTGTTCGTTTTAGTTTTCACACTTAGTAAAAAAAAAGTAAAAATTAATATTATTTATTAATTTTACATTAAAAAAAAAATTTAAAAATTAATAAATGTATTTATGTATTTATAAATGTACGCAGTAGAAAATCAAGTTATCTTTTGCTTCACAACAGTGTGCATAGTAAAGTACCTAATAATATTGTAAAATATTATAATAGAGTAAGGAGTATGAGATGCGATTTTTTTTTAAATAACGAATTATTCAAAGACGACATGCAGGGTAATTACGCAATGTGTGTTGTCTATGGTCTTGTTGTGACCATTACGATTAAATTGTGACCTGCCCTGATATCAAGCAGTAAACAACATTGTAAAGCTTTTAACTTTTTAAATTCTCGCGTTTGTTCTTTTTTTACGTTTTAGTTGTATACGAGGCTTTTGGCTACTTTGTATTAGCTGTCTATTTTATAATGTCCGTCTTGTTTGTACAAAAAGAACAATTTTTCTTTATTTCTTTTCTTTTTAAACGACGACCTCATCTGTCTGTGAATGCAATGCTAAAATTTTGTTCAGCAGTGCCAGCTGAAAGGATTGCCAAAAGCGCCGACAGGTTTTGGAGTGGCGTCCGCGTATCGAAAGGCACAGCGTTGGAAGGCCTACCACAAGTGGACCGATGACCTTGTGAGGTCGCCGGAATCCGCTGGATGAGAGAAGCATAGGACCTGTCGATGTGGCGATGCTTGCGGCAGCCTATGTCCAACAGTGGACGTCTTTCAGCTGGAATGATGATGGTGATAAATGCCGGCTAGCCGACCCGCTCATAACTTGGGCCGCACAAAACAAATACTTGTAATTTTCTTCTGTCACGACATTACTATCATCTTTCCTTAAACTAATAACTTGCTTATTTATGATACTCATATTTGCAAACTTACCAGCTTGTAGCTTTTACTAACTGGTAGCGGGAAAGCATCTCGTTGCAACTTAGTTTGCACATAATAATATACTTAATCACCACGTTTGGCTAACTATGGGGTAACTGGGTTGTGGAGGTAAGAGATCTGGTTAGACTGGATGTCGACCCCAAGTAAAAGGTTCTTCTTTTTCGTGTGGTTAGTTACTACCCTGGTGTCAGAGTTTTGGCTGAGCCCCAGAGAATACCCCTCAGTGGGGAAAACTGAACCCTAATGTAAAAAATATTACTTTGGGGGGTCTTGGAATAAGCTTTTTTTTTTTTCAATTCTAGTTTTCTCACCTAAGCGGGATTATCAGGGGTGAATTCTAGACTGTTTTTTATAGATTCCACTTTCCCTCCTAAGGGGGATTTTCAGAGGGGATTTGTGGAACAAGCCAGAGTTTTTATGCCGCCTATGGGCTTCTGATTGGCTACACATGCCGTCGAGAAATATCTCTCAGGAATGCATATCTCTCAGGTTTCCTCACAATATTTTCCTTCAACGTTTTTTAAGCAAGTGATAATTATACAATACGCACATAAATCCGAAAAGTCAGAGGTGCGTGCCTTGGGTTCGAACTCGAGACCGATGACTTGGCAGTATGACGGTCACACCACTAGGCTATCACTGCTTAATAAAAAATAAAAAAGGTTAATCAGATGATGTTTAGCTTACCAATGGTGGAGCAAGCTATGCTCAGAGTTTCTCCGGAAGGCCCAGATAGAAATAAGCTGGAAAAGAGCTAAAGTGGCAGTAGGCTTGCTATGTCTATCGAAGAATTGATCGTCGGAGCCAACGAGCCTTGGAATGGTGACGTCGTATCTGCAAGCGTAGCGTGGGACACCTCTCAGCTCTCTGGACCGACGATCTTGAAAAGGTGACTGGGACAAACTGTATGTGGAAGGCGACGAATTGACTGTTATGGCTCAGCTTTGGATAAACCTATAGCTTACAGTGGACTGCTATAGGCGGTGTAGTTGATTGGTGATTAAATTGTTTTAGGGTTCTGTAAGTGCATACGAAATATTGGAACCTTTATAGGATTACTCGTTTGTCTTTCTGTTCCTCTGTCACAGTCAATTAGCTCCGAATCGAATGGACCGATTAAGTTGAAATTTTGTATAAATATGAATTTCTGTGACCTAAACACGGACGTGTAATGTAAATAAATGAATTTTGATTAGAAAGTTTTACAAACTGTAGGTAACTTGTGACACGTTTACTTAAAAGACTGTTGTTTAGTAAAAAGGATATATGTAATTACTGTGAGGGTATCAATTTTTTTTTTATAATTTTATAATAAATAGTCTTACAGTTAATTAAGAAAATTGTCCGTTCCCACCCTTATCATATGCCAGTTGATTCTTTGATATTATGGTCTCATTCATACCCATACCCTAGAATTATGGGATATAAAAAAAGCACATTGTATAATGTTGTAAACACTGAACACGGAAGCGTTTTCATGTATGAAGACTATCATTACACCCAATAATGTCTGCTCATGTAGTAATGTTGATGGATTGAATAATTATTCAACGGATAGATAATGATGTCGTGATACAAGTTTGTCGTTTTTTAGGTTATTGCATAATTTTTTTCGAAAGAGTTCTACTGCTGGACATAGGTCTCCCCAAGCATCGCCACTTCGACCGGTTCTGTGCTTCCCGTATCCAGTGGGTTCCTTCGGCCTTCACAAGGTCATCAGTCCACCTTGTGGGAGGCCTTCTAACGCTACGTCTTCCGGTACACGGTCACCACTCCAGAACCTTTCGGCTCCATTAGCCATCTGTTCTGCGAGCAATGTGCCCCACCCAGTGCCATTTAAGTTTGGCAATTCTTCGGGCTATAACGGTTATCTTGATTCTCCGGCGTATTTTATTAATAAATGATCTAAATCCAAGAAAACACAAATTTCATAGTTATTGTGCTTTTATTTTTTGTACCTAACGATGGATTAAAATGAATTTTAATAACATTTGGCGGAATTTAATTATTTCGGCCATAGCCAATTTTTTTTTTTTTTTGTTGAATTCGAAATCGGCTGGAAATGGATATTTACTGCCGAAAACTGATTTTTTTCAGGTGAAATGTGTTTTTTATCTGCATTTAAGAAGTACGTTTTGGTTTTGCGAATTTAGTAAAAAATTGTAAATTCTAGCAATTTCGTTCATTGGTCGGACCTCCAAGTGAATGGTTTTCGTGCGACGATGAATTATAGGCGCACGACTGTCACCCACATCTCTGCTTATACCCGTACCATCACGACTGTTGTTGGTATGTGAGTTGCTCCATAGCTTTGGAAGGTTTTGTCACCGAATGACTAAGTATAGTTTGGACAAAGTTGATCGGTGGATAATTTTGATGGCGCAATAAGTTCTGCTAGGTTGATAAACTACATAGGGAAACTCTTCAAACTATATCCCTAGTAGCATTTTTGCTGGCTTTTGGTTGGGCCTCTGAAGGTGGCCCAACTAAATACCAACGGACGTTGGCATTTAGTTGGGTTTAGTTGGGCTTCTCTGTATCTTCATAGGATCCCTAGTAAGGGGTCCTATGAAGATACGGAGAAGTTATTACTAGTGCTAAAGTAAATATTGTTCGTATTATTGTTATTTTGTAATATTTTTGTTTTTACTAGTTAGATCTAAGTTAAGATACTATAATGTTATACACCTTTTTACATAATATGTATCAATAAGATTAATATGTTATGTGTTTATTTAAACGTCGGATGTCTCGCTGATGGTGGCGTGTGTGTTGGATCATTTAGCTCCCTTCAAAATGGTTGAGCTGAATGGTGCTAATCCATACGTCATGTTCGTGAACGGGCGCCGTCAGTTGGAACTGGTCATCTATTAGCTGCCACGGGTTATTTTAATTATTTTATTTTGTTTCTATTTGTTGTACCTTCTCTGGACGCTTTTAACGTGTAAGTTTTTATTTTTTATTTTTACATCGTTCTCACATTTAGTTATAAATTCAACATTATAGATGTAACTAATATTTTTGTAACAATTTAACTTAAAAGAGTGTCCATGGAGTTTCTTGCCCGTTCTTCTCCATAGGTACCTTTGCGCTTTGGTACGCTTTGGAATGGGCATGTAGCTTCATTTTTCTTACTGACCGACTCCTTGTCAATTCAAAAGTGCTTGTAAATGGTTTAATTGAAGTAAATAATTTGAGTTTGAGTTTGAAACAATTAATGTTAGGTACCTCCAATCGCCTGAAACACAGGATTTCCTAGTTCAGGCCCAAATCATGGGCAAACTTGACATAGATTTAAGAAGATTTTGCATGTCATTATGTTAGGATTAAATATGTTAAGTTACTATAATACTAATATTATAATATTATTATTTATTACATATTATCTACTATTGTAACTGCTATTAAACTACCATTGTAAGTACTTTTGTAACCATATTTATCTGCAAATAAATCTTTGACTTTGACTATATTTTTTATTTATTTATTGTTTACTAACTTTGCTTATCATCAGATAGCTCACGTTCACGCTTATATTTTCTGTTCGTGTACCAAATAAAATATTTTTCTTTTTGTTCTTGTCTTTCTTTCTTTCAAGACAGGAAATAAAATTAGTTTGGGAAGAAAATTCGCTGCCATCGAATACGGTGAAGAGGATTGTTAGGTATTGTTAGGTATACAATATTCCCCGGAATTATCCTTTCTTGCCCGTGATACTACCAGTAGTAATTCTGTTAATTTAATCTCCTTTCTTATTACTGCAGTAGTAAGTTGTTGGAAGGGTAACTACAATTTTCCCTTGTTACTTCTGGAAGGGTGGTCGTACATAAAATAGGAAAGTGAACACCTTTCTTCCACGGAAAAAATTATAAAATACGTACAACACATGATGTGGATTAATAAGAAATATTGAGTGTTTTTGGCAACAGAACACACACAGAACAGACATCGAACCAACAATGTTCTTGAAGGATATCATTCCAAATTAAATAAATACGTTAGCAAAAACAACAGAACTTTAATGAGGTTGCTTAATGTAATTAAATATGATAGTCTAATTAAAATCGTTGCAAAGTAATCCAACAAAAGGAGAAGTCGAATTATTAAAAATGATGACAATATACAACATATCTTAATGCAACTAATTAATAATGTTTCTATAGGTGGCAGCCATCGACTGAGCATCATTATCGTACTTTTTCTTTTCTTTTCAGGAGGATACAATCTCAACGTCCCCGTTCCAAAAACTTCATCGGTTCGTTAACCGATTTTCATGGCAACCAAGGTTACATACAACTGTCTACTGCTTACGTACCTTCCGGTTACCATAGAGTTAATTAAATATTAACCAATGACTGCTGTATTAAATTTCGATCCCTATGTTACCGATGTATGTACACTAAAAATTAAGACTAGATTTAGAATTTTTACATTTGTATCGAGACAAACAACATTTTTATAAATTACGAAGAACTTTAATAACGTGGAAAAAATATCTATTTTAACTGTAATTCAGATAAACGTATTTTTCCTTCTGATACGCTGATTTTGGAGTTCCCTCCATTCATATATTCGGAGCGATAAGGTTTAATAACAATTTATATAAACACAATTTTTTCCTCTTGATAATAATTATGCCTATTGGGACTTCTATCTAACTATAAAATTTTTGTTTATTTACGTTTTTTATTTTTGCAACAAATACAAAAAATTCAGACCTTTCTTTTGATGCATCATTCGCCTATCTGCATTATTTAGTTTCTGTGTAATCACAGGCGATGACTACGGCAAGTGGCGGTTCTAGCGGCTAACTATTTTTGGTCATAGCGTCTTAGTTTTTTTTTGTAACAAATTCAGGAAAAGAGGTGTGTATAGGAACAAATTTTGGAAAAGAAGCCGGAGTATACTAATTAGAGCTACTTAATTTAATTTAAATTCAATAAGCGTTGATATACCGTGTGGTATTTCCTCCCGTGGGTGTCGTAAAAGGCGACTAAGGGACTTACTAGAGAATAGGCAGCAGCGTTCTCTATGCATTTAAAAAAAAAAACTGCGATCGCCAACCCGCCTGCCAAGCGTGGCGATTATGGCAAATCCCCCCCTTTGGGGAAGTATGTCTAGCAGTGCACGTCTTTCGGCTGAAATGATGATAGGAACAAATTAGCACTAATTCCTGGCAAAGTTTCATCCAATTTTATGAGTTGGCCGCGTGGTTGAAATGGATATATTTTTGAGAAGTTTATAGGGTATTTAACATCACGCAGCGACTCTAACATGGAAATAAGAAAAACAGTCAGAAAGAACGCCATGTGAAAACGAATGGACAGTGCCGGTTTTAGCATTACCGGCGCCATGGGCGAGGTTTCTATGGCGCCCTTACTACTTTCCAATTCACACATGTGGAAAAAAAAAAACACTTTTTTTAAGCCTTTCTATCGTCAAACTCTCATAAAAAGGCATCAGTCTATGTTTTCTGCAATTTCATTTTCGATTGACAAAGTTGCCAAGTTGTCAATCTCGATTGAGATAATGTCGTTCGTAGATAGGTTTTTATCAGCTTAAGCTTAGAAAAAGTCCTTTCCCCACTCGTTACCGTTACAGGTATAGTGACCAATACCCTCAATGGAAGGACGAGACGTGAAGCCAGATATGAAAGAGCATCCCTTGATGCCTGGCGCCCTTGGGCGGTCGCCCAACCGCGCCCTACCCTAACGCCGCTACTGACGGGATATGACGCGGAGGGTCGGGGGCTGAAATTTCACGCAGCCAAAGTCGCGGGACAGAAGCTAGTAATTAAATAAAATAATAAATTAATTCGTCACTTCATTTATTGTTGGTTTTTAATTTCAATCACAGTATAAACAATAAGTATACATTTAAAGTCGATTCGAGTTGGGTACTTGCAATAATTAATAATAATAATAATAAATGAATACTTGACATTATTAATAACTGGCTGACCCGACACACGTTGTCCTATAAAAAATTCAATTTAGGATGAGTTCATACAATAATCTTAAAAAAAAAAAAAAACACTTTCAGTTTTTCCCGAATTATCCAATTATTTGGGCAACTTTTCCAATTTTTCATTTCATAAAACCCTAATTAGGACTTTTACGAACATTTAAAAACAAAAAACTGCCAAATCGGTCCAGCCGTTCTTAAATGATGCGCTTATTACCAGCGAACAGCATTTCATTTTTATTTATATAGATTATTATTGTTCTATTGTATGAACAATTTTTTCACTTGAAAATGTTTAAATGAAATAAATGCCATATTTCTTAACACATTGACTGCCACCGCGGTCACCGGTGACCGCTAACAATAGTTTTTCTGGCAGTCAAAGCCTTAAAAAATAATATTAAGTATGTTGTATTTTATTGACCAGTCAGCAACAAAAGTGATAATTTATTGTTTGTAATAATTATTATTGTATTTTATTGTACTTATTTTTGTCAACCCTTATTCCTCACTGCTAGGTTTTATATCCATTATATTTGTTGATAACTGTTAGTACAATTTCTTTTACAAATCTTGAAGTAAAAAAAAGTTTGAAAAGAAAAACTATAAAATTTTGTTACTGTACTCAAGACCCAACAACTAACATTAATTTATTTTTAATAATCAAATTCATAATAATACATTATTCGGATTAATAGACACTTCAGTGTTTCTCTTTTATTAAAATAACAACATTTATTAAAGAAAAAACTAAATTAATTGGCAGACTCGATTTTTAAGGGGGCTTGCCCAAAAGCGGAAAAAACGCTGCGTTTTGACGCTCGGCGGTCCAGCCGTCAGCTAATGTCTTTAGGCCTCCTTTTTAATAATTGTTTGATATTTAGCGAAGACATGAAATCTTATAGGAATTATGTAGGTACAGATATTATATTTTTAATAAATACCTACGTAGGATATAAGCATTAGACAGTTATTTTGAAAAGATTGGAAGCTCTTATTGGGAATATTGATCATTAAAATACATTTTTAAGTAACTAAAGCATTTCATTTCAGTTATTTTTATTAATAAATAACAATTACAAAAGTCATTTTGACGTTTAAGTGTCCCGTGTTGATTATATTGACATTGACAGATTAGTAGAATACTAGAATACGCTAAAGAAGTTTTTCTCAGTACAAAGAACTACTACAAATATATAGGTAATTTATTATTTTTACCGATTTCTAATATCAACAGATACTGGTTGCTATATTATTAAGGCTCACTATAAATAACACCTAATAAGTTTTCACTAGAATTATATAACTTTAAAGTCTATTTAAAGCCCCACTTTGGGATGAAGAAACCCAAATATGTAACTAATTACATATTTGTTTATCATTTAAGAACGGGTCAATCATTTCTACATTCGTCTGTAAGTTAGGAGAAGCGTAAAAACGGCCAACCGCAGCGTTCGACGGCGCAGTGTGGAACAGCCCTAATTAAAAACTTAATTATTATCAGGAACATCCAGTTAAGTATACTCGACGCTTTGAGGGTTTGTTTGTTCGTTTATCCGGCCTGGAACAATTGGAAAATATTATGTTAGTAGTTGAAAGTATTGGCCTAAGGCTGAGGCCTCATTAGTGCGTTGCGATGCGTTGCGTAGTCGCAGCGTCGATGCTGCGTCGTTTTACATATATTTTTTAGTGATATGCCATATTATGCTTTACGTCTTGGCACGCAACGTTTCAACGGATCGACGGACGAGAGACGAATCGGGGGAGGGTGATACGCTGCACTGTCGGAGCTCCGGTGCGACGACGAACACTGCTCGTGTTGTGAACAAGGGAATCGGTACCACTGTCTTTCTCCAAATGATTTTAAACTTTAAAATGTTAACGATTAGGTGCAAAATCGAACGAGAAAATTTGACAGTTTGTGGTAACTTGATGTGCCTACGCCTCCCCCCTAGTAGCATTTTCCGTTGGCATTTCGTTGGGCCAACTTCAGAGGTATGTGGCCCAACCAAACGCCAACCAAAATGCTACTAAGGCCGTGCCCTGTCGCCCCTGCCTTCCCTAGTAGCATTTTTTGTTGGCATTTAGTTGAGCCACTTACAGAGGTAAGTGGCCCAACTAAATGCCAACAAAAATGCTACTAGGGTTTTGCACTAGACGCGGCAGTTTGTTTTGCTACGCAGAGTTCGGAACATTTAAAGTGTTGAATGGGTCCATTAGCTCCACTCCTTTAAAAAAATATTATCTCTTGACTGAGAAGGAATAATGAAAAACGGCTCAATAAGCTCCCTCGGTAAGTGTGTCTAGAATTTTCTAATACCTTTTATAACGTTTCATATTGAGACACGAAACAACAAAATTCGATCTAAAGAAAAGCGGCCACAGTCCTCTAGATCCTATTTTGTTGTTTTTTGTCAGTAAATGAATGTATGAAAGAATTTATGATTCTTACTAGCTTTTGCTCGCGGCTCCGCCCGCGTGGATGTCGGTTATCGCGTGAAAAAGTAGCCTATGTCCCAGGCTATATCTCTGCTAAATTTCATGACGGTCGGTTCAGCGATATAGGCGCGAAAACGTAGCATACAGACAGACAGACAGACAGACAGAGTTACTTTCACATTTATAATATTAGTATGGATTACGAAGAAGATAATACTTACTTTAGCTGGATAAACGAATGTTTTAGCGAGTTGGGATCCGAACACGTTGGTTGCTTGGCAAGAGAACTCTCCCATATCGCTCCAGCGCAGAGACGATATCACTATCTCGCCTGAACGAAGCACCTGCAGAGTAACAGTTAAAAAGTAAATTAGTGATAAAATTGGTAGATATTGATTAAATTCGAGATACCAACAATCAAGTTCCGAAAAGCTGATATACAGACGCTTTATTAGAGTGAATGGTTTAATCGAGTGAATGGTTCAATCGAGTGAATGGTTCAATCGAGTGAATGTTCATTTTTGCTTTAACCACACTCACACGACACCGATAAAATGACATAGGAATGTACATTCATCTTTTCCTTTCATTTCATTTTTTAATCACTCGATAGGCGAGGTGAAAGATGCCGAGTACCGAAATCCAACATCGCTGATGACTCTTCATCGACTGTGCGACAAGGAACAGTTTCAACAATGTCACGGCGATGTCGTCCGACGTCGCCCGACATCGCCCGATGTCTCCGGGGACACATGTCGCTCGACAAATGTTCCTAGTGGGGACGAGGCTTTATGATCTGACCAAGATTATGTCTGGACTTTAAAAGAGACTGTGACCTCTGAGTTTGTTTCGGCCTTTCTTCTCAGAGTAGTCAGATAGGAAACGCTGACCTTATCTAATTTTTAAAATATGATTGTTGTGTAAAAGTGTTTTTACAAATCTACTTACAGAAATAAAATCATTTATCATTTTATCTTTGGTTGAAACAATTTCGCCATGTTTTGGTGTGTGTGTAAGTGTTCCGTGTGGCGCCGGACGTAAAGAATAGCACCATCCCATTTCCTCCCGTGGGTGTCGTAAAAGGCGACTAAGGGACTTACTAGAGAATGGTCAGCAGCATTCTCTATGCATTTTTAAAACCAAACTGCGATCGCCAACCCGCCTGCCAAGCGTGGCAATTATGGCAAATCCCCCCCGTTTTGGGGGAGTATGTCTAGCAGTGCACGTCTTTCGGCTGAAATGATGATGATGAAGTGTATCCACAATAAGATTAGATACATTATTATTATTATTTTATTTTAATGAATTAAATGAATTTTATGCATAATTATATAAATAAATTATAGAGAAATAAAGTATTTTTAACCTACCTTCATCCTACTATCGTTCCGAATAACGGCGCCTTTATTATCCCTCCAGGTGACATGAGGTTTGGGATGTCCCTTGACTCGGCACGGTAGTACAATGTTGTTGCCTATGGTGTCCACGTACATCTCATACGTCACCACTATACGAGGCTCTAATGGATAAAGTTTGGCGCGCTCCGACAGTTGTGTGCTGCCATCTGTCGGGGAGAGGAGGAATTCAATTTTAGCATGCAAGTACACATGGAAAACTCGAACCCATCCTAATAGAAAGCGAAGTTGGTTTCGGTTTTTCTTCCCGGATTAATATCCGGGAAGAAAAACCGAAACTAAAAAAAAACTTAAAAAAACACTTCTACACGTCAAAAATTCGGTATTTAATAATACCGAATTTTTGACGTGTAGTGTAGTGTTTTTTAAACCAATTTACAAAAATAAATATCATTAATAGATCGTCGCACTCTTATACCTAAACGAATATAAAATACTCCCGCGATCTATCAAGTTGCGTTTATACGTCATAATTCATATAAACAATCGCGTAATCGCTTATTCTCGCGACAACCGCTTTCGATTAGGGCAGTCCCGTGACAAAACCCAAAAACACTTTGCCTGACCTGTGAATCGAATCTCGCGATCAGTACACGTTTGTGACCGAGTTAGTTACTAGATCAATGAGATAATTTCCTTAGAAGTATGAAAAATTAAATAATTTCTCACCTGTACTATATACAACCGTGGTAGCCCTGGCCGTCTTGGAGCCAGCACTGACCAGGCACGTGTACACATCGTGGCCCATCGTCCTCGTTACCAGCAGGGTCGAGATGACCCGCGCGAGAGAACTCGGGTTGCTGTCTATTAGCTCGTTTGATTCTACGTCGTACTGAAAAAGACAAGTTATGTGTTATTATTTTGTGCTAGTATCGAGAAGAGTCACACACGAAAATCGAGTTTATTAGATCATGATTTCTCACCTCATAAACCGGCGCATCGTTCTTAAACCAGTGTATAGATGGCGCTGGCGCGCCGACCGCGTCGCACGTTAGTTCGAGCATCTCGCCGCTGTTGTGTGCGTACGTCGCTAGAGGGCGCTGTGTTATCGTGAGGAAGCGACGGGCTCCGGACTGCTGTTTTGTGGGGGCTACTGTAATTGAAAACATTAAGATCAGATATAGGTAATTATATATATGCTACTGAGAAATTCCAGATGGAAAAACCAATATCAATTTATTTGCTCAACCCGGGAATCGTTAGACGCTAGAGAATATAACAATAAAGTGAATTGAGTTACAGCAAATAATTAATTATATCTAAGCATTTTCAAAATCGTTGAAGAATTTAATTAATGACAATAATCTTAAAAGGAAAGTAAAAATTCGAACAGTTGCTGCTACTCGACAACAGATGGCGTTGGCAATACCGAGTAAGAAAGTTGAAAAAGATTCTTGCATTTAGTTTTTTTATTGAATAGTATTTTTATATTGAATCATTTTTGAGCTTTAGTGAAATCATTTTCAGTGGAAAATTGCTTGAAGCGAAGAGCCAGGATATCCCGTGAAATTAAAAATGTATTTTCCCATGAGAGTATGTATTGATGATTTTAAAGATTATAATTCAGTAAATACATGTTTGTTACGGTCGCAAATCATATTTTGATCAACATACAACGTAAAGATGACCTGGTAATTTGAATTTCACGAGCTACCTTAGAACATTCCCCGTGGCACATCTTGCTGGGTCAATAAAATTAAGCCTTCAAGTGACGGCATGCCTTTAAACATCCAGCCATTTTATACCGATTGCATGAGATCTATACGCGAACATTGTATTTTAAACTGGAGAGAACACTTTGATCAGAGGTCTGTGGAGAAGGGGGTGTGGCGTTCTGGTCATATCCCTTTAAATAAGTTCGCATACCTAATGAAAAAAGTTCCTCCCCCAACTGTACAGAATGTGGGAAAGTGGAAGACGTTCTTCACATCATGGTGGAGTGTGCCCGGAACGAAGATCTCAGAGCTAAGTTATTAATACACTTTGGCGTTGATGTTAAAGAGGTGGGAAGATGCAATAACATTCTAGCATTCCCCTTGTCAGAAACAGCGAGACTATTGTATAAACTTGTGCGGATTGGTGTACGCAGAAGATAATTACTCATAAGGACTGTATTATATAATTTATAAAATCCAGTATTATATTATAAAAAACCCTTACGGAGCGACTTAGTCTTGTTGACCAAGCTCCTAAAATAAAGATAAAAAAAAAAAGATAAAAAAATTAAGACCCCCATAATTCCTCCTTTTTGGCTACGTACAGCTCTTTTTTTCCATGTTTTTGAAAAGTTTGTATCTTTTTATTGTTTGTATTTCCTGTGCATGTCCCTTACAAAATATTATCCTCTCTTTATAAGGCCCTGGAAACTTCCCCTATTTAAAACTAGTATGTAAGAGAACTCACCATTATGTTCAATATTATTGTCTAAGTTAGAAAGTAGTTTCATGTGTTTGTTGACATTCGCCGATCGTCCGCATCCTAGCAGAGCCGTCGTTGCAAACAAAAGTACCAGATACATATTTATGTTAATAAATTACTATTATAATACTGCAGAGATTCAAGTAAAGGAGTTATCTGAAACAATAGAAAAATTTACGTTAGTTACTTAATTACGAGTATGCGTATAGGGCATGCTATATCGGAAGGTTCTCAATTCCGGAACTGAGTTCCAATACTGGAGATCTGATTCCGGAATTCCGGAACTGGTTCCAGAACTGGTAACTTTTAAATTTTGTTTCAAATCAAACAAGATTTATAATTTTTAGTAACAAATTAAACATCTTTCTCCCTTATTATTCTAACTAAACATTGGCCATCTAAGTGGCTTGTGGAAAGCTCCAAAGACTAGTTTGGTTGCGTTTAGATAAAATAATAATCAAAATATCAAAAAATTATGAATATCGAAATTTCGATATCACTCCTCTCAATTCCGGAATTGAAATATCAGAAAAATTATTACGGAATTCCGGAATTACGAAATTCCGGAATTCCGAAATGCATGCCCTATATGTGTATGTGTACTTGTACGTGACAAGTCGTGTGACGAGCAGTGGTGGCCCAGTGGTACCTGTCCCGACTTACGAGTTATTAAATCTTTGTGAATTTAATTACATCCCCACTGCTCTCACAACGGTGAAGGAAATCGTGAGGAAACCGGCATGTCCTAGAACCAAAAATTCGAAGAATAATAATATAGGAACCAAAGAAATAAACAAAATACTAATGTTTTGTTGGCCGACTTTGACTGATTTTATACTGAAGATCACGTCTAAACGAATAGTGCACGTCTAAATAATAGATTTGGAAAAAATATATGTTAAATTAAATCATTTTTTCAATAACTTATTATGTGAATATTTTTGATTATTTTTATATTACATATTGAAATTAATTTGTAAAATTATGTCTAACGCGGATAAACACTGGTATTTTTCTGAAACCTTCGCCTTTTTAAAGATAAATTAATTATTGATCTTTTATTATACCTACGTGTCTTATTAAAATACCTTTTGTTTTATGTATAATAAATTAGTAATGCGTCTTATTTGGGACAGCGCTCCTGGATAGGCGAGTCCTATTACTGGCTGGATATACAACGTGTTGTGTGAGATCAGTACAGAACACGCAAGCTAACCACTCAAGGTCACTGGCAATATATCTGGGCCTTAAGAAAGAAAACCAATTAGACGTGTTGACATATTTGAAAATTTTAAATAAGTACGCTTAAGTTCAATTATCATGATGAATTGATTTTCTGTTAGATAAATGCTTAATTATTATTCTATATGCTCAAATGAAACATTTTTAATTGTATTTTTACTTTTATTTATTTTATATGGCTACTAATCTATTCTACCCCACTGGCATCTATCCTCCTCAGCATTTTCATGGTGGGGTATTTATCCTTATAGGTAGGCACCTAAAACTAAATTTCTGCACATCAATTTTTAGGTCAACAAAGACAGCGCGTAATGCAAGATAAAAGATTTAGCTAGCTGTATTCATAGGAGTTATTCATGGTAAATTAATAGTTTTAAAATTATGAGGCTCTTTCAAAAAGTGGGGTATCTATCCTGGTTTCACCCTACCTTAACTTGATTGATCGACCCTGCGACTGTTATTACTTAGCTACAAGCTCCTCAATTTGTAGTAATCTTTATAAATACTTACAAGTTGCCAGGGCTTTCCCACAAGTTAAATTTCAAACAAAAATCTTATTGTAACTCTTCGGTATTGTAAACAAACCAAGACCTTTTTTTATCTTAGCTTTGGACAAAATTTCACGGAATTCGTAGCAAAAGTTTCGGAGATATTGACGCAAATACGCGGGACATTTTGAAGCGAGTCATTGAAAAAAAAAAGGCATATGAAGGGTTCCGTACAATATTTAACACTAGCTACATAATTTTTTGACAAATTAATTTTTTTTTTTTTATTTAAACACGTTTTTTGATTGGGTAATAGATCGACGTATAGGAAACGCATGGAAACAATACTGGAGTCTTAAGGAGATCATGAAAAATAGAGAAATCAATATGATCATAAAAAGGATACTATTTGATACTTGTATTCAACCAGTACTCACTTACGTTACGGCAACTACTAAACCTGGGCAACCCTAAAGGCCATAAAAGGAAATTAGAAATATGCCAAAACGCTATGGAAAGGAGATGTCGGGGATCGGATAGAATAAGAACTGCAAATATAAAGAATTACACAAGAACAAAGGATGTTACTGTAACTATAAGAAGGCTCAAATGGAAATGGACAGGACATACAATTAGAGGAAAGGAAAAATGGTCAAAAACAATAATGGTTTACAAGTGACAAGAAGTGGAAACGGGGTAGGCCATTCAGAAAATGGGCAGATGAGATAAATGTTGTAGCGGGCGCTGCATGGACGCTACGGATAGGGAGAAGAGGAGGCATTTGGAGGAGGCCTTTGTCAACGGGGGACATACAGACGGGATTTTTCTAAACAAAACAACCAAAATAATGTACTACTTATATTATAACTGTCTGAATAAAGGCTTATATTATTATTGTAGCGGACATAGTAATACACAGCTGTGAAAGTTTAAATGTCTACCTATTACGGTTCAAAAGATGCCCTCTGACGGACGGACGGACAGCAAAGTCTTATTAATAGGGTCCCGTTGGCACCGATTGGGTACGGAACCCTAAAAAGTCTTCCAAAAGTACAGTGATTCAAACTACAAACATTTTTACACGTAAAAAGGTTAAGTGTCCCTTGAAAAGAATGTTTTTGTCCTTCCGGCTAGCAACCGCTTTTGAGTCCCACATTAGGGTGGGCTGCACAATTGACGTCCGTAAGTACAAGATTTTTTTTTTGCAGTTTAATCTCTATTTGTTTTGCCTTGAATGCTGTATGTTACGGTAAATGAGTTGGGAACTCGTCTTGTTAAATATTGAATTCGTAAGTAAATAACGTGGTAAATAATGTCAGTAAATATTAAGAAGGTAAAATTAAAAAAGGCGATGTCATAAAAAAATATTGAATGCTTTAAACACTCTAGTTTTTTTGATTCATCATCATCATCATCATCATTTCAGCCGAATGACGTCCACTGCTGGACATTATTGCTATTATAAGCCTCCCCCAATTGGGGAGGTTTGCCATAATCATCACGCTTGGCAGGCGTGTTGGCGATCGCAGTAGTTTTTTGATTATTTACAAAGACAAAAAAAAAAAAAAACACTTTTCTTATGTCCTTTCAGGAAGTTAGAAAGAGAACTGTGTTAATTGAAAAATAAAAGCATAATATTATCAATAAAATGCTTTTATTTAACATAATTTACCCCCCCTCCCCTCGTCTATATTTCCCGAAGGGCACCCACATTGTGCCAGTTATATTTAACCCTTTAACAGTCATATTTAGCAATCGGACAACAATGCCAAATAGTCATAGGTTATGATAAGTATTACCTATTGGTCGTTTTTTTTTTTTTGCAATATTTTGTCATTGATTTATAAGTCTTCAAATAGCCCTTGTAAAACAATAGAATACTTATTTGGAACGCATTTTTTATTCTTGAGCAGTAACATAATGGTGGTAAGAATATTCCCTTTGCCTTATAAAGGCAAAGGGAGCTTGAACCATGAACTTTATGGGGGCGAGCCTATTGCCGTCAACCGGCAAAACATTAATTTAATCTTTTACTTATTTATTTTAAAAAAATCGTTTTATTTTCCGCATTAACAGACAACAGACACACAGATCCATACAGATTAAATTATTAGTCACAAAACTCATAAGAATACTAATGAATACTTTGACGTTATATAAACTATACAATTCTCTGCATATCAGTTCACACAATCTAAGTACATGATCAAATTTATCAATGAAGCTAATGACGTCACACGGAGTTCCCCTGTTGATAAAAATATAGACGGTGACTGCGACTTTGTCTGCATTTAAACTTTAAACTTCTGGTTTGTCACGGTCAGCGGATTAGCGAAAAATCATACACTGAGGAATATAAGTTTAGACTTTTTGTTTATATTTCAGTGGATTTGTCGTATTTTGTCTGTCATTAATTTAAGGAAATCGTGACCCGTTGGTAAGACGTACCCGTAATTTTGTTTTTCAGTAGGTATTTATTCTCTATAATCTAAAAACTCACTTTTGCTATATTTTTACTATGTTAAGACCTTTTTTTTTTGGGTGGGAAATTATCAAATAACTTCTCCCGCTCTGGGCGGAGCTGGAGGGTGTGTCAGACTTTTACTGACTAAAACCCACCCGTGTTCCTTCAGTTGCCTGTGTGCCAGGGCCACGGTATCCCTTTCGGACAAACCTGCAACCCTGGCAGGCACCGGTCCTGGCAGAACCGTTCAGTGCGTGCTGACTTCTCTTTGAGGCGCGCGTGGAACACAACGCGTACCGGACGGCGAGCTGCCCATCAAACCACGATTTTGTAATATCTTAATTTAAAAGAAGAAGTCCTTGGACTTTCTGACTAGACCAACTCATTGAAAATTTAAAAGTGCGTGTAAATGATTTAATTGAAATAAATGCTTTGAATATGATTTTGAGTTTCAAACTGGTCGGGCGATAATTGGTGAGCTCACCCTGCTAACACATTAACTGCTTCTTTATCGCAATCTGCACGTGTTGTGGCAGGAAGTAAAGATTGATGTAGTTGGCGATAACTGATGGTTACACTCACCTCACCGAAGTTTTGTTATTAAGTTAGGTACTTTGAAACCAGGTATAAAATATCATACATAGGGCCGGTTAGCTGCGATTGGCTGTTGATAAATAACTCAACCAATAACAGGACCAAAGAAATAAGACTGGTCAGGTGAAACGACAAACTTACTGAAAAGCTCAAACTTCGTAGAGTTAAAAATAGATATTTATTCAGTTTAACAATGTTCCTGTTTCCTATGAGAAACGCCAAAAATTTACTGAAATCATTTTCATAAATAGCTCTTTTCCCCCATTTCTGAATGAGTTTTTAATTTGTGTTTGATGTGTCACAAGCACAATTTTTGGGATCGTTTCGTTGACATTATGATTGCAGGTTTAGTTTAGACAACAACGGTTCATGGCCCTTACTATTTCTAGCGTTTTTCCATATCCTTTCTAGCCATATCATTTTTGACACAGTCCATCATTTCTTTGGTGTTCCCCTACTCCTATACCCATCCACATACGTATTTTTTTTGTGAAAAGGCATCTCGCAGGTCAACTTAAGAGGTTGTCGACTACATAACCGGGCTATCCTGTGGATGCCAGGGCATAACACTTATAAAAAAAACTTATAATGCGACTACACGCTAAAGGCACCTGTGGGGTACGGACCTCGGCTTAAGGCGTCGTCGCTGGGGGAGGGTAGCAAAAGACCGGCTGGAAAATCATTCATCATTTCAGCCGAAAGACGTCCACTGCTGGACATAGGCCTCCACCAATGGGGGGGGGGGGGGGGTGCCATAATCGCCACGCTTAGCAGGCGGGTTGGCGATCGCGGTATGGTGTTAAAAATGCATAGAAAACGCTGCTGCCCATTCTCTAGTAAGTTAGTCTCCTTTTACGACACCCTACAGGAGGAAATGGGGCTGGATCGGTTTGTATAAATTCATACACAAAACTTTTTCCTAACGATATTTTTCGCACTTAATTTCGGAATAAAGTTATCCTAGCTAACTATAAAATTAGGGCAGTACTATAGTAATTTTTTGACTCATCTGATGAATGGAATGCCGTTAGCGCCCAAGTCACGTAGAACAGATAAAATGGCGATGTGTACATAATTTTAATAATTGTACAATTACATAATTATAATTTTGTGAGTGATAACATGGTGAATCATGGTGTTTCACTAAATTATCATCATCATTGACTGTACGTGTTTTTTTATCTAGTAAGTTACTACGTTCCTGTTAAGGTACAAGGTGTTAACCTGACATCGACGCACAAACTGTTACCATGTATTCAGTATATGATTTTAAACCCTCAGCATGTTGCGTTAGCCCCAAATAAATTGGGATGGCTATATAGTGGCTGTAACTACGCCGGAACAAATACCCTATAAAAACCGGCCAAATGCATGAAGGACCACGCACAATGAAGGGTTGGAATGAATTTATCCCAAGAAAAAAAAAAATTATATATTAAATGTTATAGTTTTTAATAGGTTTATGTATATCTTTATATTTAAATGAATATTTTAAAAATGGCCTCAGCAGTGCAGGGCCTCAAGTCTGCTATTACAATAGTGTCAGAATGGTCTCGCCATTGTGAGTATTTGACAGTGTTTGTATGGCAAATCTGTCAAAAACTCACAATGAAGAGACCATTCTGACACTATTGTAATAGCAGACTTGAGGCCCTGGGGGCCAAGTCTACTAATGTACAAACGTTGCAATGGTCTCTTCATTGTGAGTTTTTGACAGATTTGCCATACAAAAACTGTCAAATACTCACAATGGCGAGACCATTCTGACACTATTGTAATAGCAGACTTGAGGCCCTGGTCAGTGGTAGGAATAGATATGGTTGTTAATGGTGTAGTCAACGTCGTAATGTATTTATCTTTCTATCTAAGGTCTAAGGGCGCACCGAGCTTCTGGTGCTAATTGATTGAAGGGGAAGCGTGGCGGCTCTGGTTAATTTAGGTATTTCCTTCGTATTATTAAAACAAATACACAGATTGAAAATGTAAAATATATACGTTATGTAAAACATGTAAATTTGTTATTATTAAAAATAAAAAAAATACTACTGACCTTCCGTCAAGTATAATATTTACGCCGTACTAAGAGTTTATTTTGTTTTTTTTTGAGATTACTTTGGATTTTTATCTATAGAGGAAACTACAAGTAGGTAATCGTGTATCTATAGATATTATAGAGTGCATCCTTAAATATCCTAAATATTAATTACATAACGAATGGTTAAGTAATAAAGATGCAGCAAGGGATCAAACAAACGCAATTATTTCATAATTACATATCGTTTCGTTGGTGCGTCCTTAAGAATGTCACTTTTTTACCGCATAAAACGAAAAGGGTTATTTCTGTACATTCCGTGTTCTCGATGGGATTTCCTATCGGCAGAAACGACGAACTCCCACAAAAAGACTACCTCTAAAAAAAAAATCTCCCTTCCTGCTCACTTTCGTTATATGAATATGGAACTCTTGTGCAAAATTTTATGCTTCTAGACCCAGCGAGCGGTTTAGGCTGTGCGTTTTCTGTCAGTGAATGAAAGAATTTAAGATATTAATTGAAATAAAAAAATAAAAAAAATTGCCGATAGAAGTAAAAACTCAAAATTTTGGAATAACTGCGTTCTTTTTTTGAATTTTTAAATTGCTACGCGCTATGCGTCACCAGTCTGGCGCAACACGTCACGAGCATGTCACGCATTTCGGTGACGTGAACCCATAAGTTTTCCCAAAAAAGCTCAACGCGGTTAAAGAAGTTTCTACTTCAAAAAACAATGTACAATCTAACACTAAAATAGTTATTATGTACACGAAAAAAGGGGAAGAGCTCATTGGGCATCTAAAAATTCGTCCGCACCGATGTCGTTGGGAAAGGTGCCCAAAAGGCTGGCAGCGTTGCCACGTTGGAAAGCAATGCTGATTCTTTGACCTAAAAATAGGCCAGCCCTCTGGTCACGTGAAGAGTCGACCAACCGTTTAGCGATGTCCTGAAATATTCGATAAGCACTCAGACGCCACGGTCTTAGTGTTTCAACCCCAAACGGCTCAAACATATAGCTCCCACTTAGATTTTTATTCTGACAGTCAGATAGTTTAAAAGTTGCAATAAACTGGGAATTGTTGTCAAAAATGGTAAAGATATTACGAATTAAGTTAACATAGATTTTAAATAAATAAAAAAAAATAAAAAAAAAATAATTATTATATTTCTTAAACACTACATGACGATGATTGAAGCGTTTTCGGTTTTTAATCAAAAAGTCTAACCTTAACCTCCGTTACGGTTAAGATAAAAAAAAATTCTGATGCATAGATACTCAATACTCAATAATTATATTTATTGCTTCCACGTGTGATCTTAGGTGGTAGGTTTTATAAAAATATGATCATTGTGGGCCCTGTCGGGCACAGCTTTTATTTGACTAAGTAATAGGTATTGTGATTATTTAATTATAACATGTTATTTAAGATTTGTCATTAATAAGAAGTATTCATTGATATTGTAATAGCATTTAGATAATTCATTTTAATCAAATCTCTGACAAAATATTGTTTAAGAACTTAGGTTTGTTTTGGTAAAACAATTATTTAATTGCTCTAAATGTATAATGAAATAAAATATAAAATAAACTATAGTGTTAATAATTAACAGAGAGCGAAATTCCGTAAGTAAGAACTTATGCCAAACTTAGCACAAACATAAAATTAAATAAATAGAAACGATATAAGTTTTTTCTAATATAACTTTCAAACATTTCACAAAAAAACTGCACTGTATTTATTACAAAAAAATAAATATAAATACCTGTCAAAACTCCCGCCACACGTATCCATCAAAAAATCTCACAATTAAAAAAAATTAAATTTTAAAAATTAAATAAAAAAGCCACGATCACAGCCGAAATAAAAAATCAGTTCTAATTTTGAATTCGAATCACAATATCGCTCTGTTCCACGAGCCTAAACGTCTTTTCACATGAGACCATCGGTCGAAATGATCGGTGAATGAAAACTGTTATTAGTGAACAGAAACTTATATAGGCGTTTGCGGCAACGCAACTGAACGGCGCCATGAAAATTTTAAATCGCTCTCAAATTGACTTTGTAATGAACAAAGAAAGTTCGATACGATGTATACTTACAGGATTTACATGCCGTTTCCTTTGCCCGCGATTTTTTTTCCTCAAATGTACCTGAATTATGCATCTTCCCTTTCCAGATATTTTTGTCAAGAATGCATGACATTAAACCAGGGAAAAAAGTATAAACCCTTTTGAGAAAGTGCAACAAAAAAAGGAAAAGCTATTTTTAGTATTTGATCTAAATAATGACGTAATGACATTTCGTGACAATAGCATAAATCCGGGATCCAATACGTAAATTTAAACGAGTTGGTTTATGTTACTAGTAGAAAATGTGATTGTTTCACATTAAAACGGTGAAACATTTAAGGAAACCTATCCTTCAGTTTCAGTTTCTGATAGACAAAATTTAAAATAACTAAAGAAATAAAAAATAAATTAATAAATAAAAAATAAAAATGACTTGCGTAAATGGATGTATCATCAATCATCATTTCATAAAACGATCCTTATTCATTTTGTTACCCATAGATTCCTGAATCAAAAATTAATGTACCAGATAAATTAAGAAATGAAAAAGGTTTTTCTATTAAATAAAAAAATAAAACATTTATTTCAGGTAGGTACCATATAACCCATATTAGAATACAAATTTACCTTATTAAATAATAAATACAAAATCACACATAAATAAATGGAAATGAATAAATACAATATAATAACAACAATCTAATCATCGTCTTTCTTTTTGATGGACCGATGAACTTAATTTTTTTTTTACAAAAAAAACCGACTTCATAAAAAAAAAAACCGACTTCAAAAAAAAATTAAAAAAAAACACGAAATAATGAAAAATAACTTTAATTTTGGAAGTCGGTATCTTTAGTTCCGTATTTTCGTTTTTTGCCACCGTTTTCCAAAATTAAAGTTATTTTTCATTATTTAGTTTTTTTTTTTGAAGTAGGTTGTTTTTTTTTTTTTTGTAAAAAGGTTTTTATTTTTCACTTTTTAGTTGTGGTAGTATAACCTACCCCACACAATTCGTACACCACAACAATGAAAGGAAATCTTATAACATCATGAACATACACCGAGTGGATTAAATACCAGCTAAATTAAATGAAAAAATGAAAAACAGCTGATAAGTTTAATACCCACTGTTCTAAACTGTATGGGACAGCTGTTTATTTCGCGATTTCAAAGCTGTTCCGATAGTTAAAGTTCGATGGTCTAAAGCACCTCTTAAAGTTTGAGTAAATTTTTTAACACCTTATAAATATAGACGAATTGAGAACCTCCTCCTTTTTTGAAGTCGGTTAAATATCATTTATAGCCAGAGTGCATCTCATGACAATTCCAATAAGCCCAAACACGGCTAGGATACATTGTTTTATTACGGAGTTCCATTGCCTATCTTCTAGCTTCATCATCAGATCAGTTTGATGGTACCATTTTGATCGGCATTTATTTAAATTTGCTTCGTCATAGTCGCTTAACTACCTTAATCGAGATATCTTATCGCTACCCGTGAAATACGTATCATTGACGAGTTCCAGTGGCCATCTGTAGTCTTCTTCATCAGTTCCGGTTCACCAAATAATACTTTCTTAATGCAAATGCTTGATTTGTTGATAAAAATACAAAAATCGCTATATAAATGCCTATAAAATTTGAGGAGTTCCCTCAATTCCTCATGGATTCCATCATCATAATTGGGTTTTGAATATGGGACCAATCTAGAAACATAATCCTTTCAAACAAAAAAAATAATTTTGTAAATCCGTGTATATACGACGGAGTTATGCCCGAACATACATTTAAAAAATATATATAAACTTCCGAATTGATACGAGTATCCTCCTCCTTTTTCATCATTATAGCCGAAATACGTCCACTGCTGCACATAGGCCTCTCCCAATTGGGAGGGTTTGCCATAATCGCCACGCTTGGCAGGCGGGTTGGCGATCGCAGTATGGTGTAAAAATGCATAGAGAACGCTGCTGCCCATTCTCTAGTAAGTCCCTTAGTCGCCTTTTGCGACACCCACGGGAGGAAAAGGAATGGTGCTATTCTTAACGTCCGGCGCCACACGGAACCGCCTCCGGAACGCCTCCTTTTTGAAGTCGGTTAAAAAAAGCGGCAGGGACAGACTGGATACGGAACGCGGAGGACACAGTGTTGTGGCGCAGACTTGGAGAGGACTATGTCCAGCTGTGGACTGATAGAGGCAGAGTTGATATTGACATATCTTCCGATTTTCAATACGTTTAAAAAAATCCTTGGACCCGTTGTATTTTCTTCCTCTTTTATGACATTTCTTTAATTACCTATACCGAATTCAAAGAATGGAATGCGTACATATACTGTTCAATTTAAAATTGATTTCGTACTCGTGACTAATGTAGTATGCGGCGATAAAATATTTAACTAAAACTATACGTACCTAATCTAATAATACAGATTGTTGCCAAGTGAAACTATCGACCGATTTTTCGATTAAATCGCGCTAGTCTGTAATTACTCCCTAGGGTGATTAGGGTGATTCAATCGAAAAAAATCGATTTTAGATTTCTTTTTCGATTTTTGTAGAGAAAAATCCGAAGAGTTACGCAGAAAGATTGAAGGTTATGAAAAGATACGTGTATTACATGCATGTGACCTTACTGGGCAGTTAATTATACATGAGAATTCTGTGGAGGAACAGTGCAGTACCCAAAAATATGGGGAAATTATATTTACATATTTTATTGAAACAAAGTAAAAACATTAAGACTCATCATCTGCCTAGCCTTTTCCAAATTATTTTGTGGTCGGCTTCCAATCTTACCGGATACAGCTGAATACCAGTATTTTACATGATGCCACTGCCTATCTGACCTTCACAACCCAGCTACTTGGTAACACAATACCCCTTAATAAGACTGGTTGTCAGACTTTCGGGCTTCTGACGACCCGTAACAACTGTCAAAGATCTACAAATCACAGCCGGTTCAACTTTCCGAGCCACGGAGGGGTCTTGGTATGTAAAGATGGTCACCCATCCACGGACCAACCGCAGCAAGCGTAGCATAACCTGATCGATCTATCCATACGGCTGTTATTACGTAGACACAAGCCCCACGTTAAAAAAAAACCCTCTGTAAAGTAAAAGCACTAAGACTATGACACATAAAATGCGGTGTGTCTCAAGGTTGCACCAAATGGGAGTCCAGCTCAGCATTTATCAGGCAAATCTAGACCATACCTAAATACATTTATGATAACATACTGGTAACATGGAGTGTATTATTTATTTACAGTAGTACAGTACTATGTACTCTGATCCTCTGCCTACCCGTTTGAGGAAAATAGGCTTATGATTTTCATAATCAAAAGTCACGTTTTAACTAGTAATAATCAGGTAAGTCATCAGCGTCTTTGTGTTCGTCGATACAGGTAAAGAATTCGCGAACGCATGTATTACCAGAATAATTTAACTTCCATTTTGAAAGGGAGAATTGCTTCTGAAACAAGCGGGGACAATCTTGCGATCTCATTGGGGAAGGAATATTATAATGACTGGAAGCCTGTGAAGCCCTAGGCGGAATCGGTGGAGGTCTAGATTGGACTAGACACCATTCAAATTATTTTTTACACGCCCTCACCCACACTACCACTTCTACCAACATAGAAAGTTTGCATGTCTTTTGTTTTTAATTATTTTATTTATATTTTGGCATTTACTTTTTTTTTTTAATTCCAAAGCTAGCTAAACTGTGCCCATGTCACAGTTAAGTCTGGAACAATGTATTTCTTATGTTCAGACGGGTGTTGATGACTGCGACATAGTTTTTAACATTGTTATAGCATCGTTTCTATTGTAATTATTTCGATTTGTTGTTATTCCAAAATAAAAACTTTTTAATTTTTTTTAATTAGCCTGAAAATCACATAAGACAGTTCGCCAAAACGCCCGGCCTTTACGTGTAGGTACCTAAGTGCTGTTAAATTAGCTTAAGAAACAGCACTTTTTGAACGTATAAATGGGCCTGGGAAAGGCTGATTCGGTCAGTGAAGTCAGCCCTGAAGGTAACGCTGAGAGAACAGGCTCCTAGAGAAGAGGTTCTGGCAACTTTGCTGGTTGAAGCCGAGGCGGTAGTAAACTCACGCCCACTGACGCACATCTCCCCCGACAGCAACTATCCCGAGGCGCTTACCCCCAACCATTTTTTGCTGGGAGACTCATCGGGCCGTCCGTTCCCAACAGCAGACCTGACAGATGCCGCACTGATCGGCCGGAGCAGTTGGAGAAGGGCACTCCGGCTGTGCGACCATTTTTGGCGTCGTTGGGTAACCGAATATCTACCCACTTTGGCACCCCGTCGCGTGCCGGGAGTAGATGTCGCCGTCAAGTTCGGGGACTCGGTTCTCATCGGTGACGGGGACTTGCCGAGGGGAACCTGGCCACGAGGCGTGATCACGGCTCTGTACCCAGGCCGTGATGGGGTGGTACGGGTGGTGGATGTTCGGACCCAAGCGGGCATTTTGAGACGGCCATTACGGAAAATCGTTCTCCTTTAAAAAGGGGAGCATGTGGCCGATTGGAGCCTTTTTTATATTGTTTATGTTTTACTTTTTGTCTGTTTAGTCTATTTTTGATACGTGATTGTTTTTTGCACTATCTGTAAATATTCTATACCGAATGGCTGTGTTTTTCTTAGGCTTAGGCTTAGCAACTGCACTTTAAGAACGTATAAATAATAATACATAGGACAGTCCCCAAAAACGCCCGCCCTTCACCACTTCCTACTGCTTTAGCTGGGAAGAAGAAACAGTGCAAAAGACTCCCCATCTTGTTTGTAGATAGTAGGTATTTTAAAAATCTTTCTGACTAGCCATTTTGCGAACACAGTCGTGAACATCCACAATTGATTGAACGCACGCCTGTGTAGCTCGATGCACGCTAAATTGCCCCTGATGCAAATGTGATTAAGGCAATAATCGTTCATTGAAGCCGTCAGTTGCAATGATGCAGATGAATCAGCTGTGTAGGTATATAAAGTACGTTGTTATAGGTTCTGTTGCTAGGGCCCTGTTTGTTAAGGGAGATGCGTTAAGGTAATCTATACTAATATTATAAAGCTGAAGAGTTTGTTTGTTTGAACGCGCTAATCTCAGGAACTACTGGTTGGAATTTAAAAATTATTTTTTTGTTGAATAGTCCATTTATCGAGAAATATTATAGGCTATATAACATCACGCTACGACCAATAGGAGCGGAGCATAAATGAAAAATGTAGCAAAAATGGGAACAAATATTCTTTTTTGAGAGCTTCCTTTGCGTGCGCAGCGTAAACGGTTTAAGTTACGCAAATATCATGTATGATGGAACTGTTCCTCTTTAAAAGTTTTAAAAAAAGTCCACGACAGCATAATTGTCTATCTTTTAAGATTGACTCACTATAACCTTTTTTATGGTAATCAAATTTGTTCGAAATTAATCCATATACAAATAAATATGTTATGAATCACAAGTATTTAAATGTAAACAAAATTGTCCTTGACATCACTTGATTTCCATCAACATCTTAGGAGATATCATAATTTTAAAATAACTTCGTTACACTCCCTCTCGTACGAGTATTAGTAAGATTCACTGTCCGAGGCATACTCTCACCATCCTCGATGATGCTATTACTCGCCTCCAGGAGAGTAGTCTCTCCACTAGCACAGTTAGAGAGCTGATCTCCCGACATCCGTCCTATCGTCCTCGCCGACGAGGCCCGTCGCGACGTCCCTGTCCATCCCCGCCCCGACCCTTGCTCGAGCCAGCGCGTGCCGCCGTCGCTGTAGCTTTAAATTCGTCCCTAAATAATCATAATCCGATCCAGTCCGTCCCTTGCTGTCCTCCCCCAGCGACGCCCTTAGCGTAGTCGCTTAATTTATAAATTTTATGCCCTGGCTGGAGGCTTTAATTTATTTATTTACCCACAGAAAAAAAAAAAAAAAAAAAAAAACACTTACTTTTTACAATTATAATTTGAAAAACGATTGACATTCTTATCTATAATATAAAAATGAATCGCAAAATGCGTTGGTAAGCGCATAACTCAACAACGCCTGGACCAATTTTACCAATTCTTTTTTTTTAATGTTCGTTGAAGTCCAAGGATGGTTTTTACGGTGAGAAAAATTCGAATAAAGGTAGGGTAGGTAGGGTAGGTAGGGAAGGTAGGGTAGGTAGGGTAGGTAGGGTAGGTAGGGAAGGTAGGGTAGGTAGGGTAGGTAGGATAGGTAGGTAGGGTAGGTAAGGTAGGTAGGGTAGGTAGGGTAGGTAGGGTATGGTATGGTAGGCAGGTAAAGGGTAGGCAGGGTAGGTAGGTAGGGTAGGGTAGGGAAGGGTATAGTAGTGGAGTTTATACTATATTTCCTTTGCGCGTAGACAAACTGAGTCAAATAGTTTTTGACAGAATGAAGTCTGTCGGGTCAGCTTTGTAGTTCTTAATAACTATGACTTATATTCCAATTTTGTTTACCCTCCCCCCCAACCCAAAACCAATTTGTTTATTTTTTCAGTTTCTGCCCTTTTTTTGTCATGTTTACTGCAAATAATGCTTTTTCTTTCTTTCTTTTCTATTTAATTAATGTAACAGTTCTACATTTATATCTGTAATTTTTATGGTGTACATAATAAAGAGTATTCTATCTATCTATCTATCTAATGTAATCAATTATTTTGCATGCTAGTTTTAAGCAAATTGTTTTAGAAACTCTTAAATAACCCGACCATAATGTAATGTATTACAGTTCTTGCAAATAAAATTACATTTCATTTCAATAAAGTAAGGGTGGGTGCTTTACTTTGTCTATAAACATCAGCACTGCTCTCAAAACGGTGAAAGAAAACATCGTGAGGGAACATGTCCTAGAACCAAAAATTCGAAGATGTGTGACATCTACATACCAACCCGCATTGGACCCGCGTGGTAGATTATAGCCCACTTCCTCTCATAGAGAGGAGGTCTGTGTCTCAGCAGCGGGAATATTATAAGCTAATTATGCTAATAAGTAGTAATAAAAACTTTATTGCCGGAAAGATTAGATTTAGGGGTTTTAAATTTGCCCCAAACTAGGCAAGCCTGTTTTTTGGGTATCAATATGGTGGGTTTACCATTTTAAACAATTCTAATAACATGTTCGGTAGTAAAAAAATTAAGTAATTATGGGTTCGAGGGGACTATGTGGGTTGCTGAGGTCCACTCAAACTCAAAGCATTTATTTCAAATAAACCAATTACAGGTACTTTTGAATTATCAAGGGGTCGGTCAGACAGAAAGATGAAGCTTGTTGCCCATTCCAAAGCGTAGTAGGTTCCTATGGAGAAGAACGGACAAGAAACTCCACGGACATTCTCTTTTATACCACATAGGTTCCAGAGGCCTATAAGGGTTCTCAAATGCTGCTAATGTCCTTGGAGACATCCCATCTGTGGAATCTTTGTTCTAGAACGTTCAGATTAACATATTTTTTCATGATAATGCGCAATATCGAGGTCGGAACCCTTCAATGCTGGACGTGTATATTTTGTTACACTACTTTTTTTTTTCAAATTTTTAACAATAATACGAGCAACTAACAATGGCAATGCCTTTCTATTTAGCAATTTAACAGCAATTTCGAGCAGGTATTTATAAATTTTATTTTGCCAACATGGGTAGGGCTATTGGTTGGATGTTCTCCATGCTCTGCCGTCACTTGGGCGTGCAAAATTTACTCATAAATTACAATCAAAATATCATGCTGAATAAGAATAAATATTACAAAATTGGAAAATCATTTCAACCATTTTTTTTTTTGCAATGTTAAGAAGCATCTGAAGTAGTCAATAATTGAATGAATGTAAATAAAAAAAATAAAAAAATAATAATATTAAAAATAATAATATTAAATATTAATTAATATTGTAAATAGTGAATAAATAAATAAAAGTCCTAGTTATAATAATAATACGGTTTACGGTTTACCTACGTTTTACGTTTTCGTATTCAAACATATGAAGCAATGGATTAGCAGTTTTGTGATTGAAAGTGTTGTACGCAATAGGGATGTTAACTAAACATGTTTTTTTGTCCGACATGTAAATTATTAAAAAATATTGGACAGGTATTTTTTATATTTTTACGTAATCAAAAAATTGTCTGGGTCAGGATGACTGGACCAAGAGAGATTTTTGAAGTTTGAGCAATACCAAGTTTTAGTACCTATTTGGTACTATTTGGTACCAGACATCAAATAATTGGTACCTCTCTACAGAGGGAAAATTATTACGAGGAAAGTGGCCAGCCATTCTGACTTCAGAATGGCTGGACCAAGTCGGCTGCACCTAGTTGTAGGTGTTATAACTAGTTCATCTTTTCATTAAAATTTAGTACCTCATTGGTACCTCAACATATGTTTTTCTTAATTTTTTTCGACAAGCCAAAAAAAAGTTACACCTAGAAAAAAAATTACATGTAATCTGGAGCACGTTGATTTCACCTAGTTGTAGGCGTTATAATTAGTTCATCTTTTCATTAAAATTTAGTACCCCATTGGAACCTCCACATATGTTTTTCTTAGATTTTTTCGATAAGCCAAAAATAAGTTACACCTACAAGAAGTTTTGCATATATAATAATGTTTATTTTTGTATTAATAAAATTACCGAAAATAAATCATAACACATAAATATTACGTACATTTATTCATTGATTGACACATTAATATTTTTTTACATATAAATAACAGTGTGCATACATTTTGTTTTTACTAATTGTGATTCTACTTGACATGTCGTCGTAACATTGCCATTTGGACCCTCTGCGGCAATGTGATTTGTAATGTCCCACGCCTTTCGGAGTCGGAGGTGGTACAAATTCTATAACAGACAAAAGGTGGTACTCTATTCCTTTTAATGTTATATTTTTAGGTAAATCATTAATGCAAATTTCGACGTCAGAATTGGGCTCAAAAGCAGCAATATCTTTCAAATTATAATCTAAGCACCTTATGCCTTGACAACCAGAAAGTCTACAACTCGACATATTTCTGTCACTGGTTAGCATTGAATTTGCAGACTCACTTAAGGTGTTTTTGTTAAAATCAAGTGGCAAAAAGGCACATTTCCTACTAACTTGGTTTAAAGGACAGTCCACATTTGTACAGGATTCTTTTATCTCTGCGCTGTATATTTTTTCTAACAATATTTTTTCAAATATATATGCAACATTGCATTCACAGTTCACGTAAACTTTATCACTATCATATACTATTTCAAAATATTTTTTTAATATATCTGAACGAAGTTTGTAAACGTTTTCCGTATCATTGTCTATAATCATCTTTATAAATTTATAATATTCATCATCATTGCTTCTTATGATCCTATTTAACGTGTATTCATCAACAACTCCAATTGCAATCGCTTGTGCAACTGAATCAAAAGCGCAGGTATTTGAGATGATAGTATTTTTATCTGCAAACGGTGTAATCGAACCATTTCTCAACAAAGTTACCTTAATCATTTGTTTTCCTATCTTTGTTTTTTGCTGTTTTTTCTTTGTAGCTAAACCTCTCCAGTTTTCTACCAATGAAGGCCTATCAGAAAAAACAGATTCATCAGTTATTCCTTTTGCAGCATTATTAGCATTCGTTCTTTTTTTCTTGCTGATGATATTATTTTTCTTTTCAGTTGGCTTTCTCCTTTTAACACCTTGTTTTAATGTACTGTTAGCTGTTTTTAATTGTCCCGAAATAGATTCTGAATGTGTTGCAATAAATTCATCTACACGATATCTGTCTGTTTTCGTGCTTATCTGACATAAGTATCTTTTTATAATTTTAAAATAACTTTCGACATTTGACGAAGTAGGGACTGATATTTCCGAATCAAAAGTTCTTTTCATTATATTTGACCATAGAGGGAGCTGTCCCATTAGCCGCGTTAGCGTTGTTAGAAATTCTGGAAAGTAAAATAAGTTATCGTGTGTTTTACAATCACCATCGGTAAGAGTAAGTAATAACTTTTCGCGTTCTATAGCATCCTGAAACCATTTAGGACCTTTACTTGTAACAAGATGTCGTTTATTATCATCACTGAGTTTTAATTCGGTCTCAGCAAATAAAGATTTGTAGTCATCTGACAATTGCGACAATTTAGTAGTATCCTCTATTTCGATTTCAGATTCGGAGGTGTCTTGAAAAGAGGTCAATCTTTTTAATCGAATCTTAGCTTCTTCACATCTTGTTAACAATGCTTGTTCATCTTGTCCATCATATTTGTTAAGACAAACTGTTATCATATCAATTACAATTCTTTTCACTACATCGTAATCTTCGCAGCGTTTGACTTCTTGTAAACATTTAATATAAAAGAATTTTACCCTCTGGTCTATGTGTTTAAAGCAAGAAAGGTTAAAAAGAATTTTAATAAAGTGGCTAGTGTCGATACGAATGAAGCACTCGCCAGGTATTTGCTGTTTCGTTTCTAATTTGTTGTAACAGTAATTAACGTACTCTGCCGTAGATTTAAATTTTGTAAATGATTTTACTACGGCCCCAATTAATGCCGAGGCATCATCAACGATGACTTCATTCGGAGTAGCATTATTTTGACTGTTACACCAAGTGTCAAGCCATTTATATATCGCGTCCAAAGTATGACTATCTGATATCATGTGTGTTATCGGCACGCTACTTTCATTGTAAATGGACATCATCACGCATGAATATAAAAACATCTGTTTAGTCAATATGAGATCTTTGTTTGCTCCAAATGGTTTGAAGATACTTCCTGTTGCGTCGATACTTAACACAGTTCTTTCACTTTTTCTATAATCCCTATAGTATTGTTCTTGAGCAAGTGACCAATAGTAAATACAAAAAGGAAATACTGATATGAATCTAATAAGTGTATCGTAGGGAGGTAATCGTGTCATAATCCATAAAGCAATTATCGGATTAGAATCGTAATATGAACTTTTTCGATGTTCATATTTAATTTGTTTTAAGCAACCTATTGTAGGTAAGTGACTCGGTTCTGGATCATTAACGTCCATTATAAGATCACTCAATCTATTTCGAACCGTTACAGCATATTCCGACTTTAATTGTTCACTAAGCTCACAGCGTTTTATGGGTGAAAGCTTAATTTTATTTGCAAAATTGTGTTTGAATTCTTCATCAATGTCGCGTATGGTACAAATGCAATGAGCGATTTTATCAGTTGGCCAATTAATTATAACTTCTATCTTTGATTTGCACTGCTTACAGGAACCAAAACACTTCACATTCACTTCATTTTTAATTGAGTAGTTTTGAAATGTCCAACTGCACGGGGAACGTATTTTTTTCCAAATTTCCTCTCTTAGAAGGTCAGCCCACTGGTGCTTTGGCAGCAATGTTTTACAGCGAAAATCAGATAAGCGTTTTGTGCGCTTCACGCAACGATCAATGGGCTTAATTTTGTTCCATTGATAAACGTCAAGAAAAAAATCGAATGTTTTGCAGCCAGATGGTTTTGTCATAATTTCTTCTGCAGATTCAGATCCAGTATCTTCTTTAGATTCTGATCCAGTATCTTCTTTGTGGTCATAAAAGTATTCATAATTTCTTATAAGTGTTAAGTATAGTGATTTTTCCGACATTTTGTATGACAGTTCTTGGCTAATATCTTTAAACACCGGGTCACATGGCGAAGGAATATCATCTTTACGACGGAAAAACTTCTCGAACTTTACAAAAATTTCCTTTTGTTTGTGTAACGGAACTGCACATTTTCGACCTCTTCTTTTCATCTTGTAAATATAGAAAATAAACACTAATCACATAATCACTTCCGAACAACGTTTTAAAACAAATTTATTGGAACAATGTAATAACGATGACAAAGTACGAACTAAAGTTATTGTCATAATTATGAAAACGGGTACAAATATTTTACGTATACCCACATCATTTTTAGAAATAATGTCTGACTGTGTTTTACTATCTACCTACATCAAATTTAACTTACTAAAAACTTGAATGACAAATGCAATAATGAATGCTCGTATTGAGTAGTTTAATAATAAATCAATATGTTGAGTATTACTACATAAACAGTTAGAAAACAGAAGTTTTGCGGAAGTAAGGATAAACTAATGAACAGTAAATACAGGACTATTTTGAAATCATTAACTAAATCACAAGCTGTTCTCTTCACGTCACAATTAGTAAAAACAAAATGTATGCACACTGTTATTTATATGTAAATAAATATTAATGTGTCAATCAATGAATAAATATACGTAATATTTATGTGTTATGATTTATTTTCGGTAATTTTCTTAGTACAAAAATAAACATTATTATATATGCAAAACTTCTTGTAGGTGTAACTTATTTTTGGCTTATCGAAAAAATCTAAGAAAAACATATGTGGAGGTTCCAATGGGGTACTAAATTTTAATGAAAAGATGAACTAATTATAACGCCTACAACTAGGTGAAATCAACGTGCTCCAGATTACATGTAATTTTTTTTCTAGGTGTAACTTTTTTTTGGCTTGTCGAAAAAAATTAAGAAAAACATATGTTGAGGTACCAATGAGGTACTAAATTTTAATGAAAAGATGAACTAGTTATAACACCTACAACTAGGTGCAGCCGACTTGGTCCAGCCATTCTGAAGTCAGAATGGCTGGCCACTTTCCTCGTAATAATTTTCCCTCTGTAGAGAGGTACCAATTATTTGATGTCTGGTACCAAATAGTACCAAATAGGTACTAAAACTTGGTATTGCTCAAAATTCAAAAATCTCTCTTGGTCCAGTCATCCTGACCCAGACAAAAAATTAAGGTGATACATTGAGTTCAAATGTGGCATTACGTCACTGTGTGTTAGATTTTAAACGTAGTTTGTTAGAATTGTTACGTAACGAGCCCCCACTTCCCAACTTTAATGTTTTTTATCTGTCATTTTTTATTCATATGACAAAGCAAATAATCTAATATTTTTTATTATCTGACTGACGCAGTGCCGGATTAACCACGTAGCAAGAGTAGCAACTGCTACGGGCCCCGCGCCATAGAAGGGCGAAAAAAACCCTTTCTGCTGAAATGATGAATGATGAAAGTTTACCGTAATTATAATACTTTTTGGACTTTTATTTTGTCGTTTAAATATACGTTTTCACTTTAATTGCACTTTCTTATTAAAAATTGTTTTAGTTTTTTTTATAAATATATTAATTCTGTCCTCTTTTTTTATGAATTTAGGTAGTTTGTTATACATTTTAATGCAGTTATTTTGGAGAAAAAAAATACCCTAGCTATTTGTGAACGTAGCAATTAATTATGTTAAGAGGAAAGACAGTAATTTCCTCCTTGTAACAACTAATTTTGCGAGATATCAACTAGTTAAACTAAGTATGTTTATACAGTCAGGGAAATGAGTTCCTAAACAAGTTGACACCCTGCATTAATTTGCCGTGTTATAGCCATTTCGTACAACTGTCAAAAAATGACTGGTGATTTGAATAAACGGATACACAATATTTCCTCTTATTTCCAATTTACTTAATTTTATACCAAAAGTTTCAAGTTACTTTTCTACATAGGGCGAATTACACCAATGAAACTGAACGCGGTTTAGACGTGCTGATCGCGTATTGACACTAACAGCTCTTGGGAGCAGTTTAGACGTACTGATCGCGTGTTGAAATTGACAGCTCTTGGGCGCTATGGTTTTAAATCTACAACATGTATCAGAAATGTGTGGTCATATTTAAGGGTGCGGTATACACCGTGGCATTTTAGTCGTCTTACAAAGACAGCCCACTTCATGTATCCAATGACTATTAATCATTCATGTAAAAAAAAATTTTTTTTTGACCATTTGTTTTTTTATTTTTTATTAATTATGACGCATGATATAGTTTAAAACACCCTGTTACGAGTGCAGTCCGAGCCTTGTGATGCATAGGCGCCGCAGAATGGATTTAGATTAAGTTTAAGTTGCAATAGTAAGAAACACATTTTTGCGTTAGGGTGAATGAACTCTGATAAAGATGTCGCCGCTCCATTCCGCGGCGAAAAATTGTTTTTTTTACATGATTGATCATTAGTCATTGGATACATGAAGTGGGCTGTCTTTGTAAGACGACTAAAATGCCACGGTGTATACTATCGATCTGAACAATTTTCTCCATTAGAGCAATATCGTGATCGCGAACAAAATATCAACTGTCCCATACAAAACTTCAATAACTATTCCACCCAAACGTACGTACCTACTTGTAGAAATAAAATCATTTACCTATTACACACTTTTAGTATTCACTCTATAATTCATTTTATCTTTTATTATTCACTTATTTTTAAATGTCGCAGCATCATGCTGAGATAAGAGCCTTTTGGCCTCCTACACCTTGTTTTTTTTTTTTTTATAAATACCATAACATTGTGTGTTTATATAGTTTAGTTTGTGATCTTCCTGTGCGACGTACACACGCACTTCCGTGTACAATAAATACTTTTCTTTCTTTCTTTCTTTATTATTCAAATCGCAACTGCATATTTTGACATTTACATGATCGGCTATAACATGGCAAATTGACGTTTTGTGTCAATTTGATAAAGAATGTATTTTCCTGACTGTACACCTTTAAGTTAGGTATATAGACTAAAATGCTACACACAACTAGAATCAATTTTATTTCCTATTAAATTTTGACGTTCAAAAGTGCTATTTATGTGCCTATTTGAAATAAATGCTTTGACTTTGACTTTTGACTTACATTACAGGGATCTTTTGGTGCTCGAATGACGTTGTCAGGGATGCGTGATGCGTTGCGCTGTTGGTCATTTGTGCAATTGTTTTGTGAAATATTGAAAAATTTAACTGGCTAAAGTGGCTAAGTGAGTGTCGAACCACGCACAATGAAGGGTTCCGTAGTTGTGTTGTTGTAATACATGTGATCCCATACATTCCAACTACAAATGTTAATTTGTACGCACAACTACGGGAGATTTACCATCTATTTTCTTATATAATTTAAAAAATATTTAATATAAAATTATAAAAAAAAAAACTGAATTCCTTACAATAATTTGGTGTCACATGGTACAGTTTGCAAAACTTTTTTTTCTTTTCTAATTTGACACCAAAGAGTGCCCCCATATTCAAAATTAATTTATTTTGTTACTGTTCCGTGTTTGGGTCACAGATATTCATATGTGTACCAAATTTCAACTTAATCGGTCCAGTAGATTTGGAGAAAGCTGGCTGAGACGGACGGATAGTCAGACAAACGAGTGGTCCTATAAGCGTTCTGTTTTTTCAGTCAAAACCCTAAAAACAAGATGGAGGCATGGGTTCCGATTTTAGCCACGCCTCGAAAGAACCTTGTACAGCTTGTGTAGCCTAGTAGGTTTTACAACACACAACACTTGAATACTTTTGCCCATCACAGCCGGGTTAATCCAAAGTCCCGCCGATTTCAAAATATCAATTGACTTACAAAACGACTGCAGATGTTAATCGATTACTTATTTAAATCGCCGGCTGTGTGGTTTGGGAGAATTTTAAATAAATTTATAATCGCAATCTTTAGATAAATCTCTGTATACCTATTTCCGTCATGTTTGAGTAGGTACAGCTGTAATTTTTAGTGATACTTATAAGGGAAAGGAAGAAATTCGGTGAGTATAAAATATATGGCTTTTTCATTTTGGACTGAATTCAAATTTTTCAAGTATTTAATTTATAGCATCACCTAGATATTATATTCTCAATACTCAATATATTTTTTTTATGTAAAACAAAGTCGGGTTAGTTAACCATTTATAAAGTCAAAGTCAAAAGTCAAAGTCAAAATTAAAAGTCAAAGTCAAAGCATTTATTTCAAAAAGACACATAAATGGCACTTTTGAACGTCAAACATTTACTTAACTAAAGAACGGTTTAACCGATTTTTATGGTTTTTGATTTGTTGGATTTTTCTACGCCCCGAATAGCAGAATAGCTATTTATACATGCGAAAAAAAACGAAGAAGGAAGTAAAGAAAAGAAAGAAAAATAGTTTATTTTGCACAAACAAGACGCACATTACATAAAAAATAGACAAAATACACATACTAATACAAAGTAACTAAAAGAAAAAAAAAAGAAAAAAAAAAATTGCATACATTTTGTATGGAACGGCTTTTTTGATGTTATCTCAAGAATGGATTGGAAAACTCAGGAACAAGAAATTTCACGCTGACGAAGTCGCGGATAGAAGCAAGGTTTTACAAATAAAATGAGGTAAGTTGGTAAGGATACCTGCCCTTAAAAGTGTTTTGAACCACCTGCATCTTTGCATTCTTCTCAACAAAAATCTTAAATTCATTAGTTGACAGACAACATACAGCCCAAATTCCATTGCATCTAGCGTTCTAGACCCTCTGTCTAGAACTCTAGATGCATTGGAATTTGGTACAAGAATTCCTTAAATACAGGGTTATTGGTAAACAACAACTTTTGTTCTATGAATTTTTACAAAACATAATACATTTACCAAAAACAAACTTTCAAGACTTCGTTGTTCTATCTAACATATTTCAATTTTGTATTTTGTTGTACCTACCTACGCCTCCCGTGCACTATCGCCGCTGCCTTTTGCACTAGACACTTTTCTTTTTTTTTTTTGAGGATCGGATGTCATCAAATGACCCCTCCCGCTCTGGGTGGAGTGGAAGGGAGTGTCAGACTCTTACTGACTAAAATCCACCCGAGTTCCTTCCTTGGCCTTTTATGTTCCGGGGCAATAGTACCCCTTTCGGACAATCCCGCTGAACCGGCAGGCTTGGGCCCTAATCGGCCCCCTCGTTGTAGCTGACATCTCTTCTGCAGTTTGTTTTGGTAGCGCATAGAGTTCATAACATTTAGAGCGCTGAAGTTTTTTTTTTTGTATGAAAATGTAGTAAATTAAAATCTGATGAATTATTAAAAGTCATGTCACTAAAAGTCAAATACAGGGTGTATTTGCAGCTAACCAAACTACGCAGTTTGTGTAGCATATATTTCACGAATCATGTCATTTTATTTTCAAATTAGATTATCTAATTTAAATATTATACTCCAGGAAAGATCAACAATGTTAGATTAATTATTCAAAGTGTTTTTTAGACTTCATCGAATTAATTTGACAATATCAATATATGTTTGAAAGGTTTATGGTGGAACTAAGAACAGGGGTGTTATTTTTAAAGTAAGAACAAGAATGGCACTATCTGCTGTCCAGCAGGGTTGAAAAAATAAGAACAAGAATGGCACTATCTTCTGGCTAGCAGGGACAAATACTTTCTTTTTGGCACCATTCTGATTCTACAGTGGTTTGGTGTTTGGTTTGGTCATGTTGAGAGGATGAATGAAAGGCGACTTACAAAAGGTATTTACAAGGCAGATGTGAGGGAAAACGCCGGGAGGGGACGCCCTGGGAGGACATATAGTGACTTAATTGAAAGAAAAGAAAAAAAAAATCGGGGCAGTCTCTGCCGATAGAAGTGAAAAATAGTAACAAGAAAGCGTTCGTTGTTTTTTTAAATAGTTTTTCATTGTGTGTTTAGTTAGTTTATGATCTTTCTGTGCGAGTCACAATAAATACTTTTTCCTTCTTTCTTTCTTTCTTTAAGGATATTAGATATAGGACCTCAGAAAACAGACAGATATTCAATAAAGAGAGGTATTCCACTGGATATTTATTTATGATAATAATTCATTCATATTTATTAATGAATTTAAAATAACTACCAAAAAAGCGGGTGCTGATCTACTCAGGTCAACGCTATTCAAAGTTATGATTTTATTCATTAATAGCTTCTGTCCCCAATTCGAATCGACTTTAAATGTATGCTTATTGTTTATATTAGACTGTGATTCAAATTAAAAATCAACAATCGACTGACGAATTAATTTATTTATTTATTAGCTTCTGTCCCGCGACTTCGTCCGCGTTAAATTTCGACCCCCGACCCTCTGCATCACATCCCGTTGCCCAACCGCGCTAATTACTTCGTTTTTACATTGCGTTAGCGTTATTTCTGCCTTTTTTTACTTTTTGCCCGGCTCCTTAGGGTCGTAGCGTGATGTTAACCCATTTGCTGCCCAGCACCCAGCATATACGTCAAAAAATAATTCGTTCGTGTGCCTACAACCCGCATTCGAGCAGTCGCTATAGATGACTTCTGTTCATGCCCAGGACCCGACTAGCGACACCATATCTAAGTATGTAGCCAAACAATTTATGGCTTACAAGAAAACAATATTTTTGAACTGGGCAGCAAAAGCGTATAGCCTTCTCCAGGAATTGGGCTATCAAATACAAACAGGAATTTTCGGAATCCGTTCTGTAGTTTCAGAGATTACCCAATACAAACTTATAATATCAGTACAGAAATATAGATTGTGAAAAATGTTAGTAAATTAAAATTCTGTTTGATTGAAATTCAGTTATAATATGGTAAATAGTAGACTTCGGTAGTGAATTTACACCACTTTTCATGAGGAAACGCGTAATATTTAGGTATAGAAAACTCTATAGAAATAAATTTTAATAATCATAATGATGTTGAGTTTTTTGACAGTCAGAGTTCATTCTTCTATGAAAGTCATAGATTTTGTTGGTGTCGTGGTCTATTGCGACTACTAAGCCTGGGTCTATGAAGTCTATGGTCCTGGGTTCGTTCCATGGGAGTCGGAAAAAGTGGTATTGGGTGTTTTCGGGAATTTCTCAGAAGCAGTGGTATGGATTTATGTCCGGTTGATAGCAGTAGGGTCGCTCCCTGGAATGGAAACATGGGACTTACAACATGGGCATTTGACGGGCGAAATGTGGGTGTAAAACAGGTTCACATGTGCCTAATACTTCGGAGTTTACAAGTAGGTAGTCGATTATTATTACGTCAGATGGTATTCCTTTAAAACACATGACTTTACAACACGTTAGTGTAATTTTTTTATGAAATTCTTAAAATAATGATAAAACGGTGTGAATAGGATTTAATGATAACTACTAGCCCTCAGTCCAGTTGCTGAAGAATCTGGAGATAGATAGATAAATATTTATTCAGTGCACACAAATGACATAGCACAACACACAAGAGCAAAAACGATTAAAAAAGTCATGAATATTATAAAAATAGGGTGCCAATATACAAAAGGAAAAACATACAGAAATAGTCTGATATTATGACATAATCCAATACGTATAGCGACTGCCTATCTGACCTCCACAACCCAGTAACTGGGTAACACGGTATCCCTAGGTTAGACTGGTTGTCAGATTAGGGCTTCTGACTACCCGTAACGACTGCCAAAAATCTGCGAATGACAGCCGGGACCAAAAATCAAAATCAAAATATTTCATTTCACATAAACCTACATGGGCACTTATGAAACGGCAGAAGCTAGGTGCACGGTTCCAATTTGTCGTTTCCTATGGAGAAGAGCCGGCAAGAAACTCTACGGTGACTCTTTTAAAAATACCGACCAACGGCTTAACGTGCTTTCCGAGACACAGAGAGGTCTTGCTATGTAAAGCTTTTATAATGCGCGCAGCAAAGGAGTGGAACTTTCTGCCTGCATCTGTGTTTCCAAACGCATACAACCCTAATCTATTCAAAGTGAGAGTGAACAGGCTTCTTCTGGGTAAGCTCACTCCATCGTAGACTTTGTCTCTGTCATCCAGACCTAGACTAAAGTCAAGAGCAAACTCATAGGAGAATAAAAATTTAAAAAAATGGTCACCCATCCACGGGCCAACTGCGGCAAGCGTAGTTTAACCTGATCAATTGACCCTTAAAGATTAATTAAAAATGCTTTTAACGATTAAATGCACAGATCGCTGATTCTAGCAGTCAATTTTGCTGATATTATGATAAAGATGAATCTCTTTTTTCCTAGATACGTACCAAAAGGTCAGTTCGACCGCAAAGATAATTTTCATGCCAAGTAAAAAAATATAAACTTGAAAAACACATCTAAAAATTTAAGTAATAAGGTCGCTTTTCCCTATTTTTCTTCACAAAAGAAAGACCTATTTATAAGTTCCAAGTATGTTACATTAACACATGTGTCTATCTCTAAACGTGATTTTTGACACGTGAAATAACTGCTCTCTGAGAACGTGACCAAAAGAATGTTCTTACAAATTACCATCATTTTTACTTTCAATGAAATGTAAAGCTGATACCAGACGTTCAGACAAAAATGAGCATTCATTCAAGTGGTCTATTTTTTGCATTGCTTATACAACGTGGCAATGCTGCCAGCCTTTTGGGCATTTTTACTGTTAACAGCGATGCGGACGAATTTTTTGATGCCCTAAATGCCCTTTCCCCTCCCTTTTTTATATACTAGTATTTTAAGACTGTTACTTTTAAATTATGTGAATATTATTTGTACATGTTTTGGATATGACAAATACAAATAATAATCTTCATTTTTTTTTTCATTCCACGTTGACACGATACCGACAAAATGTCATAGGAATTAACGTTCATCTACCATTTTAAATTAAATTTTTCGATCACTCGGTAGGAGAATGAAAGATGCTGAGTGCCGAAATCTAACATCATTATCATATTTGGATCGATTCACTAATCAATTCATTTTTAACTTTTGTTTCCTTTTGTGCTCAGACGTTTCACCTCGACTGAAATAAGCCGTAAGACAAAAATTAACAAAAAGGGAAGCGTCTGATGTCTGCTTTACGGAATTATTTTAGTTTGATTGATGAATTATTTTTAATGGTGTATTTATTTTCACATGTTCACGTTGTGCTACAATGGTCAGTTGTTGGAATAAAAGTGGACGCAAGCCTGACAGAGACATGAGATCACCTTTTACCCGAAAATGTTATTATATCCGGTTTTTACATTACGAAGTTCTCAGTGGTTTTGAAACTGGATTTATGCCCAATTAATGTCAACGGGCTAGTCCACTACATTAGACTTAAATATTTTCTAGTTGTTCTTCTTTTCGTTTCAAGGGTACATCTATGTTGCATATACCGTTTGGGCCAGTAGATAGCCAAATTGAGCAGTGGTGGCCCAGTGGTAAAGGCCGCGACTTACCGAGTTGTAGGTCGTAGGTTCGAACCCAAACATGCGCTTTACTTTCAAATATTTCATCACCAATGCTCTCAAAACGATCAAGGATCTCAGAGGACTCTCTGCCAGCGTCTGAGTTCCCTTCCACATATAACCCGTCTGCCTTCAAAGCAAGAGTGAACAGGCATCTTCTGGACACGCTCGTTCCATCATAGACCTCATCTATCGCTTTCTATCAGGCGAGAACGAGGTTAAGAGAAGGCCCAAGAAGTAATAAAAAAAAATGGTATGTCTTAGAACCAAAATTTCGAAGACATGTGATATCTACCAACCCGCACTGGACCCACGTGGTGGACGGCCCACTCCCTCTCATAGAGAGGAGACCTGAGTCCCAGCAGTGGGAAGATTATGTACACATTTACTGCGACATCAGATGCGTTGTTCAGATCGTCAAAAGTGCAGTGAACGGACAATTGGGACACTCTAGCAGATGGGACAAAGTCTGTTCAGGAGCACCGCACTCGCACTGGATGTTGGATGAATTGATAATGCCCCATGTTACCAGATTATGTTTGCAGTTTGATTAATAATAAAAATATACTTTATTGATACAACTTGCTTAATATCTATAGCTAAAGTTCACAATAATTAAAGGCGCATAAAAATTTGAACCCGGGCTCCTAAACTAGGAATACCTGTGACTTAGGAGTCGTGTTCTACTGCCACTTGGACATTATAAACACTTACGGAAATTAAGAGCTCGTAAGGTGATATTATACAAAAAGAATATATTATTATGTTGTGATTTTAAGAAAGAAAAATATTGAAAAACAAAATAAAAGTAATAAATTAAATTAAAAAGTTAAAATGATTAAAATTAAAAAATAAAATTACTGTGTGGTTGATATGTGACTAGTTTTTTTTTGTGTTTTGTTTTGCGTTGTGTGAGTGGTGTGCGTGTGTGTGTGAGAGGGTGTGTGTTTCTACTTAACACCTTGATTATTTTTCTAGTTAAAAAAGATTTTAAATAGCGCAAAAAGTTGCGTTTTTCATTCATTACAATTTCTTCAACATTATTTGACATCGATCCGTAACAAAGTGGACTTATTTTTTCAGTCATCTCATGGATTATTCAGCATCTAAATATATCTGTAAGGTATGAACTACTTTTTCATTGTTCTATCTGAGGTCATATTATTACATAATGTCCCTCCACATGTATGGAAAACGTGTCTCTTTTACATTTTCACACGAAATTATTCAGAAAAGTGTATTGCGTATTAGTTCAATATTGTAATTGGGCAGACAACTTTTTTTTTCTAAGTTTTTGTACAAGCTCAGTTAATGAAAACGTACGGAGAAAAACAAAATAAAATCAATCTGCCTAGCCTTTTCCCAACTATGTTGAGGTTGGCTTCCAGTCTAACCGGATGCAGCTGAATACCAGTATTTTACATGGAGCGACTGCCTATCTGACCTCCACAACCCAGTAACTGGGTAACACGATACCCCTTGGTAAGACTGGTTGTCAGACTTTTTGGGCTTCTGACGACCCTTAACGACTGTCAAAGATCCACGAATGACAGCCAGGACCAATGGCTTAACGTGCTTTCCGAGTCACGGAGGAGTCTCGGTATGTAAAGATGGTCACCCATCCACTGACCAACCCCGGCAAGCGTAGCTTAACCTGACGGATCGACCCGTGCGGCTGTTATTACTTAGCCACGAGCTCCTAGAAAAACAAAATAATTGTGCATAAAACATACGTAAGGTAAAGGCAGGGCTACATATCCTTCCCCCTGACACAGGTCCTCACCGGACATGGTTGTTTCGGGAGGTTCTTGTTTCGGATTTGGCGGGGGGGAACTGTGTGGATCGCCTGGAGGACACGGTGGAGCATACGGTGGAGGTCTGCCCGGCTTGGGCAGAGCGCCGCCGTGTCCTCACGGAGGCGATCGGTGGCGGCGATCACTCGCGTCCGGCCCTGGTCCAGGCCATGGTCCGGAGCGTGAGTGCATGGGAGGCAGTCACCTCCTTCTGCGAAGTAGTAATGCTCGCGAAGGAGGAGGCAGAACGCGTGAGGGAGCGGAAGTCGACGCCCTGGGCGGCGGGAATCGGTAGCCGATTCCCGGCCAACGTAGGCGCGGTCTTGCGGGCGGCGAGCTATGGGCAGCTCGCCGTCCGGTAAGGACCAGGGCCGGATCGACGGCGCGTTCTGTTCCACGCCCGCGTCAAAGAGATGTCAGCACGCACTGACGGGGTCCGACAGGACCGGTGCCTGCCAGGGTTGCGGGTTTTGTCCGAAAGGGATACCGTGGCCCTGGCACACAGGCAACTGAAGAAACACGCGTGGGTTTTAGTCAGTAAAGGTCTGACACACCCTTCTGCTCCGCTCAGAGCGGGAGAAGTTATTTGATAATTTCCCACCAAAAAAAAAAAGTTTACAATAAGCTAAAGCTAAATATGCTTTATTTAAATAGGGCGTTTCTGGGGCTTTTTGGCGCTGCCACGAGGCATACATTCCTGCTAATTTCTTACATCGCACTTTACACTTTGTTTTAATTTTTATTAGATACTGATTGGGCCTGCTCTTGCCCTTGATCTCGACTGATGGAAAGCGATAGATGAGGTACGGGTACGGTACAGCGAGGGGATGTAACGAGCGTGCCCAGAAGATGCCTGATCACTTTTGCTTTAAAGACAGACGGGTTATACGTGGAAGGGAACACAGACGCTGGCAGAGAGTTCCATAATTTGGCTGTGTGCATAATAAATGTGAAGGAAAAGCGCTGAGTACGACTGGACGGGACATCAATCAACCATCGATGTTTTTGTTCACCGTTTTTTTAAGCAAGTGATAATGTGCGCAAATTTATTTTGGTGGTTCTGTATCAGTAATAGAACGCATTTCCATTATTTGTTCAATACTTTTTTTTTGTACTATTTGAAATCAGCAATATATGGATTCAATCTATTCGTAATAATATCAATGGACGAGCGCACAGCTGATAGGTACCTACTACTGCGTTCCGCCTCACTGACATCGCCGCCGGCGTGTTGCGCGACAAGTATCATTATTATTGTCTAGAGACTCACTGACCCCACAGTCAAATCATTGCAATGGTTTTGTGGGGCTAAGTTTATAAGTTAGGTACTTACCGTGTTATATTAAAATAAAATGAATAATAATAAGTACCAGTTTATATCAAAATTAGAAATAGGTGTATAATAAAACACGTTTAAGTTTAATTTGTCAAAATTTGCGCGCTGATTATAAAAAAAATCCTGTATATTACGTACATGAATCCGAAAACTCAGAGGTGCGTGCCTTGGGTTCTAACTCGAGACCTATGACTTGGCAGTCCAACGGTCACACCTCTAGGCTATCACTGCTATAATCTGCGTCGTTGTGGTGTGGATGCGGTACGTGTAATCAGGCCCTTAAGGTAGGTAAAAAAAAATAATAATAATAGGAACTCGAAATTATAATAAAGGATGCATATAACCTTGTTGACAGTGAGTAAGTACTATTAGTTACCTTGACCGCGTACCCCATTTGAAAGTAATATGGATGTCTGTGGAAAAAAAAAGATATCCCGAACTACGCATCAATCCAAAGAGGTAGAAATCAATTTGAATATCGAATGATCGATCGATTCTCGAAAGCTCTGTTTATTTTTGAACGTTGACATTAGGTACTCCTTTTCATGAAGGTTTATTAAAAAAAAAAGTTAAAGTGTGTTTTTTTTTACTTTTAAATTGTTGAAAAAGCTCTCTACTCTTAATGTAATTCAATAAACAGTATTATCATAATAATTATATAAGAAACTTGGCACTATTAATTAATTTCCACATAATTATTTATATGACAAGTGCACAAAATAATTGCTACACTTATTCCTAGAACGATTAATTTCCTATTAATCGTACTAACAGCAAAAAAGCTTGGTATGTAGGAAAGAAATAACTGGAAAGATACGGGAGCCATATTGGAAAGATTAGCCAGTTAGCAATGTTTGTAGCAGGGCTAAAGTAGTTGCCGTCACGTATGTACGGTCGCGACACACACGCGACGCGACACAAAGGCACCGCTCGTCACGCGACATACGGTCTTTGTGTCGTGTCGCGTGTCGCACTTATTTGTAGGAGCCTTTAGATGATCGCAATAGATTTTATCGCGGTTGAAATGAATTCTTAGATCTTAAGGATTCCTTTTATAGTCTATAAGCTATGTTACTTATTATATCAATGCCATGCCTAAATAAAAGCGCGCTGTCGGAATTTCAACTTTCGTCGTCAGACGAGCGCCGAGCGTTGAAAATCCACCAGGACGTTTTTTATTTAAGTATTAATTTATTATTATTTCATATGTTCAAGATTATTTTTATTATGATACTAATGAGGCCTAGCTTGAACCTGGCCTAGTTTAAATATTAAAATTTGTTTTGTTTTAAATTTAAATATAGAATTTACTTTTAACCTAATGAGGTTAAAAGTAAATTCAGAATCAAAATATTTTATTTCACGTAAAACTACATGGGCACTTATGAAACGTCAGAAGCTAGATGCATGGTTCCACTTGGTCGTTTCCTATGGAGAGGAGCCGTCAAGAACCTCTACAGTTACCTAGTCTTTTAAAAATAATTGGCTTTTACAATTTGATAAAATTAAATTTTTATTATGTTATATTATGGGAAGCTCACCTACTTATTTGCCTGTACACCTATCTATTTTGTTGACATTACCATAGATTAACATGGAGAGATACAAGGAAAACGGTTGGACCTCTGCGTAAGTGCGTACGTGATGTCATACACGTAGGACCATAGAATAAGCTCTATAGCAGGAGTGGCTAACCTATGGCGTGTGCCACACAGAAGGAACGTGAGACGAGGACGGGACGCAGACGCGGCAATAGGGATGTAGAATATTTTATTTTTTATTTTTTATAAAAAATATTGGACACGACTTTTTTATGTTTTTACGTAATCAATAAATTACTACGTAGTTATAAGTAGTTTGTTAAAATTGTGACGAAACAACTCAACTTTAATGTGTTTTAGCCAAGTAATTTTTTATTTATATCATAAAGCAAAAAATATGTGTCTAATTTTTTTTATTATCTGACTGACGGACTAAACATTTTTTTTTTACCCAGGAAACATCCCTATAGTATGCAGATGGAAAAGCGACGTGCCTGCATTTTGTTATTTTTGTATGTTTTGTGCCAGATCGCGTCAATATTTGTATGAAGAATAATGAAGCTACGTGAAAGGGACGCCACGTCTGTGTTCCGTCCTCGTCTCACGTCCCTTCTGTGTGACCCGCGCCTTAGGCACAGTAGGTAATTAAATTTCTGGTCACGGCATTGATATAAGTATGGAATTGTAGAGATCTAAGATTTAAAGAATACAATTTTTTTTGCTTTGGGTGGCGATTTGTTCGTCATTCCACTCGTCATACTAAATAAATTTTGCTATGAAACTCATATCCGATTCGTAAAAGTGTCAAAGCGCGTATATTTTCTTTAATCGTGACTGAATGATGACCATCATCATATATTTAATATTCATTATCAAAATGGAAGACCTCTTGTCAAAGTAGCGCCAACTGGTGGCGTGAATTTTCATGAAATTCCTTACGAAATAGGGATGATGACTAAAAAAATATTTTTTGATCGTCATGTAGATTATTAAAAAATATTGGACACGTATTTTTCCTTTTTTCACGTAATCAAAACATCACGGCGATACATTGAGTTCAAATGTGGCATGGCGTCACTTCTCAGTAGATTTTATACGTAGCTGTGACGTTTAATGTGTTTTATCTAAGTCATTTTTTATTAATATGATAAAGCAAAAAATACGTGTTTAATATGTTTTTATTATCTGATTGACGGACTAAAAAGTTTTTTTTTTTTTACCCAGGCATCATCCCTGTTGCGAGTGAAATTTCAAGGACGCGTCACGTTTAGGCATATTTCGTTACAGTATAATTATTTTTTTAATGTCCCTCGGCAAACTTCGTGTTTCGACAAGAAGCCGATGGATTAAAGAAAGAAAATAATGGTTATTTTCAAAAAGTTCAAAACCGTGTTTCTGAAGCTTTTTTTTAATGTTTAATGTTATTTCAAATGGAGTATAAATAGGTAATATTGCCCTGTTGGTTTCGTGATTCAGTCGGAACTGTCAAGAATATTGTAAAAGAAAATGTTAAAAAGACATTGAGAAAATAGTTGTACTGTACATGAGTTGAAGAAAGTTAAAACTCTGTCTCTCATACTAAATATAATATTCTTTATTTTTTAAACAGTTTCCCTTCTAGCACGTGTACGGTGCTGTATGAGCAATTTCTTTAATAATAAAAAAAAACAATTTTTTTGCATGCGTACTAGAAAAGGTTCGCCTTCCCTGATAGTCTGAGACCGGCTGCTAATTTGTAGGCACGAGGCGAGCGACACGTAGTCCCAGTTAAAGTGTCGTTGTTAATTGCAGGTTAAAGACTTGCCTAGTTGTAACACTAAGTACTAAATAATCACAAAAAGTTTTATAATACACCCAGCAGAGCTTTTAGTATTATACTATACTCCATTTGAAATAAGATTACACATATATTCAATTTAAAACATTTATTTCTGACATAGTCCTAGTATATACTGTTAGTAAAACAAAAAACCTTATAAAGCTATTGTTAATCATACAATAAAAACAAAGCCACCGGAAGAAATAAAGATAAAAATCACAAAGTGGCACCGCACAGTAGTGCCGGTTTAAGCCAAGCCCCTGGACGCGACCACCCACCGTGTGTAGTCGCATCCAGTGCCGCCACATCGGAGAGTCCCAGCGGCCCACGAACACGCTCAGAAGGCGGTTCGAGCTGGCCCGCATGCGCGGAAGCGTGCGGATGGGTTTTTCACCGCATTCGCACTGGGTGTTGGATGGATCAGTTATCTCTCAATTCGACAAATTGTGTCTGCAGCGGTCTACTCGGATACGCAATCGATTGAGAGCTTTCCATATAGGCTACTGTAGATCACGCCCGGGAGGAAAATACTCCCGGGGTTTAACGAAGTTGGGAGGTGTTGGATGCTTCTCTTCCCACAATTTGCTCCACGTATTGGGTAAAAGTTAAGAAAGAAAGAAACTGAAAATACCTGAGAAAAATCTAGAGAAAGCATGATAATCAAATATAAAAATTACTATCAGAAATTCCCCGGAAACCTTCACATAAAATTTTCAACAGTCAGTCTGGTGGTTAAAGTATGAATAAGTGATAGACTGCGTAGTTACGCGCTGTACAGTAGATAATCTTAATTTTATTACTTTCATTTAAGGAACATTTGTCTTTAAACACAATTTATTTAATTAAGCTAGCATTCTTAGTTTCCAGGACTTTCAGGTATTTTTATGTGACCCTAATTCATTGCTCTCGAGTGTGTTAGTAGCTGTAGGGACAGGACAATTTTTGTTAGTAAACATGGTTTTTATATTTTTTCATATAATTGTACATTTAAGACACCACAAATAGAAATAAGAAGTGTTAATCCCTAGCATCAGGTGGAATGACAGCTCACTTCGAGCTCACTTCACCTGAGGATTCACGGTGAGATTTTCACAGAATAGACATTGTCTTATATGTATAAGACAATGTCTATTCTGTGAAAATCTCACCGAATTGTTTTTTAAATTGTTTTTTTTAAATTTGTGTTAGTGGTGACTTTAGAGTATGTACTCTAAAGTCACCACTAACACAAATTAACGAAAATCAATCACTCCAAGTTCAAAACAAAATGGCAGGCATGTTTACATGGATCTTTCAACGCTGCTTGCGCATTCACCAGAAATAAAACAATTAATTCACTAAACATTTATATTATAAAAAAGGATGTTTGTTTTCCTTAGTCTAGATAGAAGTTAGGCGTTGAAAGCTCTCTGTATCTGGCTCCTATCTTGGCGGTATTTATTTGTATATCTTCAATCTATTCAGAGTTGTAGTGCGGTGAACCTGTCCATTGGGATGGAGTGTTCCTCGTGGCCTAGAACGAGTAAGCAGTTATTTTTATTTGTCAGGTTTTCGGCCTTTTTTTCTTTCAGATTTTGATTGTTTTGGGGCGGCATCTACATGCAAACTACGCATCAAAGAACTGAAGTCACAAATCCTGCAATTCCTGCATCGCGCAATCAGAGTTAACCGCGCGACTAGCATGTATACAACATCCCGACATCAACCATCGGGTAGTTGCCCACCAGACACAACACCCTGGGCCTCAAGTCTGCTATTACAATAGTGTCAGAATGGTCCATCATTGATTTCATAATTGTTGATTTTGACAAGTTTGGTAATCTACTAATATAATGGCGTCATTATGACTTTCCAATGGTCAGCCACTGACAATCCATTGAAAGAATTGGTAATCTCGTACATAATGACAAATGAAACTTCCTACTAAATTTCCAACTTCCTACTACTTCAGATTGCTTATAACACTAATAAATAATATGTAAAAATATATTTAAATGAAATCTGGCATGAATAAATGTTCAAAATGCCATTGTAATACAATTCTATTACGAGACATTGACCGACCGATGATTGATCATTATGAATTTAGCAGATTACGAACTTTTAGCAAAACGACAATGGGATCGTGTTGGAGTGACGAATTTATAAAAAATAGCAGACTTGGGCCCCTGTTATGCGGTTTGGCAGACTTTATGTTTGTTACTGTTAATACAGATTTTGAATAAAAAAAGCAGATTTATATGTAGAAATTTTACAACAGGTGACACAATGGGCAGTTTTATCGTTAAAAGCGATCTTTTAAAGACAACCTTTGGATGAATTAAGGAGGAAGGAAAAGCAATACAGACACGAGTTACTTTAACACTTATAATATTATGTATGGATTAGACACTGCTTAAATTTAAAACCATAAACATAGTTTTTTATTTTTTTTACAATTTTGTAATGGTATAATAAATGTTTAATTACATTGTTATTATTGATGCTAAGTACATATTATAACATGGTTTCTTTAAAATATTTTTATGCCAGTCCATGACGAGACATGTAGATCATAACCCTACGATTAAGACCATAATTGTACCTTGTTTTAATGCAAATAAATATATTATGTTATATTATATTCTATTCTAATACTGCAGGTAGTCTGTGGTGTACAATTTACACACAAATCAAGGCATTTTCTGCAAACCAATAAATGATTTGAACTGACTATTTTCAGGCGACTTACCCCACGTTGGTAAGTTCACCAATTTTGGAATTTTCTTTACCAGGAGCTACATACCACGTGCCCGGGTCGTCATCCTCCCACAGAATTCTCGTAATAAACCATTCGCGGAACCAAAACGATTCCGAAATAGCGGAATACCTGATCTCGCATTCTGATGTAAAATTAGCAAATGTTTTCATAATACGTCCATAAATTGAGATTCTAAATTCTAGCCGCGATTTTTAGTAGCTACTATGAATGATTTGCGCGTTACTAAACGTCTAAATTTAGGGCCAATTATCGGGCAAGCTGGATAGTGGGTATGCCCATTTTTGGGAGTTGAGCTTTTAGGAATTTCTGGATTTAAGGTCTGGCCAAATTGAGGCGAATCCCGCGCGGGTTTCGGGACGAAATCGACTTGTGATGATTCAAAGTCAAAGTCAAATAATTTATTTCAAATAGGCACGAAGATGCACTTTTGAACGTCAAAAATTACATGAATAGTTAATTGATTCTAGTTGCGCCTTCCAAAATGTAGTTATGTATGGAGAAGAATGGGCAAGAAACTCCATACTTACTCTTTTAAAATGTTAACAATAGTTTGTATACATTAATTAATATTTATAGGTGAAGACTATGTACCTAGAATAAAAAATATAAAAAAATTCATCAAAATTACTTACCACAATTGGTAAAAAGAATGAAAACTGAAGTAATAACAGAAAAATTAATAAATGCGATAGGTACATGGTGCTCACATATTTACAAACATTGTATATGATTTCCCAAAAAAAAAATATTGTTTGATTGTGTCCATTAACTTGGAGGTTATTCTAACTGGCGCGAATAGTAAAGCGACTTCTTATTTAAACAATATATGCTGTCGCATCCCTCATTCCGCGCGAGATTCGCCTATACGAGTACCCCAAGTCCCTAATTTAGATAATTTATGTAAACAAAGGGGATAACATATCAAAAAAATATCTTCGTTATGGTAATTCAAAAAAATTGCGGGGAAAAAGGTTACATTCTCTTTTAAATACTGATTTTAGAAATGCTATTTAAAAAATTGTTGGTTTTGGTAGATTACTACCTCGGCCACCTCATGTCATTTAGGGCTTGTAGTGGAAAGGAAATAAACACAAGAATAATTTACACATGGAATAAAGATTGGGCCTTGAAGGAATTTTTTAAAAGTTCGTTTCCACCTATACTCCATTTATTATAACATTAGACACATAACTGTTCTCACCCTTTCGTTATTTCGATGTAAACGTTTAATAAACTCCGTTATTTCACGATAAATACAAAGCACTGTAATCTATTTACCATTTACATTAAAAAAATTACTCTAAATTGCAGTAATTTCAACAATATTACACAATAACTGTCGTTATTTAGCCGTTATTTGTCTAATGCTATAGAAAATGGAGTATAGTCTGAAATCAAAAGCAATGAGCATCTGCTTAATACCATGCCTCACTTATGCATGCCAAACTTGGTCGTTAACAAAATTCAACAAAACAAAATAAGAACGTGCCAAAGAGGACTGGAACGCAGTTTTATGAACATAAAACTAAGAGACCGAGTGAAAACTTCGTTGATTAGGAAAAGTACAAGATCGAGGGATGTGATTAAGCAGAAGCTTAAACTTAAGTGGAGATGGGCAGGCCACATTCAGAGACTAGAACCACAAAGATGGGACCAGGTTGTGACAAACTGGACCCCCAGAAATATGAAAAGAAAGAGAGGCAGACCTTTCAAAAGGTGGGAGGACGACATTGTTAAAATATCTGGAAAATTTTGGGCAAGAACAGCCAGACAACGCGACGATTGGAAACATGTGGAGGAGGCTTTTACCGCCTCAGGCGGTCCTTACATAGAGGAAACATAAAAAGTGAAGATACTAACACAAAATACTAACAAAATATGTCAAGATTAAGATTTTATTTCATTACTATAAATAAATAAATAATTTTTATAAAGTTTCGGTTTTAAACAAAGTTATAAAAATATTTTCTGGTATAAAACACTTTATGAGACTGGTAACAATGGTCTTGATAAAATGATTTAAATAATTACTATGTCTAAATACCTATCAAACGCGCGAGGGAACCACTCGCGACTTCGCGAGCCTACTGCAGTCGCCTCGAGATCATAGTGCCTTATTTAAGGCGCTATGATCTTTGATTTGGTAGCCATGTTGAATTTATAGACCAACGAGGTGTATCTTCAGAAAGTTTTTAATAAAACGCCGTAACTTATACAGAATTGAGGAAAAATCCGAAGAGTTACGAAGAAACATTGAAGGTTATGGAAAGATACGTGTATTACGCGCGTGTGACCTTACTGGGTAGTAAATTATACATGAGAATTTTGTGAAGGAACAATGCAGTACCTAAAAATATGGGGAAATCGCCAAATTGTTCTCTTAAAAAGCCATTGCTCAAATATTTACCAAAGTCAAATCTTTTATTTCAAATAGGCATATAAAAGGCACTTTTGTACGTAAACATTTACAAAAAATTTACAAATTACAAAAATTTACAAAAGGTTGTTTACGTATGGGGAAGAATGGGCAAGAAACTCCATGGTACTTATTCTTTTAAACTGTTAACAATATTTTGTAACAATAACACTTTGAGTAATAAATTTTGTGTAATATTTTGTACCAAATGATCGAAATATTAAATGAAAGGAGCGGATGAACGTTCATTCCTATAATTTTGTCGGTATCGTGTGAACGTGGAATAAAACCAAAATGAATATTCATTCGGAGTGAATGTTGCATCTGCTATCTATAGCTTTCGTTTTCCGGCCACAGAAGATCTATAAATAGCAGAAAATTTACGAAATAATACTATTAAAATAATCGGATCATGAACCTCTCTCATGATGCTAACAGGAAAATGATAACGACGAAACACAATAACAAAAAGAACCATTATATCTATTAATGCACTCTCATCTTATTTTAATGTATACGTTGTCTGAAGCCTGACCGTTTTTTTTTTTACTTACAAGATTTTATTACGTTTATGATCGTTTTAGGGGAATTAAGAATCAGTATTGCCATACAACGTGGCAATGCTGCCAGCCTTTTGGGCACTTTTCCTGTTGACAGCGATGCGGACGAATTTTTTGATGCCCTTTGATTCTTTTCCCTCCCTTTTTTATATACTTGTACATATTAGTATCTATTTTCGTAAATAATTTTAAAACTATTTAGTGTTAATTGAATTAAATATTTAAATTGAAAAAAAAAACAAAAAAAAATATATATATATATTGAGGTATTTTTGACAGATAGACACTACTATTAGAAAACAGCATTAGAATACAAACGTTCTTAAAAATACGAAGACTTTCCTTGAGTTATTACCTCGTTTGTCAATAGTGCTTACTTTTGCGTGAAATATAGAGAATACCTACCTACTGCATTTTATGTAGTGACCAAAGAAAAAAGAATAAGACAAGGGAAGAGTGCATCAAACTATTGTAATGTCCGGTCAACTTTTGAAATTCATATTTGCAAAGTAGAAAATTGAATTTCAAAAAGTGCTTAGTAATTTTTAACCTAAGTTAAAATGTATGAAATCATTCACTTTCATGAATTCATCGATTTGAAAATACAATGAAACCTTCTTAGTTGAAAATTATGATAAATACTTAAACCTTATTTCTATTTTTACAAATTACGACCAGTTCATACTTTAAAATTCAAAGGCAAGAGTTTATACCTAAATAAACTTTGATATAAGTAAAAACCAGGCTCAATATGTAAAAAGTCAAATCATTCAAATTGGCACATAAAATTAAGGCACTTTTAAACGTCAAAATTTACAAATAAAAATGAATTGATCTTAGATAAATGATTGGTCTCGCTGCGCCGAGTGCAGCGAGACCAATCATTTATCTAAGGAATGGATTTTAATTGCCCCTTCCAAAAAGTATGGGGAAGAATGGGCAAGAAATTCCATACTTACTCTTTTAAAATGTTAACAATATTTTGAATACCTATGAGTACATCAATTATAATATATAACTATATGTAAAGATGATGGCACTTTTCTATTTTGTTAAGTACCTGGTAATTGTTGAAAGGCCTACACTGTCCTCCCATACCTATTAACAATGTTATTTGATAATATTGTAAAGCCAATTATTTTTAAAAGAGTAACCGTGGAGTTTCTTGCCGGCTCTTCTCCATAGGAAACGACTAATTGGAACCGTGCACCTAGTTTCTGACGTTTCATAAGTGCTCATGTAGGTTTATGTGAAATAAAATATTTTGATTTTGATTTTGATGTACCTAGAATAAAAATACTATACCACAATAGGTAAATGATATATATGTTGAATGAGATATATGTTAAAAATTTCTAATGTACCACATAGAACGGCTCTATTTAACAAAAGCTTCTTTGGCATTGCATCAAAAATATACAACAAAATACCTATTGACATTCTGAGCACTAAGGAACTTCCAGTGTTTAAAAATAAATTACGTAACTTTTTAATTGATAAAGCATACTACACGATCCAAGATTTCTTGAATTATTGATTGATTTGTTGACCATGTATTAATTTCACTGTATATACCTAATAATAATTTTACTGTATTTTGATATTTTGACATTTATAATAACTAAATTTGACGTGTAAAATAATTTTAAACTTAATGCCTACACATAATTATTGTATGCCAATTAGGCAGGACATATTGGAACTAAATTTTTTTGTTAAGACCTGTAACAAACATATGCCCACAATAAAGATATTTTGAATTTTGAATTAAAAAATAAAGAAAAGTGAAGTAATGACAGATAAATTAAATATGTGATAGATATGGTGCTCACATATTTACAAACATTGTAAAAGTAGATGATTTTCCTAAAATGTTAACAATTAATAAGTCAGTGTGTGAGTTTAAGTAATCACAAAAAAGGTAATAATAATAATTAGCTGTATAACAGTTTTTATTTTGTCATTCTCTGAAACTATTCTCTAATATAAAATTTATAACAAACTTCCAAATTAATTATGTAAAAAGCAGTGTTACTTTACATAGTTTTAAAAACAAATTAAAGGAATTCTTGCTAAGTGAAGCCTACTATTCAATCAATGACTTTTTTAATGACAAAAATACTGGTGACTCCACCTATTGATAAGCTATGCTAATGTCTCAATGAGTAATTTAATTTGTATGACACCAAAGAGTAATTTTATTTTAATTTTAATGAAACCAATGAATATTTTAATTAGTATGAAATCAATGTATTTATTACTTTTAAGTTTTAAATCTGTCTTTGTGAATGAACAACTATATGATGAATGATGGACGTAGACTTAGGACGAATAATGATTTTAAGGTTAACTTAATATGGAACCAACATTAAATATTGTACACCTTATAGATATGTGGATGATGATGGGGCTCCCTTCTCCGCACTTAGACTCTCATTTGGTCCGTTGTGCGTGAGATATGTTACAGCGATCCTTTATAATAATCATAAGAACTGATATTTCACCTGTGACAAATAATAAATTAATTTGAATTTGAATAAAAACCGGCCAAGTGCGTGTCGGACCACGTACAATAAGGGTTCCGTAATTGGTATGAATGAACCCCAAGAAAAAACTTAACATTGTAGTTTATAGTCAAGTTTATCTAATAGAACAGATAGATGTGCTGCTGGGGAGTTTGTTCCACTACTTCTTCTTCCCAGCTAAAGCACTAGAAAGTGGTGAAGGGTAGGCGTTTTGTGGGACTGTCTTATGTAATTTTGACGTTCGAAAAGTGCTGATTCTTAGCCTAATTTGAATAAATGACTTTTGATTTTGATTTTGAGTTGAAAAACATGTTCTTTACATTCTAACTGCAAATGTATCAGGATGGCAACCAGTCGGTTATCATTTAAAGTGAAGGCACGTGAACATATTCGTAAGAAGTTGGCTAAATCATCCCAGCGCTGATTCGTTTTTTTTTTTTTAATTATAATTCACAAAACTAATGTACAATCACAAATGCATTAAAACAGTTACAACACAATATTTCACCTACTAGATGTGAATCTAGCATGCATAATTTAAGTAAAACAATTAGTATTTAAAAAACAAAACTTACAAAATGTGAACTTTTCAAAATGTGTGTGTTTTCAAATTTTGGGAAAGAACAATTAAATATACAAAATATAAAAATATTAAAAACTTAATAAGTTTTCTCCCCTACCAATCGTTATTTCACCTGACACTGTTGATTTTGCTTATATTTATGTATGTATGTATCTATGTATTAGTATATATTTGTTTTTCCTTTTTCGAGTTATCTATCCCTTATGTTGTACCTGCCATGTTTTGTCTCTGCATCACCCTAAGGTTGACTGGTAGAAAATGTCTCAGGCATTAAGTCCGCCTTTGAACAGTATTATTTTACTTGTGCATAAAGTTTTAATAAATAAATAAATGCAAGTTGGTCGACTATTACTCGATAACTTGTAATACTTAACTGTGATAGTTTCCCTTTTAACTTCGTTGTACAATGTTTTACTAAATTAATGCAAATTATGAAAATAGGTTGTGTAGAATCGTTTATTAAATCGATATCTGTCATTTTTAACACGTATTTTTTTTTTATTCTTCCCACCCACGGAACCCTTCATTGTGCGTTTAATTTTGACATTATTGATTTCGGTGAAGGAAAAACATCGTGAGGAAACGGGTACATATAGTTGATATAAGTTTGACATCGCCAGCCCGTCTTGAGGAAGCGCGGTGATCAATGCTCGTGCCTTCTCTGTATAAGAAGAGGCCTTTGCCCAGCAGTGGGAGAATAATAGGCTTATTATTACTGTATGTCAACTAAATATATATTTATAATATATATTTCAGTCTACACTATTATCAACTTAAATCTTTAATATGGGTACATTCCGAATTATGCCATAATCGCTCATAGGGCTCACATCAATAAAATTTGCGTTTCGATTTAGATTTTAATTTTATTATGACAGCTGCGAGCTGTCAACAATTCGGAATACTCGTGAACGCGCTCTCACAGTGCTCGCTCAATGTCAAAACGTATAACATAACCACAAACTTTGCACAAGAAAGATTGATTGTTTTTTTGGTTTTTTTTTAAATGGAATTTCAACGCATGGCACTTCTATTTCGTTGATTGACTCTATCTACTATGTAACTCAGATTTTGAGTTTGAGAATGACGTTTTGTCCAGCGATCAAAAGGATGACGAAGTGCGAGTGACGAAATCGTTGTCGGGAGAGATTTACCCCGAAGCAAAATACCACGAATTACAAATTACGTAGATGCAACAATAATTTAATATACTGCGTATGAGTTTAACATTCATTTCAGGTATGCTAGTTATGATCAAAACAAAACAGCACAACTGTCATTATTGAGAGCGCTCACGGTGATAGAGATGATGAATATAACCATCAACCATTAAATTTAACTAATATTTAAAATTAACCATGATATTCAATAAATAAAATTAACATTAACGAATAAAAATATCATATCAACTTCTTCGGCGCAAAATTGGCAAGGACGAATATTTCTCTGTCTCGCTCGAACAACGCGCTGTCTCTCGCTCGCTCGGGTTGACCTTCGGAGCGGCAACGCAGTGTCGTCAGTGTCGTAGAAATATTTATTCCGTTACGTGCATTCAATTGTATGTTCTATCTTTGTTACGTTAAAACACATTTACTGTTGGGGATATTTTATTCTAAAGAAAGTTGTTGATATTTTTAACCAATATTTCGGTCGGTTAATGGTTGATTTTTGATATACGTTTATTTTATTAGTTAGTTTTGATATTTTACTCAAATAACAAAGTCGCGTCGTTGCGTTGTTGTTGTTTTTTTGTTTTACAAAATGCCGAGACGAAATAATGATACGTGGAACCATTTCGATAGGGTCGTGGGGGTAGAAAAAGTCGCAACTTGTAAATATTGTAAAAAAGACCTTTCTTATAAAGGTACTACCACGAATCTGAAGACACACTTATGACTGAAGCACCTCAGTGTGTATTTAAATTTAATAGAGGATGCGGAGGATGCATCTGCTGGGACAAGAACAAGTGAAGGTTATGTGCAAAATCAAATAAATATGGGCCATGTTATAAATAAAAACAAAAAAATGCATAAAAATAAAAACCATAAACAAAATCAAAGTACTTAATACCAAAACAATGTACATAGACAATCAATGAACTTTTAAATACGCCTAGCACTTGTTAAAAATATTCGATTATCTAATCGAGATAAATGCTAGTCAGTCCTGTTAAAGTATGAAGGGAAGTTTAACTTAACAATTTCAACATGCATTAGTTAATAGAATATTCAACTTTTCAACATGTTGCAGATACTTGAATAAAAATATTAACTAATATTTTCAACCAATAAAAATATCGATATTTTTATTTAACCATTAACCATTAACCAATAAACAATTTCAACCAATATTCTCATCTCTATCACGGTGATATTAATTTAGGGCATGGTCGGCGTTATCGCAAGATGGCAAACTCAAACTCAAACTCAAAGCATTTATTTCAATTAAACCATTTACAGGCACTTTTGAATTGTCAAAGAGACGGTCAGTTAGTCAGAAAGAAATTTGAAGCAGAAGAAGAGCAAGAAGTTGTTCGTATTGGAATGGGCACCTACATTCCAATACGTAGATCACTATAGAGAAGAACGGGCAAAAACTCCAAGGACACTCTTTTAAATCAAGATATTACAAAATCCTGGGTACATTATTCTTGTTGCTTCTATATGTGAGACAATGTAAAAACTAATAAAACAATTCAAAATATAAAATTAAATATTAAAAATAAGCCCTGGCAGTCAAGAGATGACCAGTCCCAACTGACAGCGCCCGTTCACGAACATGACGCATGGCGCATGTCATGTCATCTATGACGATTCACGGGACATCGTTATCGCGCGGGTGTAAGCACACTCAAATCGATTACAGCGCAATTCGGAACGTAGCCTTTTACAACTCGACCGAGATGACGTCACGCTATGAACAATCCGATGTGCTACTTCCTGCCGTGCCCCGAATCACGCCATTCCTTATCTGCGCGGGAGTCGCCTACCTAGGACACAGATTATTTGTAACATGGATACTTAAGGGCCATCCATAAATTACGTCATGAATTTTAATGAGTTTTGGAGCCCACCCCGTCTTTGCCACAGGTGGTGTGAAATCACGTATTTTGCCGTTTAAAATTAAGCCTTATTTTGATAACGATAGAGTTGGTAATATTTTAAAGTTTTCGTTAGAGTTGAAGTGCAGAGTTTGAAGGCTTTTAAAAACAGGCGCGACACGCGACGCAACACAAAGGCATCGCTCGTCGTGCGATACGCGGTGTCTTTGTGTCGCGTCGCGAGTCACGCCTGTTTGTAGGAGCCTTGTATACTTTAGATTTATAAATGTGACGTCACGAAGCTTATAACTCGTCACCCCCTTGTCACACGATGTAACACTTTGTTGACCCCCTCCCTCCCTGTAATGTGTGACGAAATTAATAGATGGTCTTTGGAAAAAGGCTAGGCACTAGTGGGTAATGCCTCACCTATATATATACACGAAGTTGTGAGTTCAAATCCAAGCCACATAAGTGACTTTACCCGACTATACCCAAAGTCTCTAATTCAGATAATTTATGTAAACAAAGTAATGTCAAGAAATGTCACTGTCAAAATGACAGCACAGTGGTGCAAAACATTTTTATCATTATTGTGGAGGATAGAAGCCACTAGATCCTAAATTACCAAATAAAATAGACTTTAATGATAATATTTTATCTTTTTGTTTTACTTAGTTTTTCCTAACAAGTCATAGTTTTTCAAAAATTATTTATATTGACAAAAACAGTAAAAAATACATACTGCCAATACTAATATTATAATGAGGTTGGTTGGTCCACAACAATTATTATTTTCTATAAATATTCATCTATGAAATTAAAGTGAATTAATTATAACAACTATGCAAACAAAATCCCTTTGCCAAACAATGTTTTATGTAGTGTGTCGGAGACACGGCCTATGACCGTCATAATTAGCCCTTTTCAATCCACTGCTAGACGTAGGCCTCCTAAAATCGATTTCTACTCGAAACAGTTTACAGCGGTTCTCATCCAAAATGTGGCTAGATGTGCTACATACAATATGAATCTATGAATGAGAGTTGTAATATTAGTGTTGTTGAAGATGTAAAAATGTGAAATGTTTGGATCTCCTGCATTGTTACCAGTATCATAAAATATTGTATACCAGAAAATCTCCTTTTTTTAATAACTTTGTTTAAAACCAAAAATTTATAAAAATAATTACGGTATGATTATTTTTTAATTATTATTTATTAAATTCAGTACTTAATAGAAAATGGAATCTTTTTTTTTGGCCATTTTATGTGAATGACCATTACGAAGATATTTTTTTAATATGTTATCCCCTTTGTTTACATAAATTATCTGAATTTGAGACTTTGGGTATAGTTATGCATTGCTGGTATTCCTGGCATCACGGGATATTTTCTTACAAAAAATATATTTTAAGAAGCTGCTTCTATACTTTTATAGCTAATAATTAACTTTAGGTAAATATGCATTCGATTATCCGATCTCTACTTATAACAAAACAAACTGGTATTTTTGAAAAAAAAAAAAAAAAAAAAGTTGACTGTATATCTGTCGGTCTGTCTGTTCCGGCCGAGTATGCCGAATACCGAACATAAAACGAATATTCGGCCCATATTTATATAAAGACTTGGGGTCTATAAACTATAGTTCAAACAGTTCAAATACAAACACCTTGAGATTAAATGGAAGGCACATTGTGTATTTTTTGCCATTTGCAATTAGTTATTTGTACAAAGGTACTCACGTTTTTTGCGTACATACTTATGTCATTGAGATTTTGAGAATTTGTTGTATGACGTCATTGACGGTGCTTTGAACTTTGGACTTGACGTAAAGTTAGACTGTCAAAGATTTAGTAATACAATTTTATCATAACTAGCTCCGCCCGCGTGGATGTCGGTTATCGCGTAAAAAAGTAGCCTATGTCCTTCTCCATGTCCCAGGCTATATCTCTATGCGATATATTAATACATTAATAATTTTATAATATATAATATTTTAGTGACAAAATTGTCAAGCTAAAAACCCGTTTAATTGTCAGATTTTATCTGTCGAGTCTCTAAGAAAATATTCTACAAAAAAAAAAAAAAAAAAATACAAAAAGTTTTATTGGCATAAAGAAAGAAAAGAAGTATATGAAAGTAGCAGAAGCCAATTCTTTAGTACACTTTTTAGGCGAGCGGTTAATAAGTCTTTGATGTCCAGAGATTTGGAGACCTTGTTAAAAGTGTGTAGGTGAGAGTAAGCTGGGCTTCGTCTGGCTAAAAGGGACTTCGCAGGTGGAGTAGGAATTCTGAATACCCGCTTTGACAGAAGTTCTTTGTAGTCAGCTCTTTTGGGAAGGGTCTTGTGAGTGCGGACGGTTGCAGATAAAATAAAAAGTTGCCTTACGCGGAGGACTTGGATTTCTCTATAGAGCTTGTCAGTTGAGAATCGGAATGGTTTCCTAAACGTGACTTTCTTTTTTGTGCTTTCTGATTTAATTGTCATAGTAAATGACAAATTTGTCCCTTTTTATGACATATTTGTTACAATACAATATCGAGGATCGAGGCATGCATAAGAGAGACATGAGAGTAATATAATTTTGAAAAAATATATCAATTTTAGGTCTGTTTTGACTTAAGGCTCGTCCAGACTCGCGCGATATCGCGGGCGCGACAAGCGACAAAGAAATTGTGCTACTAATGTCGCGTCGCACCCGCGATATCGCACTAGTCTATACAAGCCTTTAAACTTCGTTTTTGTTTGCTATTTGAAATGGACGCCAAATTAATAATCTTAGGCCTCATCTATAAAAACAGAGACGTTATTCGGCAAATTTAGGTCATTCAGTTTGCACCAAATATTCATCTTCAATACTACTGCTATCCGCCGACGACGTTAACACAATTTTTTTTTTATTATTCGTACTAATACTGCCGAATTGCCTTGACATTGGGTCAGGACGCCTTCGAAAATTTCCGACAATTCGACAAATATGTCACCTGCCATGACAATAGGTATGATGACAAAAAAAATTTTTTTTCTCCGTCATGTAGATTATAAAAAAATACTGGACACGTGTTTTTTCTTTTTTTACGTAATCAAAACATTACGGCGATACATTGAGTTCAAATGTGGCATGACGTCACTGCTCGCTAGATTTTATACGTAGCTGTGACGTAACAAGCCCCCACTCCTGTGTTTACCTAGACTGAAAGAAATATTTTGCCTAACTACTTCGGCTATTTCAGAAATAATCAAAGTTTGACAAGACTTTATAAAAGTTAACTTGATTTAATAAAAGTGATTTGTCTATAAAATACAAAACAGCCTTTTGGTTTTGGTTACATGTTGCATAAAGTTATGTGGTCACTTTTTTGTGTTACATGTTGACGAAATTTTGTTCATGTATAAACATTTTTTTCAGTGTAAGTATTTTTTTATTAATATGATAAAGCAAAAAATACGTATCTAATGTTTTTTTATTATCTGTTTGACGGACTAAACAGATTTTCTTTTTTTTTTACCCAGGAAGCATTTTATTTTAACTATTTAGTGTATAATAAAATAAATTTGACAAGTTTTTCCGGACAAATTTTCACCTGTCGCATGTCAAGAGAAACTGTTTACTAAACAGAAATATGTCGAATTGTCACGACAAGTCGACATGTTTGTAGATTTTCCACCGTGACAAATTTGTCAGCGATAATCTTTATTAAACAAAAAATTGACAAATTGTCGGATTGTCAGCTGTCACCAGGTTTTTTTTTTATCTAGGGCATCTCAGAGTTGACCTTTAGAGTAGTGACTCCTTAACCGGACTTTCCTATAGTTGCTTTAAGCTCCTAAAAGCTTAAAGCCTCCAGCCAGGGCATAAAACTTATAAACTAAACGACTGCGCTAAGGGCACCCCCTGTGGGGTACGAACCTCGACTTAGGGCAGAGTCGGAGGGAGGACAGCAAGGGACAGGTGTTGGCTGGATCAGTTCAGGATTATGATTATTAATAGGGGAATTTAAAGCTACACGCTCAGCTACGGCGCGGCGCCGGCTGGCGCTTCGTCGAGCAAGGGTCGGGGGGGAACGTCACCTGTCATTGCCGCGTTTATTAAATAGGCCCCAGGTTAGTCTGTAACCGCACGAAAAGAAGAAGAATTATACCTGTGACCCATTGGGGAGACCCCTTTGCCCAGCACTAGGATGATGCAGGCTAACAGTAACAGTAACTTATGTCTTAAAAAACTATACAATCAGTGGGTTTCAAAAATCAAAAATTCAGTTCAGACATCAAAGTGTGATATTTATACATTGATAACGGAGCACGCGCTTGCTTATCTCTTATCAGACGGTTCAAGGTTCCTCTGATTTATCTTAGGTCAATATGAGATTGAAAAATAATTGTATTTGATGATGAAAAAAGTTGTCTTGAGAAAATAACTGTAATTTTGTGATTGTTAAAGGCTCGTTCGGGGTTATCATTATTGCTTTATTTAACTAGTTTTCTTTATTTATTATAGCTTCTGTCCCGCGACTTCGTCCGCGTGAAATTTCGGCCCCCGACCCTCTGCGTCAAATCTCGTTGCCCACCCGCGTTATTACTTTGTTTTCACATAGCGTTCTTTCTGACTTTTTTTCTTTATGCCCGGCTCCTTAGGGTCGCAGCGTGATGTTAAATACCTTCTCCAGGAATTCGGCTATCAAATAAAAAAAGAAAATTCTGAGTCCGTTCAGTAGTTCCAGAGAATACCCCTTACCTACAAAGTTACACACAAATACGTCTTTAATATTAGTATACATTTAATTCAAGAAAGAAAGGGCGATTTAAAAAAAAAAAACTTACAGCAGAGAGTTTATTTATGTAGTTATTAATAATCAAGTTGATTTAAAAAAATGAAGATAAAAGAATCAGCTGTTTCCTATATTTTGACGAGCTGTGCGAACATTAATGTAGGGAACAACTTATTATTTTTTCGCGATTTCAGGTTTGGTCAATTAAATTTCAACCTGTATAGATCAGCATCACCAGTCTTTTGCTTTTTTTATAATAGCTTCTCAAATTTCCACCTTGGGAGGTTGTCGTCTGCTTAACCGGACTTTCCTGTGGGTGACTCAATAAATTAAGGCCTCCATCCAGGGCATAAAACTTAAAACTAAGCGACTACACGCTAAGGGAACAAAAATAAATAAAATCTCCTGCCCTTCTCCCAATTTATTTGTGGTCGGCGTCACATGTCTTTTTCTTCCATACTTCTATATTATTCGTCATCTCGGTAGTCATTCCCTTTCTAGCCATATCATTTTTCACATAGTCGATCGATCGTTTCTTTGGTCTTCCCCTACCCGCCATCCACATTCATGAATACTCAAAACATTCCTCACGACATTTCCCTCATTCCTCCGCATCATGCCCATACCATGACTACCTATTTGCACACAACTTTTCAGGCACCGGTGTCACTTTCAAACTTCCTCTTATATAAGTACACACATTTCCTAGTCTATCCATTCGCGTAACACCACACATAGACACATAGATAAGTTTATTTAATCAAAAACGTTGACTAGTTTGGACAGCCTAATCTAACGTACACATGACATAAACATCACTCCCACGCATATATTATATATTATACCTTATTATTGAATGTACCGTGAGAGCTCAGCTTTGTGTCGATAATAACAGATTAACAGCTTAATAACAATAGGGCTAATATTAGAACTGTTGCGATTAAGATAATATTATATGTAGTTAAGAGACTTGTTATCTGCTAACGATTATTTCGATACTCCGATCAAAGTACACACATCAAAAAAAGTTTGCGATCACTTTGAAAAATCGAAATAGAAACTGGCTTGCCGGCTCGCCTGACTTAAACCCAATAGAGCACGCGTAGGATGTTCTTAAGCGAGCTGTTTGGAACCGTCAGCCACGTCCCCAGACAGTGCCAGAGCTCAGGGAAGCCGCTATTCAAGAATGGGACAGGGCACCCCAAGAATTGCTGGATAACTTGATTCTCAGCATGACCAGGAGGATCACCGCATGTGTTCGAGCTAAGGGAGGAGTTATATTATATTGAATATAAATCTTTTATTAATAAATTGTTGTTTAAGTTTGGTTAAACAGTCTTTTTCTTTCTATCCAATTAATGTTACAATTACATTATGATTACTTAATCAATTTTTTTTATAAAAAATAAAAAATAATTTAATTTTTTAATTTCAAATAGGGTATTTCTATTTAAAGAAAACACACAATAAATATTTTTTCTTGATAAAGTTCAATTTAAAAAATTATATCAACTTATGCTACTGAACCCAAACTTTTTTTGATGTGTGTATGTATCGTGCGTGCCAGACTAAGCCCCCTTTGCTCCACTATGACTAATTGCGTTTAGCGCAAATCATATTTAAGTTATTTACAAGGCAGATGTGAGCTGTAGCGCCAGAAGGACTTAGTGACCTAATTGGTGATGTTCTTCAGAAAGGTCAGGTGCGTATATGACTAGATGTATGAGCGTAAACGAAGCAAAAGGATTATGTATGGGTCGTAGCAGGTGGCGTTCTGTAGTTTCTGCTTACTCCTCAGGGGAAAAAGGCAAGAGTTTATGTATGTAAACTTAAAACATCATTCTGTCCACGTTATATTTTCATTTTTTTTTACGATGGGTTTGCTCTTGACTCTAGTCTAGATCAGGGGTGACAGAGAAAAAGTCGACGATGGAGTGAGCTTACCCAGAAGAAGCCTGTTCACTCTGAATAGATTAGGGTTGTATGCGTTCGGAAATACAGACGCAGGCAGAGAGTTCCATGCCTTTGCTGTGCGCATTATAAAAGACGTTTATATAATATATAAGAGACCGCTCGTCGCACAGCACGCGGTGTCTTTGTGTCACGTCGCGTATCGCGCCTGTTTCTAGGAGCCTTAATTCGGATTTTCGGCTCGGTTGATGGTAAAAGGTTCGCCCCTATTACATGGGACTTACACATAACTGGCGAAGTGTAGGTGTACTATGTAGATACATCTCTGCTTAACCCTCCCGGGGAAAGAGGTGTGATGTTATGTGCTGTAACAGCTGGTTTTCAATAAACACGTTTCCTCATTAATTATCTAATAAAAGAACTTTCAATTGAAATTCAGGTAATTCATATTACTTCGCCACGTATGTTGTTGTTTGTAAGCTATGCTTGCCGCGGTTGGTCGGTGGATGGGAGACCATCTTTACATACTGAGACCCATCCGTGCCTCGGAAAACACGTTAAGCCGTTGGTCCCGGCTGTCATTTGTGGATCTTTCACAGTTATTACGGGTCGTCAGAAGCCCGAAAGTCTAACAACCAGTCTTACCAAGGGGTATAATGTTATCCAGTAACTGGGGTGTGGAGGTCTGATAAGCAGTCACTCCATGTTAAATTCTGGTATGCAACTGCGTCCGGTTAGACTGGAAGCCAACCCCAACAAGGCTAGGCAAATGATGACATAAGTTCACTGACAGTTAAAATTATCAATAAAACGATCCAGTCCCGACCTAAGTAGATATACTTACGCGTATTCTTATCTAAATACTACTTATAAATCATTTTAGCGCCGTTTCTGATAAACTAATTAAATAAGATTGTACAATTCATTCACACTTCACTGACATTCTGACTGTCATTCAACTGCTATTTTTTACCACGTGGTCCGTGTTCTGAATTTAAAAGTGCTCCATGGAACTTTTGGCGGCTATATGTCATTGACAGGACATTTGTTGGTAAACATTATTTTGTGGAATTGTTAATCAGTATCAAAATTAAAATACTTTATTTTACATGAACCTACATGGGCACATAAGTCCACGTCTGCTTAAATGGAATCTCCTGTGGGTGCTTTAATAAATTAAGGCCTCCACCCAGGGCAGAAAACTTGTAAACTAAGCGACTACACGCTAAGGGCACCCTCTGTGGAGTACGGACCTCGAATTAGGGCGTCGCTGGGGGAGGACGGCTGTAATGTAAGTAAGTATAATTCGTTTTATTATGTATGTGTGTGTAACCACACCTTATCCAGGATTAGCCAAGTAAGCAATATATTAAGATCGTATACGCCAATGACTATGTACGCTCAATCTATGTGAAGACACAATAAATTGAACCAGTATCCAATGCAGATGTCTTTCATTTACAAAGACACTTCACGGCAAGGGACATGCTGAATCGGATTATCCGATAAAACAACATTTTTATTAGTAGATATTACAGGTTAATGTATCAATAGAATGATTATTACTGTCCTTAGTGATAACTGGCGCCGGCGAAGACACTTCATTACTTATTAGCACAAGATTATTATAATTAAACACACCTTATCCTTATCTTATTACAGTCATTTCGTTCAAATAATGACATGATGTTATTTCTTGATGGTATTTATAATATTCTCAGCAGTTTATTTTTTTAGTGGTGTAACCGTCGGACTGGCAGATCTCGAGTTCAAATCACATCACGCACGCACATCTGACTTTTCGGATTCATGTGCGTATTGAATAATTACCACTTGCATAAAAACCGGCCAAGTGCATGTCGGACCACGGACAAGGAAGGGTTCCGTAGATGGAATGATTGATCCCAATAACAAACTTAACATTGTTGTTGAAAAACATGTTTTTCAACTGCTAATTTAAGTTGGTCGACTACCGTAAAACGGGGTGAATAGGGATGCAGGGGTGAATCGAGACAAAACTTTAAAAGGGATTTTAACATGGTAATAATGTAGTTTGTTGCCAAAAAGGACTGTAATGTGTTAACTGTATTTAATTAACAATTAAGTGTCCTTTAGCTGGCAGGGGGGGTCACTTGACTCTAACAAAAATTAGGACCTTAAACCTTAGTATTACCCAAATGGATCCCTGAATCGAAAAATGGTTTTCACAAACCCGTAATATTTTTGAACGGCCTATCCAACGAAACCCCATACCATGGGATAGACGAGATAAAAATATAATCCCCAATTTACGTGTATTACAAGATTTTATTTTACCAATTTGGCGTGATTAATATGTATACCCTTAAGTACTAAATTACAGCTTTCTAGTACTAAGAGTCTCTGAGCTAAGCCGCGGACTATATATAAGAAAAAAAAAAAAAAACTTTGTTTCTCAATAAATGCATTTACATAATTTTGATGTAAAACTGGCATAATATAGTGCTCAAGAGTGAAAAACCCTGACTTCTAAACTAGGTTTATATACCTGTATCTTAGAAGGGTTCCTTGTTGATTTTTGGAACCCTAAAAACAGTGAAGGAAAACTTCGCGAGGAAACCGGCATGTCCTATATTAGAAAAATCGAAGACATGTGACAGCAGTGGGAACATTATGCTTATGGTACTTAAAAGTACCCTTCAGCCCTTTGTCGCCCTTTTTTTAACAAATTTGTTAAACGGCGTTATTTTCTTAAGTGTCTTTTTATATAAGAATAAAGTGACCTTCCCTGTAGTTAAGACGGGTAGAGTTTTGCTACCGAGCGCACAGTGGCGCCCTCATCGTTATTTCGGTGATTTCTTTTATTTAAATAGTGGGCACTATTTTCCGTTTTAATGATTACAATAAAACATAACAATTTAAAACTACTTTTTGTAGTAATAATAACGTATAGTCTTGTGAAGCACAACTTGACGAGCTTATTTTCTGCATTTTCATTCTAAAATAAAAGAAATCACCGAAATAACGATGAGGGCGCCACTGTCCGCTCGGCGTAGTCTTAATACTTAAAACCTTCATTTGTCATAGACAATTTAAAGAACAAAAGAGTGATAAGGTTGATTAATTTCAGAGTAAATTGGTGAAAAGTGTCCAGAAAATAGTTTATGAAATTATTATAATAAAAGTCTTTGTGAATGAAAATGGAAGTTCTAGGAAGCTTTATTGTACTAGCTTTCTAGTTGACTAAGTAATTAAGATTGTAATGTTCTGTGGCGATAGGTGTAAGGCTTTTATTGATTGCTGCTTAAGTTTTATTTTGGTCTTTATCTTTATGTACCGTTCAAAAAATCAATCTGCCTAGCCTTTTCCCATCTATGTTGGGGTCGGCTTCCAGTCTAACCGGATGCAGCTGAATACCAGTATTTTACATGGAGCGTCTGCCTATCTGACCTCCATAACCCAGTAACTGGGTAACACGATACCCCTTGTTAAGACTGGCTGTCAGACTTTTGGGCTTCTGACGACCCGTAACGATTGACAAAGATCCACGAATGACAGCCGGGACCAACAGCTTAACGTGCTTTCCGAGGCACGGAGGAGTCTCGGTATGTAAAGCTGGTCACCCATCTCCACGTACCAACTCCTTTTTGTTCCGTTCATTGAGTTGAAAATAGATAAATTTTCTGAACGCAAAATATGGTCTTTTCGTCTTTTTATCATTTCGTCTCATTTTTGTCATCTTTGACAATAATAAAAATGCGGAGGAATTTTCCGACGCCTTATTTAAGTTTGTTAATAGTTCCAAGTAACAAGGGCAGAGATCGGAATAGGTAGATTTTATTTACCTAAACTTCGAGGAAGGAAGTAACATAGAGTGGATAAAACCCTTTTTATCGCAATAGTATACACACAATAACCAGCAAACTTTAAAAAAAAAAAATATTTTCTATGTGACACAAAGCTCTTTAATTTAATAGTCTTAGTACGGAAGCCTAAAAAATCTTTTAAATGATTCTTCAAATCAATAATTTGTAACTATAAATTTATATGTAGTTCAATAGGAATGTGTCCTGGGTAAAAAAAAGAAAAGAAAAACTGTTTAGTCCGTCAATCAGATAATAAAAAAATATTAGACACGTATTTTTTGCTTCATCATATTCATATTTTTTTTTTTGATAAAACACATTAATCACATTTATCTTGGGAGTGGGAGCTCGTTACGTCACAGCTGCGTACAAAATCTACTGAGAAATGACGTCATGCCACAATTGAACTCAATGTATCGCCGTTATGTTTTGATTAAGTAAAAAAAAATAAAAAATATGTGTCCAATATTTTTTAATAATCTACATGACGGACTAAAAATATTGTTTTAGTCATCATCCCTACTAATGATTTGTGGTTTTTTAATCCCGGGATTTAAAAGTCATTATAGTGATTCCTGGATTTTAGAGGAGGATACACTCTATGTATTTTCCTCGAAGTTTAGGTGAATAAACTCTACTTATTCCGATCTCTGAACATGGGACAAAGGCAGGAAGATGAATAGAAAGTTAAGATAGGATATTATATTTTAATTTTAATATCTGTTAGCAGTAGCGGCTTTAAGGTAGGGCGCGGTTGGGCGACCGCCCAAGGGCGCAAGCCATCTCTGGTTTCCCGTATCGTCCTTCCACTGAGAATATTGGACAATGGTGCCGATTCCCTTGTTCACAAACTAAACTAAATTTAAGTTCAGTGCATCTTTTTCTTTCTATTTCATTAAGAAAAGGACAGAAGTAAAATTTTAGTTTAGTCCTGTCAAATTAATCAGCGCCTGCCACTACTCCATACAAGTTTAGACGTGATTAAAAACTTGCCGACTAAAATTACGTTAATTTACGTCAAGCGCTGATTAATTTGACAGGACTAAATTAAAATTTATCTTCTGTCCTTTTCTTAATGAAATAGAAAGAAAAAGATGCACTGAACTTAAATTTAGTTTAGTTTGTGAACAAGGGAATCGGCACCACTATACCTGTAAAGATAGCGTGTGGAGAAAGGACATTTTCTAAGCTTAAGCTGATACAAACCTAGCTATCTGCGATCGCCAATATCTCAATCGAGATTGACAAACTTGGCAACTATGTCAATCAAAAATTAAATTGCAGAAAACGTATTATAGTGATTGCGACGATAGGTCGTGGTGGAGCAAAATGAAAAGATAGCAGACTATATAACAAGTATAATGATGAAGAAGAATATAAAGAAATTAAATAACAACGGTCGGTTATATATACGAAAACAAGAGAGGTTTAAAACGCGCTAGCGCAGCCATGCATAAAGGCGAGCAACAGCTGACTGCTGTGGCGGTGTGGCGTGAGGGCCCGCGCTTGGCCGTCGGCCGGCTGATTACCCGCTGTCCCCGCGTCCCTCGTTCACTGCCGCTAGCGCGTTTTCAACCTCTCTTGTTTTCATATATATAACCGACCGTTGTTATTTAATTTCTTTTTATTCTTCTTCATCGTTATACTTGTTATACAGTCCGCTATCTTTTCATTTTGCTCCACCACGACCTATCGTCGCGATCCATGAATCCGGCTCGAAGGACCAATCGCTGTCTGTGTGCTGTGTGAGTGTGAGTGTGTTGAGTGAAGGCGTCTCAACACGTAGACTTGCCTTTACATGAGAGTTTGCCGATAGTAAGGCTAAAAAAGTAGTACCTAGTAGTTATTTATTTTAAGGTTTTATTGAAATAATCGGATGTGTGAATTGAAAAGTAGAAAGAGGGCGCCATAAGAACCTCGCCCAGGGCCTCAAGTCTGCTAATACAATAGTGTCAGAATGGTCTATCATTGATTTCATCATTGTTGATTTTGACAAGTTTGGTAATCTACTAATGTAATGGCGTCATTATGACTTTCCAATGGTCAGCCACTGACACTCCATTGAATGAATTGGTATTCTCGTACATAATGACAAATGAAACTTCCTACTAAACTTCCAACTACTTCAGATTGCTTATAACACTAATACATAATATGTAAAAATATATATAAATGAAATCTGGCATGAATAAATGTTCTAAATGCCATTGTAATACAATTCTATTACGAGACCATTGATCGACCAATGATCGACTATTATGAATTTAGCAGATTACGAACTTTTAGCAAAATGACAATGGGATCGTCTTGGAGTGACGAATTTATAAAAATAGCAGACTTGGGCCCCAGGGCGCCGGTAATGCGAAAACCGGCACTGTCTGTTAGTATGAATAAACCTAATACTTCACATCAACCTTTTAATAAGTAACGTAGCTTAAGAACACTTAAAATCAATATCACTTGTTTTACAAGCAGGTAAAGATAAGTACATAAATCGCAAAAAAATCTTTGTCACAACCACTTAACCAAATCTGAAGGTTGAATACTTGAATGAAGTACCCTTTTAAATTGCTGGAGGACTTCCTAGGTTCCTAGAACTATGTTGATGACGTCATCGTGTGCTGATAAGATTAGATGGAGTTCCTGCATCAGACCTGTTAAGCAGAGGCGTATGAATGGAATGTGTACTGATATCTGTGGTGCGCTCGGAATGACATTAACGTAAATTGGAATTAGGGTTCTGTAGTAAAAAAGGAACTTCTATAGTTTCGCCATGTCCGACATTGTCTATCTGTCTGTCTGTCCGCAGCTTAGCTCAGAGACTATACTAGAAAGCTGTAATTTGTTATGGGTATACAAATTAATCACACCGACAAAGTGGTATAATAAAATCTTTAAAAAAAAAATTGGCTACCTCCCGTACCTACACGTAATGTAGGGATGTTTTTTTTTTCTCGTCCATCCCATGGTGTGGGTTATCGTTGGATAGGCCGTTTAAAAATATAGCGGGTTTGTGAAAACCATTTTCCGATTCAGGGATCCGTTTGCGTAAAATTATGCTTTAAAGTGATAATTTTTGTTAGAGTCGAGTGTGTCGTCGTCCCCTCTGCCATCTATATGGTTATATTGGGAATATTGGGATACGTGAAAAAATTCACAGCAGTAGCGGCGTTAGGGTAGGGCGTGGTTGGGCGACCGCCCAGGGCGCCAGATATAAAGGGGCGCCTGTTGAGCGAGTACTACTTAGGTACTGGTAAATTCCCTAAGATCCTTCCATTATCTATTTACACTCATAAATCACGAGAATGACACCTAGTATCTAGGCCGACTCCTAGATGGCGTTGTAAAACTACAGTCTCTGGCAATTAGTGAGTCGCTGATGCTGCCATGTGTTAAAAAACCGAGGAAAAAAATAACCAGCTCAATAGCCACCCATTTGTATAGGATTGGGTATCCGTACGTAGTATTATATTATGTGTGCTTTGGGTAAAAAAACAAAAAACAAAAAACCTCGGTGCGCGACTTCGACTCGCTCCTTGACCGGTTTTTTCGTATGGGTTTGAATGGCAGATAGGGATCAGCGCAGTAGAAATCTCGCCCAGGGCGATGGTAGTGCTAAAACCCGCACTGTTCACAGCAGTAGTATTATATACTTAATTGTTATGTTTGTATAATGGACGGATGGATGGGCCCTATAACACAGGTCCCACCTAGCATGGGGGTCATTGATCAAATCTCTGTCCACTTGTAAGTTTCACGTTGTAAATGCTGCGCATACTAATTGTACTGTACTTTGCTTTTTGGAAATAAAGTTATTATTATTGTTGTATCGAAATTAAAAGGAAAACTATCACAGCTAAGTAAGCTTTACAAGTTAACGAGTAATAGTCGACCAACTTACATAACTACAATGTTTAATAATGTAATGTTCGTTCTTGGGATAAATTCATTCCAACTACGGAACCCTTCATTGTTCGTAGTCCGACACGCACTTGGCCGGTTTTAAATTTGAAAATAGGCGTTTCGCACAGTCTTTAATATGAATAAATACCCCCCAATTACCTTATGCCAGAATCAAGTCAATTTTTCCTATTTGACATAATTTGACTATGACTTTAAAATTAATAAATAAATTTATTATTTCAAAGTTTATAGCCATATTATGACGATTCCCAAAATGCTACCATTTTTTGCGACTAGCTTTGAAAAAAATGTCTCATAGGTACTTTGCATAATCTAACCGACACACAACACATCTAGCGAGACACAAAACGCTGATCCATGCACCTTATATTATTGTATTTATTAATTTATTTATTTATGAAAACTTTATGCACAAGTAAAAAAAATACTGTACAAAGGCGGACTTAATGCCAGAGGCATTTTCTACCAGTCAACCTTAAGGGTGATGCAGAGACAAAACATGGCAGGTGCAACATAAGGGATAGATAACTCGAAAAAGGAAAAATTCAAGTAAACTAATATATAAATAGATACATACATACATAAATATAAGCAAAATAAACAGTGTCAGGTGAAATAACGATTGGTAGGGGAGAAAACGAATCAGCGCTGGGATGATTCAGCCAACTTCTTACGAATATGTTCACGTGCCTTCACTTTAAATGATAACCGACTAGTTGCCATCCTGATATTCAGAGGGAGCGCATTCCAAAGAAAGAACATATATCAAAAAAATAAATTAAAAAAATATGTATCATATATGTGTTATTAAATATATATATCATAGGAGGAAAAATAAAAATGGCAGTTTTGGCTTCCTAAATACCAACATTATCGGGTCATGTTAATGTGGATTGGTTCATGTGCCTACAACACTATTGTTAACCGACTTCAAAAAAAGAAGGTTATGCATTCGGCGAGTATCTTTTTTTTTAACTTTTCTTTTTGCTTCGCCTTTCATTATTTTTACCTATTGTGGTTTCTTTTTGGTATAGTAATTTTATTTAAGGTAAGTGAGGTGAGTATAATTAATAATTAATAATAATAATAATAATCGTCGGTTGGTGCCTCATTTAATTAAAAAGCGTCTAACGGGCCTCTGCGAGTTGGCTTCGGCTCCTCGTGCTCCTTCCAAAGGTCCGGGACCCCAGGGTCCCGAGATATGTAAATATATAAAAATAATAATAATTATTATTATTATTTAATTCGGAGAACATCCATAATACGTTAGTATTATAACTTAGAAAAATATGTTAGTGGCACTAAAAAAAAAAAAACAATATTACGATCAAAATCACAAATTATGTACCTAAATAAAAATCAATATTAGAATAGCATTATATCAAAATTAAATTAAATTACCATTAAAACAAAATCAAATCAGAAATAAATTATAAATTAACATTAAATTAAATCAAAATGAAATTCAAATTAACTAAAAATTATTACAAAAAGAAATTAATGTATATAAAATATTGTTAACATTTTAAAAGAGTGAGTATGGAGTTCCTTGCCCATTCTTCTCCTTTTGGAAGGGGCAACTAGAATCAATTAATATTTTTGTAAATGTTCCGTTCCAATGTGCATTTTATGTGCCTATTTGAAATAAATGATTAGACTTTTTTGACCTTTTATACAACAAATATTACGATAATTGTTAGACTTGTTAACAAATATTGTAGTAGTTCTAACAAATTCTACATTGTTCTCACATATGTATATAATTTCAACATGAATTATGTAACCAATATTTTGTTTTAAAAGTGTCCGTGGATTTCCTTGCCCGTTCATCTCCATAGAAACCTACTACGTATCTTTCTAACTGACCGACCTCTTGATAATTCAAAAGTGGCTGTAATTGGTTTATTTGAAATAAATGCTTTGAGTTTGAGTTGAGTTTGAAATATTAGGTTTCTGATCTATGCAAGTTTTGTATTGCATCAGCTTTTTATAGGTTGCTGATCCATGTAAGTTTTGTATTGCATCAGCTATGAATGGGGGCCGAGGACATTACGACAGACAGCAGACCGTTTAGGTATGTTTGTATGGGGAGATTCTCGTACCATATCGTATGACTGACGAATTAATAATATGAAGCATTTTGATTGGCAGCGAGTAGGCCTTTTTACTAAAATTGTGGCTTGATTATATCGCATGTTTTTGATGAAAGGTGACAATGTCTATCTGTCTGTCTAAAGCAAAATAGATAAGACAGGAATAACTATCAAAAACTATGGTATGGACTGCCACGTTGCCGTTGCCGTGAAGGTAATGTATAGTTGCATCCCCGTTTTAAATCTCATTAACTTTTAACATTTCCGTGTATTTATATATTAGAATTAGCCAAAACTCAAAGAATTTATTTCAAATAAACAAATTACAGGCACTTTTGAATCGTCAAGGGGTCGGTCAGTCAGAAAGATGAAGCTAAAAAACAAATATTGTTACAAATTAAGGGTTACATCATTCATGTTGAAGTTATACATGTGAGAACAATCTAGAAAGACGTGCACGTTAGACGCGTCCGTAATAAAAACATTTAAAAAATTACAATAAATTTAAATGGCATCACAATCAAAGTGGCAGCTAAGAGATGACCAGTCCAAGTGACGGCTTATTCCACAAATCCCCCCTGAAAATCCCCCTTAGGAGGAAAAGTGGAATCTATAAAAAACAATCTAGAATTCACCCCTGATAATCCCGCTTAGGGGGGAAAACTAGAATTGAAAAAAAAAAACTTATTCCAAGAACCCCTGAAAGTGATTTTGTTTACATTAGGGTTCAGTTTTCCCCACTGAGGGCAATTCCCTGGGGGATTAGTGAAATAAGCAGGGGTGAATTCGAGACTGGTTTTTATATATTCCACTTTTCCTCCTAAGGGGGATTTTTCAGGGGGGATTTTTCAGGGGGGATTTGTGGAATAAGCCCCAACTGACGACGCCCGTTTACCGACATGACGCATGGATCAGCACCATTTAGCTCAACTATTTTGAAGGAAACTTAATGATCCAACACTAGTATACCAACCATAATTGTTAAAACTAATCCATATTTATTTCCTTCTTTGAGCGATAATAGAAAAAGAACTACAAGTTTCAGATCTCAGTACCAACATTTCTTGTAAACAGGTGCATATAAGATATCTGTGTTGAAAAAGTTTTATTTGTATGGCACCTACTTTATGTAATCAAATTCCTAACAATGTTAAAGAGCAACCATTTAGAAAATTTAAAAATCATCTCACACACTACGTGAACCACCGTACAATATTATTATTATTATTCTATATATAATACAAACAGTAAAAAAGGAGCATTTAAAACCAACAAAATGTACATTAAAAACAAAAATATAAACATAATAAAAAAGATGTGCGAGGCCAAAAAGGCTCCTATCTCAGCATCCCTTCGTATCGTATGCCTTTGGATACGGAATCCTAAAAAGTCCAGTTGGTAATACTAAGTTTTGAATTAATCCACATGACCTACTTTTTGGAACCATATGAACTAGATAAGACGCTACATTTGGTTATTTTTACTACAAATACTAAAAATTGTTAGTAGGTCGCTGATCCATACACCTGGTCTATTGCATCAGCTATGAATGAAGGACGTTACGACAGACAGACACGCTATTTTTGTGTACGGGGACCAACGCACGGTGGGTCTAAACTGCTTTATGAGGGACATAGAGATTTTTACAAATTCCATTTAAACAATATAGCTATCGAAAGAACTCGTAATTTTGATGAATAATTTTTATTTAACGTTTTTCTCTAAAACTGATAGTTTTCCCGGAAAAAATCCCCTTTTTTTGTATGGAATGAAACAGAAACAACTAAAATTTGGCTAAATCTTGACAGGTCTTGCTTTAAAACTAGGTACACACGGCTATATATCAAGCTATTAAAATCCAGTATAAGGAGATCTCGCATTGTATTTATTTATTATTATTATTTTATTTCCCTACAATGAGAGATCAGCTTACACTAGAAATGTATAGCTTTATATGTAGCCGTGTGTACTTCATTCTTATACTTTGGCTCGTGGCTATAATAATACGTTATCAGCGCGCACCCATAGTTACTTGTTCAAGAGTATAATGAGGTTCAGTAACTAAAAATTAAGTAAAAGTACTTTTTTATTAATCAAGTTTTTTTATAATGTGTCTGTTTCAACTTAATTGGTCCAGGAGATTCGGAGTAAATCGGCTGTGCCAGATGGACAGACAGACATACAGACCGACGAGTGATCCTATAAGGGTTCCGTTTTTTCCTTTTGAGGTGCGGAACCCTAACAAACCAGCTTTGGTAATAAGTTGAGATTTATTACTGTTTTTCTTGGAATTCCCTTGTGTCTTAACGGTTGTGGTTTTTTAACGAATAAAATAGGTACTAGATATACTCATTAGCATATTAATTATTGTTAAATACGTGGGTAATTAAAGAGCGGGAAAGACCAGATGAGATAATTAATGGCAGCTTTGGATAAGATAAGTTGATACAGCTTTTTGTTCCGTTATACGACAGATTTCATTACCATGGACACGCTAAATACAGGAAGTTTAACTGTCGTGATTTCCTTTGGTCTGCGTGAAATTTCTTGTTTTAACATAAAATATATCCTACTTGATGACCCGGTGAACTTCGTACTATGTGAGAGAAAATTTATATTTTTTCAATTTTTCGGCTGTATCTTTAGGTTTTTCTTATATTCTTCTTGCATAAGCCACCCAGTTTTAAAATGAACAAAACAAACAAAAAAAAAAAATAAACAAATCGGTCGAGTCATTTTCGAGTTTGGGCGAGACTAACATACGGCAATAGATTTTTATATACACAGGGTCATTGGTAAAACACTAAAACCCTCTCAGGACTAATATTACTGACATCATAAACAAAAACTTTTGTTCTATGACTTTTAATAATTCATCAGAATCAGAATCAGAATGCTTTATTTGTAAACATAGGTCAAATTACAACAGTGTGCGAGATGTTACAGATTGGTAGGTCCTCTATGTTTTGCTCAGAGGCATACAAATATATTTAATTATTTTAATTTTTTTAATTTTTCATATTTTCATACAAAAATAAAAATATTTAAATTCAACACTCATCGCACGCTGAGCAACCTTAAATTTGTGGACCAGCCCGACTTTCGGTATTTTTGTAATATTAGTTTATATTAAATTGATTTTATTTTAATTTTTTTAATTATAACGTTCTTAAACAGCAGTTTTATTTTTGATAAAGAAGGTTTTATGCTATGCCATATTTAAAAACAACCTGTCTTACCAAGGGGTATCGTATTACCCAGTTACTGGGTTGTGGAGTTCAGATAGGCCAGGTAAAATCTTCACATTAGGTTATTTTGTGACATTAGCAAGGAACTAACCGTTACTAAAATGACCTAGTATCACGATAATTCTCAAAAAATTAAGTACCTACTATGTACCTACACGTTGTAAGCCAACGAACTTTATTGACCTGTTTACGAGATACAGAAGACCGACATTTCGACCGTGATTTTTGCGTTAAATGGCCAACTTTGGCGTTCTTATTCTGAGAAACTGTAAGACTTCGACAAGTTTTACTTATTAAGTGGTGGGGAATATTTATTAGTGTAGTTTCTAGTGGACTCACTTTTTCCAATTTTTTCTCATCTATTTATATACCTAAAGCCAAAATTCGGAAGCAAGTTTTTCATAAAATGTGTAATGGTACTTTTTCGAGCTCGTGTATTGAACTACTATAAGATAAGCAAACAAAATGAAATACAATAATAATATCTATCAAATTGTGGTTTAGTTCATAGTGGTCCCAGAATTTTGAAATATGTATGGAATCTATTAAAAAAATCCCATTAAAACTACAATAAATGCTCAGAATTAACTGTAAATTTCTCCTTAATACATCATGATTATTACGTAAAATTTATACCAGAATAACCGTCATAAGAAATTAAATTTAATACAATAAAAAAAAAAAGTAGATATTTACAACTGCTAACTTTCTACATCATGCGATGCGTCTGCTGGCGAACACAATTTTGTGACAGGTCTCTTAAGTATCGAAATAATTATTTTTAAATCAATTTTACTATTAAAAATAAGCCCGTTTTAAATTCAAGATTCCTATGTAAAAATAACCAAGAAAATAATAGTTACTTATTTATATTTCTACTTAGCTAAGTATTAATTAACTTCACTTACCCACTATCCAAAACCAAACACAGGAGCAAATTCCACTCACAAGTTATTTTAATAATTTTATTATTATTTTATCACTAATTCTATAACCTCTAAAGCCACGACCACACTGCACGATAAGGCTGTGTACACACTCATAGCAATCGTGTAAATCGTACTGGAATCGCGATTAGTACAAATCATTTCTTTTATATGACCGAGCGAAACGTGTGAGTCATTGGACAGCGAATGTCAAAGATTTTATGTATAATTTAAAAAATAAAGGTCTGTGTTTTTGGTTTTTGGAAGTCATGGATGATTTAATTTTCTTACTTTTTATTTAGTATCGAGAACTATTTAGTAGGAAATTCTTTATGGAATTAGTTGTTTTAGTTCTTATTTTTTTGATTAATCTAAAGTGTCCTGCTAACTTAACTCGCTTGTCTGTTAATCGAACGTAATTAAAAATTGTTATATCAAAGATTTTTCGTATTTGTATTTGTGTTATTTTGTTTATATCTATATGTATACCTATGTATTACCATTTATTCTAGTATTTTATAGTTATTTTGGAATGATCTATCCCTTATGTTGCACTTGTCATGTTTTGTCTCTGCATCACCCTAAGGTTGACAAGTAGAATATCCCTTAGTCATTAAGTTCGCCTTTGTACAGTATTTTTTTACTTGTGCATAAAGTTTTAATAAATAAAAAATAAAATTTGTAAAGAAACTAGAAAAACAAATACATAATATAAACTTCGTTATTAATTTGAAATTAATGCTAAATTATCATTCAAAGATTGAATTAGTACTTAATTAATTAATGCTCATTACATTTAATTTATGATAGCGTTTTGAGTTCGTATACTGAATAGAGATATATCTATACTAATATATAAAGCTGAAGAATTTGTTTGTTTGTTTGAACGCGCTAATCTCAGGAACTACTGGTTGGAATTGAAAAATTATTTTTGCGTTGGATAGTCCATTTATTGTGGAATATTATAAGCTATACCATTAGGAGCGGAGCATAAATGAAACATGTTACAAAAACGGGAAAAATTATTCCTTTTTGAGAGCTTCCGTTGCATGCGCTGCGTAAACGGTTTAAGTTACGCAAATATCATGTATGATGGAATTCTTGCTCTTTAAAAGTTCTGAAAAAAAGTCCGCGACAGCATATGTCTATCTTTTAAGATTGACTCACTATAACCTTTTTTTATGGTAATCATTTTTTTTTCGAAATTAATGCATTATTTGCGAAGGAGTTTTATCAACATAATATTAATCCTTATCAAAATAAATATGTTGTTAATCACAAGTATTTAAATGTAAACAAAATTGTCCTTGACATCACTTGATTTCAATCAACATCTTAGGAAATATCATAATTTTAAAATAACTCCATAACAAAATAAGTAGAAAATTCATTACTTAAACCACTCTCTCTCTCTTATCTGACGCAGACGAAGTTGCGCGGGTCAGCTATATATTATAAACCTGAAGAGTTTGTTTGTTTGGTTGAACCCGCTAATCTCAGGAACTAGATACTGGTTCGAGTAGAAAAAATATTTTAGTATTGGATAGCCCATTTATCGAGGACGGCTATATAACATCACGCTATGATCCTTAGGAGCCAAGCGAAAAGAACAAAAGTCAGAAAGAACGCTAAGCGATAACGAAGTTACAGCGCGGGCGAGCGACGGGATGCGACGCGATGGGTGGGCCGAAATTTCACGCGGACGAAGTCGCGGGCAGAAGCTAGTACTTGATAAAAATGTTAGTCAAGGACGTGACATGTGAACACCCCTTTATCAATAATTCTAGATAGGTGAAAAAGATAATGTTAATTTCATTGTCATTAAGTATTTATTACAATACATATTAATTAATTTATTCATATAAACTTGGAAACGTTAAAAATATTATATTTCTTCCTCGATGGTCAAGTGGTTACTAGCGCGACTTTGAACATGAGTTTGACTTTGGGAACTCGATCCCAAAGTAAAAGAGTGTGTATGACGGATATTAGATACTCTTCCAATTTATTTTGGTTCGGCGCAATATGTCTTTCTTCCTTATTTCTCTATTAGATCTCGGTAGTCACTCCCTTTCTAGCCATAATTATCATCTTTCATACCGTCCATCCATCGTTTCTTTGGACTTCCCCTACTCATATAGTTACTACCAGTAAAATTCCAACACATGTGACTTTTTAACTAACACATCTAAAACATGTGAAACTGTTGTTAAGTGGCCCATATTCAGAAAGTGTTTATTAATTGTTACTTTGGCACAAATTAATATAGGTGCTAAAAGTAAATACCTACCTAGGTCATGTTTTTAAAATAAATATCTATCAACATCATCATCATTTCAGCCGAAAGACGTCCACTGCTGAAAATAGGCCTACCCCAATTGGGGGGGTCTGCCATAATCGCCACGCTTGGCAGGCGGGTTGGCGATCGCAGGATGGTGTTAAAATGCATAGAGAACGCTGCTGCCAGCCTGAACGCTGCTGAAATATCTATAATCCTGTGTAAACTTATTACCTATGTGAAACTGTAGCCTTAATTTAAGTATTATTTCAGCGGGGCCAATTTTATTTATTATCTATATAATACTTTTTGACATTACAGCAAAGCAGGTAATATAAAAATAAATACAAAAATTCTTTGATTCTCTTTGAAAATGCATCATTCTGTTTAAATTTCATTCAATTAGTAATTAGCATAGAAGGGCTGTCTGACCAGTGCCGTCGTCATTTTTGTACTTTTTTAGTTATTATTGACGAACTACCCACAATGTTTTATAAACAATATTTTAATCATATATAATTATATTTATTTAGTATTAAGATTGCTTACAGATGTATTTCAACATCCAGACAAACCTATTGAGGTTTTTGTGATGTGTGTATTTATGTTTTGTTTTAATCCTTAATTAATAAACAATAAAAAAAATAAAAAAGGTACAGCAGGCCACACATCGGCGGTAACAAAACCGCTATAAGCTGGCCTCGTATTCTTTTGAAACTCCGTAGACTGTACTACGCTAAGCCAGCTCAAGGTTAAAGTGTTACCAGCGATGTGCGGTCGACTGTACCTATAATTTTCTCAAAAACCTAATTTACACCTACATAAAAATTAAACCAGATACATCCCACAGGCACACCAAATCATAAAAGGAACATTAAAATTAGTGTCGTTACGTAACTGACAGGATATTGCCCATATCCCTTGCCGCCATCTTGGATTGACCCAATGAGTGATGGCGCGAACTGTCAAGTGTAACCTTGACCCCCAGGGGTTCAAGATCAGCGGTGATTGGTTGATTGTCTCGTTGGAATGCAGGACTAGGGTTAATGAAACTTGGTTTCCTTTCGTCTTTTGTTAATTAGTTAATAAGGATGTGATGTTTCTTTTCTTTATGAGATAGGGAGTTGATTAGAGAGGAATTTAAGAATGCATTTGTCTGGTTTAATTTGGTTATGATGGATGAATGGCAGCGCACAATGGGGTTAAAAACTGAAAGCTCTTCTGTTCGATGGCAGCACTGTTCAAATTTTCATACTGTCATTTAACTGTCATTATTTTGTTTTTGTAGTTTTAATAAATAATCCATAAATTAAACAATAAAAATGTCTGCGACAAAAGATGAGTTAAAGATTATTTACCTATGCTTTTACCATTAACGAAAGAGCAGATTTGTGGAAAATTACTTCTTTCCAATGTTTTCCTTGCAGAGCTTTTTCCCATAGTTTTCTTCTATGAACATATTCGTGAATAAATCGCTCCCCGTATTTATGCAACTAACAGCTGCCGAAACGGATTAAATAATTATTCGTAAAAGAAATAGCTTGTTTACATAACTTTATGAGTAGTGACAGGTAGCCAACAAATTGGACTACTGGATAGTAGCGACATCTGAAGTGGGCATATGGCAGTTTGTTTCCCCATTGAAAAAAAGTAAAAATCGGCCAAGTGAGTGTCGGACTACGCACAATGAAGGATTCCGTAGTTGGGATGAATTTATCCCAAGAACTAACTTTACATCCTCAGAGATTTTCTAACTGCAAGTTTAAGTTGTTCGACTATTACACGGTAACTTGTAAAGCCTACTTAGCTGTGATAGATTTATTTTTAACTTCGTTATAAATACTACTGCTGTGAATTTTTTCGCATACCCAAATACAACCATTTAGCTGGCAGGGGAGACCCAGACAATTGACAAAAATTTGTACTTTGAAGCTTAATGTTACACAAAAAATCCCTGAATCAAAAAATAGTTACCGCAAACCCGCAATATTTTTGAACGGCCTATCCAACGATACCCCACACCGTGAGATAGACGAGAAAAAGAAATATTATCCCCACTTTACAATGTAGGGGTACCCTAAAAAAAAACACAAGATTTTATTTTACCACTTTGTCGGCGTAATTAATATGTATACCCATGCCAAATTACAGCTTTCTAGTACTAAGACTCTCTGAGCTAAGCCGCGGACTGACGGACAGACAGTCAGACAGACAGACATGGCGAAACTATAGGGTTCCTTGTTGACTTCAGAACCCTAAAAATGGGTTCCTGACAAATTAAGTAAGTAAAATTATTTTTCGTTCATGAAAGCCTCGCACTATCGCCCTATTGACATAATTATTTTGTTAGTGCTACAATAAAAAAAAGTCCAATAGATATTAACGCAATACCTACTTAATTATTTTTTATTCTTCCCGATCGATTTATTTTCAAACAAGCTAATATTTACATAAATGATTAATTATTAAGTACGGTAATAGACTTAGCCTTGTGTTCACCAACATTTATCAACTGTTTAGATATTTAATCAGTTCTATATTTAAAATTTCTTATGAAATTTGACATAAACCAACTGTTTAAATACCTAACCAGTGGTTTGAATGTTGGTGAACACAGGCCTTTGTGCCAAACTGAACGCGTTTAGCACATCTACCTAAACTGCGTTCAAGAGTCAGTGTCAATATTTCATAACAATTATGACACTTACAGCTCTTGAACGCGATTTAATGTGCTGATCGCTTTTAGTTTTATTGGTCAAATCCACCCTTGAAATAATAAAAATCCTACATGTATAAAAAGAGGGGAAAAAATATTATTACATTAAAATAATTCCACAAACTTTGACAAACTCGGTCCGAAAATTAAATTTAAGAGCACGTGTTCTTCCGATCACCTTCGGACAGATTCAGTACAAAAACCCACGTTTTAAATCACTCGAAAACTTGAGGACCCTTCATTAAAGTAATAAAATTATCTTATAAACAAAGATAATGTAAGTTACGACCTCCAACCCACAAAGGATCTTGAACCTAGTCTCTTGAAGAAGAAGGTTTAATTCAGGGTACAGCTTTGAGCCAATAACTCATATCTCAAAGTAATGGCGATTAGAATTATGTATTAAAACTGAAGTATAATGTTCTTGTAATTTCATTTTAAATTGTGGTTTAGTGATGTCGAATGTAACGGTTTTTGTATCGTAATGTTTAGGTAGCAACAACCAGTAGAGTGCTACTCTAGGAAGGTGAAATCTACTTTGATTTTGACATAGATTAGAGGTGATCTTGATGGTTGGATTACAAATCTATAACCCATTCATAGAGATTATTATTCTGCAGGTTGACAATAGGGATACATATTTATGTCCTGGGTAAAAAAAAAAGAAAAACTGTTTAGTCCGTCAATCAATCTGCCTAGCCTTTTCCCAACTATGTTGGGGTCGGCTTCCAGTCTAACCGGATGCAGCTGAATACCAGTATTTTACATGGAGTGACTGCCTATCTAACCTCCACAACCCAGTAACTGGGTAACACGATACCCCTTGGTAAGACTGGCTGTCAGACTTTTGGGCTTCTGACGACCCGTAACGACTGTCAAAGATCCACGAATGACAGCCGGGACCAACGGCTTAACGTGCTTTCCGAGGCACGGAGGACTTTCGGTATGTAAAGATGGTCACCCATCCACGGACCAACCCCGGCAAACGTAGCTTAACCTGACGGATCGACCCGTGCGGCTGTTATTATTATTATTAGCCACGAGCTCAAATCAATCAAATAATAAAAAAATATTAGACACGTATTTTTTGCTTTATCATATTAATAAAAAATTACTTAGATAAAATAAAACACATTAAACTTGGGAGTTGGGGCTTGTTACGTCACAGCTACGTATAAAATCTAGCGAGCAGTGACGTCATGCCACATTTGAACTCAATGTATCGCCGTAATGTTTTGATTACGTAAAAAAATAAAAAATACGTGTCCAATATTTTTTTAATAATCTACATGACGATCAATTTTTTTTTTTTGTCATCCTCCCTATTACTACGAAAGTGCACCTAATTGGACTCTGTAGAAAAAATCGCCTTTGGTTAGTGCTCATATATATTAGCGGCAGGCGTCAAGGGCAGCCGCCGATGCGTCGGAGGCATAGGCAACTGCAGTCGTCGACGCGTTGACGGCTGCAGTTGGCACAGGCACGAGCGGTGACGTGGCGCTCGTGTATCATCTGCCTAGCGTTACTCTGTTAGTGGTCGGCTTCCAGTCTAACCAGATCCAGCTTACATGGAGCCACTGCCTACCTGACCTCCACAACCCAGTAACTAGGTAATACGATGACCCTTGGCTTACCAAAGGGTATCGTATTACCCAGTTACTGGTTTGTGGAGACAACCTGACAACCAGTCTTAGACTTGTTGTCAGACTTTTGGGCTTCTGACGATCCGTAACAACTGTCAAAGATCTACAAATTACACCACCAGGTTAACGTGCTTTCCGAGGCACGGAGGAGTTTCGGTATGTAAAGATGGCCACCCATCCACGGACCAACCGCGGCAAGCGTATCTTAACTTGATGGATCGAACCGTGTGACGTTATTATTTAGCATGTGTTTAAGAACACTTATCTACCGACAAGATCGCCGATGCATCACTGATCTTTGAAAGTTGAAAAGTTTTGATTCTCGTATTGTAAGCGGCAGCAATTCGAAAGATATGTACTTACTTTTCTGCACGAAACGGAGTATAAGAACGAAGAAAATGTTTTAGATAACATAGAATACTGTTTATTATTTACACCATGTAAATTACAGACATAAATGTAAAAAAAAACCAGTTTATTAGGTAAATATTTCTTTATCGATAAGCATAGATTTTTCTAAATCTATGTCGATAAGACACATCCCTAGCGATGCCGAAGTACATCGCTAGGGATGTGTGTTAGTTGCTCAGCAATTACCAAAGTACTTATTTTAATGCCCCATTCATAATCTAAACTTTGTGTTGTTTAAGTTATTTATCGAGTTGTATTAGGTACACATTATATGGTAATTATTTTAATAGTTTTATGGATGGTATTATCTTGTGTTTAACCGTTTTTGGACAAGAGTATCTTTAAATATAAAATGTAGGCCATTAAATCAATTTCAGAAAAAAAAAAAATATAGACGAGATTAAAAAGGGTTGCACAACGATGTAGGTCGTCTAGAAACATAATAAGTAAACATTTAAAAAAACGAGTAATTTAATGTACTGGTACTTCAAAGGACTTCATTTTAATCCTTACGATTGGAACCAAAAGGAAAAGCAAATTATGACATAAGTCATCCACTAAAAAACTTGGGCATAAAAAACTTGGGATACCGCAAACACTATACAAAAATAAGAAAAAAGAACACTCACCAATAAAATAAAAAAAAGAAACGAAGCAAAAAATCCTCACTTGTCAATTATAATTACGAAATAAAAACTTTTTTGATTGCGTAACATCACTGTCAAGAAAGCTTGGCATTATACGAATGAGTCAGTACGGCGACGTTTAAAAAATAAAAAAAGCATGGCCGACAAAAAAGAGCGCGAAAAACTTGTAACTGGCAGGTGTGAAGGAAGCGACGAAGGACGTGAAAGTATGTGTTTATAGTGTATTAGGGATCATAAATTATGTTTTTTTTTTTAATATAATATTTTTGGGGTGAACTTCCTTGTTTGGTAATATTTTGTAAGGCAACATTGCACGTAATATACCTTAGCTTAGACGGTAATAGACGAAACGTTGTAATCATCCATAATTAAATCCACAAGGAAAAAAATGAAGGTTTTTTGAGGAAATATTGCCAAAATTTTCATATTAATTATTGCAGCTTAAATATTGTATCCGTAAATTGGAATATTATAATCGTCGACCGTAGGTTCAATTGAGGTAAGGGACAAAATACGATTTTTCAGGAGAGGCCGACAAAGTTTTTTTTCGGACTAAATCGCCCATAACTTTTTTTGTTATTAACCTTTTTCGGATCTGATTTCGCACATAATCTTTTATTTTAGTGCTCTATCTACCTGTGTAAAATTTATTTAAATAAGTTATCTATTTAAGAAAATAGATGTCCCTTACACCAACGTATTTTGTTAGTAATGTCCCTTACTGATCAAGTATCTTGTAGTCCCGTCCCTTACATTAAATTGACCTCTACGTTGGATCAAAAATTGTGGAAAAATTGTGAAAAGATAGTGTAAATCACTTGTTGAAAAAATTTATGAAAAGAAATACAGTGTAAAGAGATTGTTGACAGAAAATTAAGTACACACTTTTGGCGTACGGATATCTTAAATTTGGAAATCGTTACCTACCTTACCTTATCTTACCTTATTTGATTCGATTGGTGGCGGTAAATACAACATTTCAAGTTGCTATATTGCATAGTTTTTCAAATACATTGTTATTATGGGGCTGATTCGAAATTTGGATCCAAAAAATCAGTAGGGTAAGGGACATTTTTCTTAAGCTAGAATTTTTTCATATACACCATTCGAAAGAGCGAAAAATTCTGAACAAAACTGTATACTTAGCTCATTTTGGGTATTTTGTCCCTTACATCAATTGAACCTACGGTCGACGATATGAAGGCATGGTCATCATTAAACAGACCCAATTCCAGACTCCGAGGTTGTTGCTGAGAAATTCTTGAAGGAAAATCGAATAAAAATGCCTGACCTGTACGTATAGTATGACGACATTTTTCTGTACTTTACGAAGAATAATTATTTTCTTAATTTTTGACATCGTGTCGTAGAAATGCATATTATTATAATCATTATCAGCCATCATTTTTGACTTTCATTACCACTGTCTCTACTGCGGTCTTTCCACGTATGCTAGAGAACAAATGGGCACAAAAAACGAACAAATGAACAAAAGGGCTTAGTAGTCCTGGTTGCTAGCATTAGACCAACGAGGTAATCAATAAGTATAAATTGAAAATCGTCTACGGAACCACAACCAACTATAGTCTTAACGTTACTATACAAAGCATTTCTCCACTGCGCAGTAAAGTTTTTTTCCGAAAAAAAGTGCAAAAAAAGCTTCGGAGGTGTAATATGACGTAAGCTTCAAGAACTGGTTTCTTGCTGACCTTAGTATACACAAGGCTGCATGACTGTCCGTTTGTTCGTCACTTGAACAAATTGCAATAAAAAGTAATTAAATCCAACTGATTCAATGGATTTTTTACTGATGAGAGGTTCTGAGAAACGTGTTTCTTGCTTACGGTACCGTAGGTACTTTGCCGAATAAAGGTTTTTTTTTCTTTCTTTCTAATTTGCAACCCTATAAGTATATTATTATGAATGTATTAGAAAAGGGGTATATGATTTTTTTTTAAATTACAATAAGGCTGTCTTACTTTGTATTTGATTTATAAATACAAAGTATGACAAATTATTAAAGAGTTAGACAGAGAAAAAAAATATAAAGATGATATTAGGTTTCAGAGGTGGTTTGTATTACTGTGACAAACAATAAATAAATTATAATTTTAATAAAATTGCAACTTAAGTTTCCGGTACACTGAACGAAACACAATAATTGATTGTTGTGACATCTATGAGCAATTAGTGCCCCGGAATGTGTTAGACATAAGTATATAGATAGTGATAACTACGTTGCGGCACAATTCTTTGGGAATGTCCAACTTATCTTGGCAAATCCTATTCAAATCAAATCCAAAATTAAATGTAGACTATGTCTATAGTCTACATTTAATTTTGGACTATACTTATTCTATTTTATCGGAATTCTTATTATTAACATTTTTCGGAACAAATGCATTCATAAAATATGACGCATTTGCAAGCAAGTCCAGGTAGGTAAGCTAGTGTCATTACCTTGATCTTGACCTGTTTTATTTTTTGTCAGCAACTTGAAACTCGTCAAAGAAAAAAATAAAGCTTAAGAAAGCCAGACACGCCTCAAGTTATTATGCAAAAACTTTCTTAAAGGTTTTTTGTTTTGTATGATCTTATGTATGTATGACGTATGTATCATTTTTTGAGCGATAGCCTTGAAGGATAAGTTTTCGGAGAAATATCTGGTTTTGTATCGGTAAGTTCCATTCATGAGGTCATTATTTATATTTGCCGATTTTTTGGCAAGTTCCTAAGAAAAGTGGAGCTTCAGAGGGGCTTTTATCAAATATAGTTACTATAAAAAACTTTACGCCAAAATTATAGATGGTATTTCTTATGAAATTTTATCTAAGAGGTAGCTAATTTTGGATATTGAAAAGTTCTGACTGTCTCTGTCAAGAGTTCTCCAGTTTATTGATTTTTAATTGCGATTAGCAATGCATCTATCAAGAGATACACGATGTTAATAAAATAGTGGTCATACTTGCTACTACCACTCAAACTGGATCACAAAATTCTTGCTTTACAGCAAAAACAGGTGGTAGTGGATAAAAAATAGAAAGAAAATGAATGTACTTGCACTAAATGCGACGCATAATGAATGAAAACATAAAATAAAGCACACAATAAGAACAAGTTGGGGAAAAAATATCTGCGCCGCGGCATCAACCTAGTTTTTTTTTTGTCTGTGTAAGTGCCTCCAATACTAACAAAAACACTTAACGATCTGGCACTTAATTACTAAATTCGACATTGTTTTTCTTAAAAGACAGTGCCGCAGTGTAAAATGCAATCCCTTTAATTCCCAAAAGGAAAGCAAAGTAAAATAATGTAGATAAATACCGACGTACAACAGAAATAGGTCAGATAGTTGCATCTGATGTAGTCCGCTTTGCATTTACGTCAGTCAAGGAATACGCTAAAGGATTGGTTGTACTTTTATGGCTTTGGACTTGATTTATTTTTACTATATAGAGGTATGAGGAACAGGGTGTAAAGTTCACTCATCTTCTATTGAAAAGGGAGGATCCTCCGACCAGACGGGTGCTGTGTCTGGTGGGCAACTGCCCGACGGTTGATGTCGGGATGTTGTATATATGCTAGTCGCACGGTAAACTCTGAAGGCGCGATGCAGGATTTGTGACATCAGGTCTTTGATGCGTAGTTCGCATGTGGCGTTGGGGATGCCGCCACAGATTATTTCCTATTGTGTGAATGTGAGAACATATAAGGCCTAGTAGACTGTAGATTCGTTGACCATTTTCTACTTTGTTAAGCATCTGGTAATTGTTGAAAGGCTTACACCTTCCTCCCATACCTATTAACACTATTTAATATTATTGTAAAAAAAAATAAAAATAAGGAGTAACCTTTGAGTTTCTTGCCGGGTCTTCTCCATAGGAAACGAACAATTGGAACCGTGCATCTAGCTTCTGACGTTTCATAAGTGCCCATAATTATAGGTGTTTATGTGAAATAAAATATATTTTGACTTTGATTGATATTGATGTTTTCCTTCACCGTTTTGAGAACAGTGGTGATGAAATAATGTACACAAAGTCAAAGTCAAAGATTTATTTGCAGATAAATATGGTTACAAAAGTTCTTAATAATGGTAGTATAATGTAGCTTAACATATTTAATCATAACATAATGACATGCAAATTTTTGGTAGGTATACAATTAGATAATTTTAATTTAAATTGAAAGAATTCTTTTATACTATAGAAGGATTTCTCAATTAACCAACTGCGTAAAGCCCTTCTGAAGCGGATCATTGGAAGTTCATTAATTTTATTAGGAATCTTGTTATAAATCTGAATACATAGGATAACAAATTCGCTGATATAGTTTCGTTTTCATTCTAGAAATAATTAATCTATTAGGATATCTAGTTTTGAACTCACATTTATCTCCCAGTTTTTCAAACATCTCAGGGTGACATTTGGTAAATTTACAAACTTCCTCAATATAAATACCTGTTAATGTAAGTATTCTAAGTTTACTAAACAGTGGTTTACAGGATGTAAGAGAGTAAAGTAAAGCACCTGTCTGGGTTCGAACCTACGACCTACAACTCGTAAGTCGTAGCCGTTACCACTAAGCCAGCAGCTAATGATGAAGGATGATGATGATTTCACTGATATTTCAGTAACTAGTTAGGGACATATTTTTTCCTTGAAAGAAGGGCCGAAGTCCGAACTCACAGTGCAAATACCCTTCAGCTATGGTCAATGAATGTATCACCATATTTATGATAAGGCAACATTATAAATTCTAAACGTATTCATTTAACAGTTAGTAGATTCACATACCTAAATTATATGTACTGTTATTTTAATCTAATATTCCTATTTATTGTCCTTGCAAGTATGGTGATTTGTGACCAATTCGCAAAAAAGGGTATTGGCTCCATGCCATATTTTGTTTCAAATAGGTATCTTCATTTGCATGTGTAAAATACACAAACAAGAGTTTTGTTATTTTTAGTTTCTTGTCATATAATTTGTTAATATCTAAGTTGTAATCTGTGGAAAATGTAGTGGGTAATATATTTGTTAAGTTTATTGTTAAGTTATTTCTGTAAATTTTTAATATACTTACTAATGTTTGTTTCCATAAAAAAAAAAAAAACAGTTACTCCTTTTTTCAATAGATACCTGTTTTAGAGTTAGAGCTAATTCACAAATGAAATTAAACGCAATGTCAGTGTCAATATTCAAAGATGTTATGTACTATCGGTGACATCCGAATCGACATACTTTCAAACCAAAATCCCGTGCTCACGTATGTCGACATCTGTTTACTGCCCCTTTTTACGACGACCAATAAAAAAAATACTTTTGTTTAATGTATTTAAACGAAAGGTTTTTTATTTTTTGGTCATCGTTCTCAGGCTCTGTCACAATGATTACAGATCTGACCACCTCGGATGGTTTTTTACGATCCTTTTTGAAGTAAAAACTTCTTTAGGCGCGTTGAGTACTTTTTGGGTGAACAAAAATCATGGAACTCGCATCATCGTCACCGAACACTTTCTTTCCATGAGCTATATGTATACTATGTATAAATGTGTACTTTTTGGGTGAGTAAAAAGCTTAGTTTTCACTTCCATCGGCAGTCGTCAAAGACTGCCCCGCATGTTTTTTTTTTTTCCATTTACTAAAACAAGGGGCTCAACAAAAATCTGATGCTGCGATGCTATTGGTTGATGAGCGTAAGTAAGCATTAATATAGCGGGCGAGCTCTGCAAGCAAGAATTAATGATATTCTTGCTTGCAGAGCTCGGCCATGGTGGTCCGATTCGGCCCCCGATAGTACATGTTGTGCTGATTGCACGATCCTCAAGTGCACAGGTGACGGACTAAACAGTTTTTTTTTTTTACCCAGGACACATCCCTAATATACACTTGAGGTCCGAGTCGTCCATAAGTCCCTTCATCATTTCAGCCGAAAGACGTCCACTGCTGGACATAGGCCTCCCCCAAGCACCGCCACCTCAACCGGTTCTGTGCTTCCCGCATCCAGCGGATTCCTGCAGCCTTCACAAGGTCATCGGGCCACCTTGTGGGAGGCCTTCCAACGCTACGTCTTCCGGTACGCGGTCACCACTCCAGAACCTTTCGGCCCCAACGGCCATCTGTTCTGTGCGCAATGTGCCCTACCCATTGCCACTTAAGTTTGGCAATTCTTCGAGCTATGTCGGTTACCTTGGTTTTCCTGTGGATCTCTTCATTTCTAATTCGATCACGTAGGGAAAGCATAGCCCTCTCCATTGCCCTTTGGGTGATAATCCCCTTACTCAAAGTTATTTATATTCATGAGTACTTTCAACCCGAGGGGCTTGTGGCTAAGTTATAAGAATAACAGACCCACGAGTTGATCGATCAGGTAAGCTACGCTTGCCGCGGTTGCTCCGTGGATGGGTGACCATCTTTACATACCAAGATCCCTCCGTATCTCGAAAAGCACGTTAAGCCGTTGGTCCTAGCTGTCATTCGTGGATCTTTGACAGTTGTTATGGGTAGTTAGAAGGCCCAAAATTTGACCACCAGTCTTAACAAGGGGTCTCGTGTTACCCAGTATCTGGTTGTGGAGGTCAGATAGGCAGTCGTTTAATGTAAAATATTGGTATTCAGCTTCATCCACTTAGACTGGAACCTGACCTCAACATGGTTGTGGTTGTGTTGTAGTTTTAATAGTTTTTTACCAACTATTTAGGGATTGGCTTCCAGTCTTACCGTATGCAGCAGAATACCAGTATTTTACATGAAACTACTGCTTATCTGATGTCCGATACTTTAATACGATACGTCAGGGATCACCGCGATCCATTTGGTAGATGAAAACTAGAAAACAAGACTTAAAAAAAAAAAAAAAACGAAAAGATACCTGAAAGTAATCAACAAATACTAAGTAATGGACAAAATTATCAAAGTAAGATAATTAATTATAATGTGAAAATAATTTTTTTTTTTACTTTGATCTTACATATCTGTCTGAAGCCTGGAATAAATCTAAAACTCGACATTTTTATTTTTAGATTAAGTTTTAGTTATAAATTTTAGTGTTGGTGTTTGGTCCGCACAAAATAGGTTGGCGGTCCGCCATTTGGTGACCCCTGCGGTACATATTACCCAATAACTAGTTTGTGGAGGATAGACAGGTGATGATGAGTACTTTCAACCCCTGAAAGATAAATTAATGCATTCAAAGTCAACCTGTTTTTAAACACTTTGAAATCTTAGCATAAGTGAATGTGAGCATAGAGAAGGTCAGGCATTACTATGTACATTTTCTATTCAAAAAAGTTCTAAATTACGAGGTTTCCACTCTTAGGCGATGTGCCTTAGAGTGAAAACCTCGGAATTGTAATTTTGTTAATTTTTATTTTATTAAACTTTCGAAAGAAAACCTCGCAACGCACGTCCTAGTTTCACACAAAAAATGTTTTGCAACCTCCAATCTTTGACGATTTTGAATATTGCACTCTAAAAGACACATATTTGAAGAAGCAGAAAAAATAAATTTTACTGGGTGCAGTTTTTTCTTCCACCTGTAAAGTTGCCTTTTTCGCATATACGAGGTTTTCACTCTAAGGCGACGATAACGATCAATCTATCAATGCCATCTCTACCCACTTAGCGTTACCCCCCATCATCCATACACGTGTACCATTATAGACCAATTGATACAACACGAGCGAAGCATTAATGAATGACAAATATAAGCCATGTAATATGAACATATGGCCGTATCTGCCACACAGTTTCTATGCGTGCATTAGGTCATCACCTTTATTTTACAGTTTAATTGACGTTTTTGTGCTGTCATGCCGATATGGCACACGTAATTGCCAGCGCAAACTGTGCATCTTATCGCTGCGTCTTGTTGCTGCAACAAGTCACAGAGTTGTCGTTTGCATCGGGATCTTGTCGCTGCGACTATACTCCAATTGAAATAAGATTAGACCTATAAAAAAATTGGTTGTCTGTAAAGTTGGTTTACCGACGATAGTTTAACGTGACAACGTCATAACAAAACATTGATGCGGCGCAAGCGTACAATGAGCGTAACGGGACAACGAGTCATCCTTTCGACGTGACAACGTCTAATAAATCGATGAACGCCGGCTGCATGCATGAAAAAGGATGACTCATTGTCCCGTTACGCTCATTGTACGCTTGCGCCGCATCAATGACGATGAATGATGAATGATGTTTTGTTATAACGTTGTCACGTTAAACTATCGTCCGTAAACCAACTTTACAGACAACCAATTTTTTCGTGCATGCAGCCGACGTACATCCGTAAAATGAGCGTAACGGGACAATGAGTCATCCTTTTTCGTGGATGCAGCCGGCGTTCATCGATTTATTAGACGTTGTCACGTCAATAAATCTTTTTGAAATTTTGGTCCGACTTGCACTTGGCCGATTTTAACCTCTGATCCACCATAATCGAAACTTACATGCACTAATATTTTTTCAGTGGATAGGCAGAACTTATAATAAACTATGTTTTAAAATATTCTGGACATCTGTATCCGATTAAATATTTGAATTTAAACAATGGTCCCAATTAAATAAATATGGTCACAATTATTTGATTTGCGTAACAATAACTGTTTTAAAATGGATGACGTCAGGATGACACCTTTTAAAATTAATCATTAAAAATCATGACGAACGAAGTTAAGTAGTGTGCATTGTTCTAATCTTCTTCTTCATTGTTCTAATATAAGGATGTGTAAATCTTTTAATCGACGTCATCAAGGCAAAAATAAATATAAAAACATTACGGTTGTATTACTGTGAATAATACAATAAAAAGTGCTCTGTGGTAGTCAGTTAACGGCATTTGGAGAAATAAAGATACTAATGTTATGAGTGGAATGAGAATTTCAATTTCACCAATCGATACTATATCCATATTAATATTATAAATGTGAAAGTAACTCTGTCTGTCTGACTGTTACGTTTTCACGCCTAAACCGCTGAACCGATCGTCATGAAATTTGGCAGAGATATAGCCTGGGATATGGAGAACATAGGATACTTTATAACACGATAGCCGACGATCGGTTAAGCGTAACCGATCGTCATGATTTTTTTTTTCAACCTTATACTATTTTAAGTTTGTTCTTGGGAAAAATTCGCCGGTTTTTATAATTCAAAATTCCTTTCCTCGAAACCAGTCAAACGCAACATCCCGACCAGTTTCGTCAGACACACATGGTGTCACACGATCAGCTAACTAATCAACTCTGCCGGTGGTGTCAGAAGTCAATTGTGACTGCATTTGAGACAGCTTGGCGACTGCAACTGGACTGTGTTGCGTATGCAATCAATTTGTGGACTTTGTATTGTGCGGTAGGCTGGTTGGGAGAGTGCGTTTGGGAGTACGGTTGTTTTTGGTTAGAAGACAAATCATTTATTTCAAAAAGGCACTTTTGAACGTCAAATTTTATAAAAATAATGAATTAATTCTAGTTGCCCCTTCCAAAAGGTAGTATCTATACAATACTACTGTGGCGGTATCAACAACGCCACATGCGAACATCAAAGACCTGACGTCACAAATCCTGCATCGCGCTATCAGAGTTTACCACGCGACTAGCATATATACAACATCCCGACATCAACCGTTGGGCAGTTGCCCACCAGACACAACAGCTTTCTGGTCGGAGGATCCTTCCTTAGAGTATGAGTGAACTTTACACCCTGTTCCTCATACCTCTAAACTACCTTTCGGAAGGGGCAACTAAAAGGAGTAACGGTGGAGTTTCTTGCCCATTCTTCTCCATACGAAACTACTTTTTGGAAGGGGTGATTAGAATCGATTTTATTTCTTTGTAAATTTTGACGTTCGAAAGTGCAATTTATATGCCAATTTGAAATAAATGTTTTTAACTTTGCTTTTGAACTTATGATAGTTACAGATAGTGTTATATCGGGCGATAATGTAGCTAACTCACTCACACTTATACCACACATTTACTCGCCTTAACTGTTTTGTATGTATAATCTATATTATTTATTTTGTATGTACTCAATTTATCAAAAAAATTCAACATTTTGTAATTAACTTATGAATAACTACATATCTTGCGCTAGCAGGACATATTTTACTAATAACTTTGTGTAGTGTTTGGGTCACCAAGATACAGGCTGTGCCTAGTTTGGGTCTCGCTGTTTAATCTGTCTGTCTTTTGTTAGTGAGAATGTCATACCATGCTATTTGTATATTAAGAACTCTGTGTAAGTTAATTAAATGAATTTGATTTGAACTAAAACCGATCTTTTACACATAATGTTTTAATGGACTAAAAACACTGATATTTTTCTAAAAACACTGATTTACTGGAAGTGTACCCCAACTGGGTTGACAAAATAGCAATGCACATAAGATCTCTTCCTAATCTACCTACATTTTAAACACGTAGATAGGTAATTACTAATTAGCATAGTCACTATCCCACGTAGAATTTATCCGCATGGCCGATGTTACTGATAACAGAAATGCTAACATGCTGAATTATAGTTTATTATTATTATTCTCATTTATTGCGGATCACACATAAAAATACACACAATCCATATAGTATTAGTAAAAACAAAAAAAAAAAAACAAAAAAAAAACCATATTAGTAAAACTTACAAACTAATAGCATCGTGGCCCAACACAAATGTTGGCACGTGTCTCCGCACCCACAGTGCCTAATACAGGGGATAAAACTTGTCGTATAATGTTCTTAGGATGCTGTTGGAGCTTCCGCGCAACCTACCCATAATTGACGCTGCTCTCTTTCTCAGGCATGAAAATCGTCGACATGGGCTTCCGCGAACATCTGCGAAGCGCTGCAGAAGCGCGGAAGCCCTATGCCATATAATACCTATAATAGCCATTATTTTCTAAAATCGCATGTGTGTAGCTCGCCTAACAAGCCCTCATGGCAACGAAGAGAACGCCGGGCAATATTCCCGAGACAAATGAGAGGACACGGCTTATGTAACTCGTCTGTTTTATATACTCGAGTTTATATGTGATACACTTCATTTTATATAGGTAAGTATGAGTAGATGTACACTGTGTAATTATAGTGAGTAGGTACCAGGGGCTATAATTTTTTTGCTCTCCAGTTGGCGCCATTGCGCTGACGAATAAGATCCTGAAAGCACTTCTATTTGATATGTTTAAGTACCCATTACTTCATATAATGTTTATTTTATTACATTTTAAAATATCAAATGAATATTTACATTAAAATTGGCAAGCAAGTAAATCCTGTGTTGAGTTACACGATTACTGACAAACGCTTACACTGACTGTATGGTTATTCCCCAAAAGACCATTTCAGACACGGATCTACATGGACCTCACACGATCTGATCAAGGTTATGTCTGGACTTTAAAAGAGAATTTGACCCCTGAGTTTGTTTCGCCATTTCTTCTAAGGGGTAGTCAGATAGGAAATGTCGACTCTATTTAGCTTATTTTTTATTTTATTTTATATTACTTGTAAAAGTGATTCCGGTATCCTATTTACAGAATAAACGATTTCATTTAATTTCATTTCGGCTTCCAGTCTAACCGAATCAATCTGAATACGAGTATCCTAAATATAGCGACTGCTTATCTGACCTCCACAACCAAGTTACTAGGTAACATGGTACCCCTTGGTAAGACTGGTAATCACCTTTGGGCTTCTGATTACCCATAATTACTGTCAAAAATTTACAAGTGAGAACAGGGCCCTCAGTTTGCCCCTTAACATCAAATAAAACCATCGAAGGCCTTAACGACGAGCGTAACGCAAATCTGTATGATTTTAGGTTCGTATAGCGTTTGGTATTTTTTGCGACAAGCACAATAAGTAGATAATGACCCATAGATATGAATAAAGTATTAAAATCAATTATCTACCTACCTAAATATTATGTGCAAAACGAGTGTTATCCACGCGGTGATCGGATCAAATATCTGAGCAACTGGAGGTACCTATCAGCGCCGCACTCCACCAGGCCACCGCACAGTGGAACGAATGTATGGGAGCGGTTGGACGTAGACATGTCCGAAAAATAAGAGTAAAATTATGACAAACTAATGATGCCATCTTATTCGATTACTTAATGCCTTCATAAATTGTGGTGATGAATTTCTTCATAACTCCCATATTTCGGGAGTAATTTGAGAAAATGTGAAATTTTACTATGAAAATGAGTGTATCGAGCTCTCTCCCTCCTGATTCCGGGCTTGTTTCAAGTAGCGGTCTCTAATATCGTAATGCTATTACTAAGAGCTATATTTAATACTAAGACACATAGTGCGCCAAATGTGCACTTTCTGGGATAAAAGGAAATGAAAATTTAAAAAAAAAAACGTTTTTTCCCCATTTGTATTTACTTTAAACCGCAGACAGACTTATTAAGAGGTCTATAAATATATTATATATATACAGAAATATATATTAACAAAAATATTCACAAGAACTGATGAGAGTATGACTTTTAAGTAAGTTGATAATAAATTACCTAGTTTCATTAAAAGTACAATAAATAATTAAGATGTAAGCTCTAATTTACTAAGTTACACATTTTAAAACAATAACATCATTTAATTATCTTCGTCATCATCATCATCATCAATTAATTCAAATTCAGAATCGATGTCCGCTAAATCATTTATGTTAACAAATTCGATATCACTTTTCTCAGAATCCGTAAGCTCATAAAATTCCTTAAAAGAAGATTTTTTTACAAACTTATTTCCTTTTGGACGGATACTTGTAACAAGTGGATCAGAAGACAGTAAAAGATTGTGCATAATATCTTCATTGCATGAGATACTGCTATGCTTTCGAGAATGCCCCTCTCTATATTTTCTAAAATCTTTATTTCTAGCCTCAGATGCCTCTTCGGATAGAAAACCAATGGGCACAATTGACATGTTCTGAACTATGTCTGGCCCATGCATTAAAATTTTATGAAGTGAAGAAGGCATATAATACCATGGGTATAACTCCACGTAAAGCTTAGCAGTATCAAAGCAGAACTCTCGGAATTTAGTTACGTTGATCTTCTCTCCTGATGAAATACACTGCAAGATCACACAGATTTTTCTTAAAAGCATAGCATCTATTCCGGTCAGTTCAGCAGATTTAGTGTAGTTTTCAAAAAATCTCCTTGCCGAGTTGCCATTGTTGGTGGATCCACTGCCTTGTTTCACAACATCGAGAAGTAAGCCCGTTTCTCTTCTTACAGCCTCTTGAACTCTTTTCTTCCTGTCATCAACTTGCCTTTTTGCTATATCACCCCTTACTTGCCATGATTTTATGTCTAATTTGTAGGAAATGTGTAATAAGCATTCCATTGAGCGAATCCAAGCGTGAAGGGTGCTTAAGCTATATTTATACATGTCCTCGTTTGCGTGTTTATCTTTGATTAACTCTAAATTATTCATTTCTTTAGGACAAGCCTTGCATATGTCACACACTGAAGCTGCTGTATTGGATATAATGGAATGAATTTTACCATCAATCATTGTCAACAGCAGTTGGTGTTTGACACTAATTCCATCAGTGATGGTGGATGGAGTTAAGGCTTCAATCTCTGCTTCGATTTCAGCCATCTCTCTCTGCACATTTTCTTTGGTTTCCTTTATAAACTTAAACAATATTGGCCGGCAAAATGAAGTGGAAGATGGTCGCTCGTTTTCCCAAATTGTTACACCTTTTGAGACGAGCCGCAGTGGTACAAGACTAATCATAAAATTACTAGCAAGATCGATTTGCTCATCTTCACTCGTCCTTTGATGATAAATGCTTTGGCTAGATGATCCGTCAAAACCCCATTTGCTGGTCAATACGAGCTGTTGATTGGGATCAACAGGGGTTTCTAACGACCTAATAAGTCTTCTTGAGGTTAAATCCATCAAGGCTTGTAATTTGATTTTTGCAGAGCTCTCTGTAACTGTGAGATCTTCTTTGGCCGGATAGCACTTAATTTTTTCTTTAACCAACATGTAGTAACTCGGGTATTGAAGAGCTCCTTCTTGAGTGTTGAAATCCCGAAGAGTGTTATAGCGCCATTTCGATAAGTTCATCGATACATAAAGAGCCAATGCCTTCAAAGGGGATATTTCCCGTACCTGAATTGATTTACCTTCAATGAAGGCTTTGATTTTTGAGGCCTCTTCTGGATTCTCCGTCAAGTATTTCATAACATAAGCTGTATCGCTTTGTCCTGCCTTTTGAAGCGCCCTTTCGGCCGAAAACATAATTTCAGCGCTGCTACTGCTGCATGAAAGACTATCTTCAGTGCGTCTTCTTTTTTGCCGGTTACTAAGGTCCTCAAAAGATTTACGAGGACTAGGATGTGTACAAGTTGAAGCATCAGATTTAGCAGGAGAAATTATGGGCTCGATGACGTCACTTATATTTTCTGTAGAAGGTTCCATATTTTCATTCTGTAATTCCGGCCATTGAATTGCAGCCTGTAGCCAAATCTCATGTTTCTTCCGAAACTTATCTGTGCTTCTTCCAGACTGTGTCCATTTTGCATAAATGCGGTAGCAAAATCGACGACACCAGTCTTTTAAACTTGTTTCAGCACTTTCACATAACTGAACACAACTGTTATCTTTTAAAACACTGAACAAATAGTTAAAGTCGCGTAAATCTTTATGTGCGCGTGCGCATAAAGCAACGTGAATATCAAGATTTGTATTAAAATTTGGAAAATACATTGCGAGATTAGCTTGGATACAACGAGGTGTAAATCAACACTGATTTTAAAGTTACTAATAGTGACCTATTTATATAAAATCCAGGTATCCCAGGTATCCTTTGTTAAATATTGCAAGGTAATTAGTTATTGTGATAATTAGTAAATGATGCATGCTAAATTAGTGTATTAAGAGCCATTTAGTAATTAAATAATAGCAATGTTCTTATCAGTAATCATTAGTGCATCAGTTTTATATGTAAACCTTAAGTCCCTAATTATATATCCTAATTAGCTTATATCTTCTCTAATTGGCTGCTCAGAAATGTTATTGTAATAAGGTAAACCTTTAGAAAAACGGTTTTAATCAACAAAATAAACAAAAAATAAAAAAATTGTGTTATAAAATAAACATCACTCTTTATCCCAGAAAGTGCACATTTGGCGCACTATGTGTCTTAGTATTAAATATAGCTCTTAGTATTAGCATTACGATATTAGAGACCGCTACTTGAAACAAGCCCGGAATCAGGAGGGAGAGAGCTCGATACACTCATTTTCATAGTAAAATTTCACATTTTCTCAAATTACTCCCGAAATATGGGAGTTATGAAGAAATTCATCACCACAAGTTATGAAGGCATTAAGTAATCGAATAAGATGGCATCATTAGTTTGGCATAATTTTACTCTTTTTTTTCGGACATGTCTACGTCCAACCGCTCCCATACATTCGTTCCACTGTGCACCGGTCGTAACAGATGGAGAAAGACTGTTGACAATTTGAAAAGGAGTCACAAATCTCAGCAGTGAAAGAGCGTTTGAGAAGAAGACGATACTCCGCGTGTTCGTAGTCCCACAACTTAAACGAAAGTTAAACAATTACAAATTCAAATCACACCGTCAAAAGTCGATAAACTCTGGCGCATCGATTGAATTGACTCTCGCGCATAGATTCGATTACGATTACGCTCGCATGCGTCACCGTGACGTATATGCCGTCCTCGACACACATTAAAAACGTGAGTCTGATCAAATTCTGTTCCGATACATGTTTAAATGGCTTATTGTTACTTAAAAAGGGGTAGACAGAGACGTAAGCAAGGAAATCACACTTAAAGTTCGGTCGTCACGTGAATGCGTTCTTTCATACCATCAGTGTCATACTAACGAATATGTGTTATTTATTTATGTATTCTTTATTGCAAACCAGATTACACATTACAAATAGAAAAAACTTATACATTGGATAATATACAATGGGTGGCCTTATCGCATACTGCGATGTCTTCCAGGCCACCGTGGCATGGACGGTGAATTCCCGGACATAAAATGGGGTTGTCATTGGTGTAAATAGAAAGTATAAAATATACTATAACAGATTTATATGCTATATAATAGATATATTGCTACACATATACTAACCATATAAGCCCTGAAAATAAATAAAGACTATAGATTATTACCGCTAACAACGCGATGAATGAGAGAGGTTTTCATTTCTCCTTTCGCAAGTCTGCTGGAAGAAATTTCTTAAAAAATAAGCAGTGCCTTTGTACTGAAATTATAATTATGTCGTATCTCTATGTATTTAACTGTGAGTACATAAATAATAAAATAAATAAATAAGAAAATCACAACAACAAGTAATGTTCCTTCACGAGTCTTTTAAACACAGGCAACGATTGCCCGCGTTGTATTGCGTTTTGCGAATTTTATCCCTATAGTTACTAGAAATTGTCCAACTGACAGGTGTCAGAAAGCCATTGTCTCCACGGCCGGACTGTGCATAAACTTAAGACTTTTTCCCATCAGTAACTACATTCTTATTCATCATCTACCTAGCCGTATACAGCTAAATACCAGATTTTATATGGAGCGACTGGCTATCTGACCTCCACAACCCAGTTACTGGGTAATACGATACCCTTTGGTAAGACTGGTTGTCAGATTTTCGGGCTTCTGACAACCCGTAACGACTGACAAAGATCCGCGAATGATAGCCGGGACCAACGGCTTAGCGTGCTTTCCGAGGCACGGAGGGGTCTCGGTATGTAAAGCTGGTCACCCATCTACGGACCGACCGCGGCAAGCGTAGCTTAACCGACCTGTGCGGCTGTTATTACTTAACCACAAGCCGTCCCTAACTAAATACTTACTACACTTTATAATACTGGAATTCAGCTGCATCTGGTTAGACTAGAAGTAGACCCCAACATGGAAAAGGCGAGCAGATGATAATAGCCAGAAACCACAGAACCTCACGTGCTACGTTCCTAACACTCTTTTTACTGAAAAAAATCTGGTCTTTGTTAATAGTACATTATTGCAAAGGCCGGGAAATAGGCAATTGCAGGTCGAGTATGAGTTTGAAAGCCGAGTCGTAGGCGAGGACTTCACTAATACGAGACAGGCAATTGCCATTTCCGCCAAGGCATATAGTGCTTTTCTCAAAAGAATGCAGGGAAATAAAACATTGTTTCATGTATTTTCTTTTGACTTCGCTGGAAGCAGGTTTTCCATTGCCAATTTGGCTTATAATCTTAAATCTGGTGGAGGACAATCTATCTCCATTTCACTCTCTGAACCGTTGGAACTCATTTTAATTAAGTATTAAAATTATATTTATTAAGTATGTAAATAACAAATCAAGACGAATTTTCAGCTTTGTCGCCAATTTTATATTTATCAATATTGTGCCAAAAGGCAAACACATTTACGGTTATACAGCCACGTGAACGCAATTTGTTCTAAGTAAAGAGAGTTACTTTGGTACGCCAAGAATGTTATAAGAGATCCAATCAAAGAGTATTTAATAACCTCAGCACGCCGTTTCATACAACATTGCTGGAGCGTTGTACCTAATGTTCCAAATTCAAAAACCGCTCCTCCGGATTTGATTTTCTTTGTCCGTACATTCGATAATTCGCGTGTTCTTTTTTCGAAAATAATGACAATATTTCCATGCATGTTTGAGAAAAGAACATTTCTAATTTTGAAATACTCAATATCATTCCCCGACGTAAGGAGAAAACTCCTAATACTAGCGTTGAGCAATCGTGTTTGAATCAAATCAAATCAAATTTATTCAAATTAGGCTGAGAATACTTTTCGGACGTCAAAATTACATAAGAGAGTCCCCCCCCAAAACACCCGCCCTTCACCACTTCCCGTAGGAAGTGGCAATAAAAGCACTAGCTTTATGTAGTTGGGGATGAGAAGCGGCGCAACAAACTCCAGCAACACAGCATTTGCAAGATCTGAATCAACGAAGCAGTCTTTCAGCATTATTTGCGCTCCAAGGAATAAAATTACGTTGTTGACTCAGAATTTTGTTGTAATCATAAATTGAAAGTTGACTTTCAGTCCAATGAGAACCCTGTAGTAGACTTCTACAAACAGGCGCGACACGCGACGCGGCACAAAGGGACCTCTCGTCTCGCGGCACGCGGTGTCTTTGTGTCGCGTCATGTACCTAACTCTTTGTGCAATTTCACGGGAAACCCGCTGTTCAAAGGTATTCGACTACACAATCATTAACAGATAATATTTTAAAAGAGACCGCTATTTTCCCCGTATCAATAATACATATAAGAAAAGATAATGGTAAGTACATGATATTGGTGGTATTAGCACGATTGGTCAGATGATAAAGTTCTTTGCCGATCACTGTGGTAATTGTAAAGATAAATTCGTATTGACGTAGGATTCTCACGAAGAGGCCATGCCTTGGAAATAAAAAGTTCGGTGACGCGAACCCATAAGTTTTCCCCTACCAAAAATCGCTCAACGCGGCTAAAGAAGTTTGTACTTCAAAAACAAACATTTAGCTAACAGGGAGGGGACACTAACAAAAATTTGCACTTTAAAGCTTAATATTGCCCAAACGGATCCCTGAATCGAAAAAAGGTTTTCACAGACCCGCAATATTTTTAAACGGCCTATGCAACAACATCTCACACCATGAGACAGAAAAGAAAAAAAAAAAAGCTCATCCCTACTTTACGGGCAAGGGCCAACAATTAAAAAAAAAAAATTATTACGTCATGCCGGCGTGATTAATATGTATACCCAGCTTTCTGGTACTAAGAATCTCACTGACCAACCCAGACGACCCCACTACCCTCCTCCAGGAGAGTCGAACTAGTACAGTTCGTAAGAGAGTACACATGAGATGGTCACGGGTAACAGACTGTAGACAGTCAAAGTTGGCTTTACCAATGGTACACCCGCGATTATCCAAAAAACTTCTCAGCCTAAGTAGAAATAATCTTAGAATAATAATTGGTACAATTACGGGCCATAATCTCCTTAACAAACATCTTTTTAACATAGGCGTCACAGACAGCCCTCTTTGCAGGGGCTGCCTTGACGCCGAGGAATCAGCCACCCACGTCATACTGGAATGCGAGGCCGTGGCTCCGCAACGTGAAGAAATCCTGGGAACAGAGAGGTCGCTCCATGAAGCCTGTGAAGCTCCCAGGAAGCTTCTGTGCTTTTGGGCGGAGCTAGGCTGGCTTTGTTAGCCAGAATCCCCACGCACAACGGACCAAATGAGAGTCTAAGTGCGGAGAAGGGAGCCCCATCAACATCATCATCATCATCAAGAGAGTACACACTACACGATTGTCATTCCGACCTCGCCGCCGAGGCCCCGCGCGAAATCCCCGACTAAATAGTCCTCCCCGACCCTTGCCCGTAAGCGAAGCGCCAGCACGCGCTATAGCTGAGCCTGTAGCATTAAATCCCGCTGATAATAACCAAAACCCTGATATTATCCAGCTGCCGACAGTCCCTTGCCATCCTCCCTTCAACGCTGCCCTAAGCTGAGGTTCGTACCCTACAGGGGGTGCCCTTGCGCGCAGTCGTTTAGCTTACAAGTTTTTACGCCCTGGCTGGAGGCGCTAAGTTTCTTTAGGAGCTTAAGGCAACCACAGGATAGTCCGGTTAAAGAGTCTCAACCTCTCATGGTTAACTCTGAGATGCCATAGTTAAAAATAAAATACTAAGAATCTCTGAGCTAAGCTGCGTACAGACAGACAGACAGACGGACATGCCAAAACTATAAGGGTTCATTGTTGACTACGGAACCTTAAAAATGAGCCGATTCACACAATCACAAATATCCTAATTCTCAAAAAAAAAATAAAAAAACCTCTGCAAACTGCAGCATATAGACAAAGCAACAAACGCATGATATAACTAGATAATAAAATGATTAAACCTCGTAATGACGCAGTTAACGTAACCATTACCGTTGGTAACTGATATATACTGGTTATTATCATAAGAGGTCAAGTCGCCTGGTCACAACCAATTGTGTGGGGTTCTCAGGTTTGATGACCAGTAGGGAACGAGATATGTGTGGCGAAAAACTGAGCAAATCTACTAATCTTCTAATCGTTTGATTAGAAGCTAGATTTGTTTAGGTTTTTATGCATTTTAAATGCTGTTCAGTTTGTAATGTTTTGCATGTCAAATGTCTGGCTATGTATTAGGAACTTAATTACTGACTTTAAGATCAATACTGTACCAATACTTATTTCAACTAAATGATTATGATTATACCCGGTCCCATTTCGCATTTGGTGGACTTTTCGCCAGTAACGGAGCCCCAAAATTTTATTTCTTTACCTAACTGGCTTGTATTGCGATAAAAAAAAACTTGTCTGTACTGTTGACCGTTGAGGAGTTCCTTCATCTGGAGCCAATCCTAGGTATAGAATCAGGTCATTCGTATCATAAAAATCCATTGTCTTTAGCACTGAACCAACATGTGCTATATCAACTCCGTAGAATAAGAGAAAGTAGTTTTAATTCAGCTTGCAAGATTTGATCTAAACAAACTAACAAACAAACAAACATTGCAAGTTGAATAAAGTTTGTAATTACGAAAATGATTCAGATAACTTCCAATCACAACTCAACTTTTTTTCAATTATTGATTTAATTAATGGGTTTGATCCGTTTATCATGTTATTAATTTTTCACTCTTCATTTACCAATGAAAATAATCTTCTAGCATTTTAATTCAATCAACTCAGCTTATCGCAGTCCACTGCTGGACATAGGCGTCTCCCAGGCTGCACCACAACTCCGCCTTCCGCATCCAGTCTCTCCCAGCCACCTTTTTGAGATAGTCGATCCATTTAGCTGGGGGACGTCCCACACTACGCTTACCGATACGCGGTCTCCACTCTAGAACTCGTCTGCTCCATCAGCCATCGGTCCTTCGACAAACATGGCCAGCCCACTGCCACTTAGTTCTGCTTGCTAACTCTGCAAGCTATAACTCCGGTTCTTATTAGCATTTTCAACTGTTCAACGGAATCACCATTGCTTTACAAACGTATCTTCGACGGTAAATAAACGCCATAGGGTGAATTTCACCAATAAAACTGAACGCGATCAGCACATCTAAGCCACGTTCAAGAGCTGTCAGTGTCAATATTCGACGACAATGATGATGTGGTGGCACCTACAACGCCACATGTGAATTACGCATCAAAGACCTAACGTCACACAAATCCTGCATCGCGCAAGCAAAAGTTTACCGTGCGACTGGTACTATACAACATCCCGACATCAACCGTCGGGCAGTTGCCCTCCAGACACAACACCCGTCTGGTCGGAAAATCCTCCCTTTTCTATAGAGATGAGTGAACTGTACACCATGTTCCTCATACCTCTATAATGATACTGGCATCTCTTGAACGCCCTTAATATGTCTGGCATATAACTTTCGCATCGCATAAAAGCTAGTGTTGTTCGTACCTAACATCAATAGTCCAGTGACACACTATCGTCAATCGTATTATCACTCCAGTTACAACATCACGTCATAGCTCGGTCAACAGCTCTCCTGTCAGCGTTACTATGAATGAAGTCATGTGTTGCTTGCCTAAGATCGAATATCGAAGAGTACAGTCACGAGCATAAATATATTTCTATGAACAGCTCGGCAATAGAAAGAAAGAAAGAAAGAATAATATTTTATTTGGGACACGCACAGGAAATAAAACAATACAAAACTTTTTTACAAATAAAAAAAAAACAAAGTCAAAAATAACTTTAAAATATGAAGTCGATGTATTTGGTTCTGAATTTACTTTGCCACCGACTTCCGAAATTAAAGTTTTTTTTTTTCACTTTTAGTGTTTTTTTTTTTCGGAAGTCGATTGTTTTCTTTTTTTGTAAAAAAGTTTTTGTTTTTTACTTTTTAGTTGTGGTCTTTCAAATCAAATCAAATCAAAATATTTTATTTCACATAAACCTACATGGGCACTTATGAAACGTCAGAAGCTAGGTGCACTTTATAATATTAGTATAGATAATAATTTGTGGCAGACATAAGTAGCAGCACAAATAATATTATGTGATATCGAAGGAACACCAAAACTATCTGGCGAGCGAGACAAGCGAAGGAAAAATATAGGATGCTGCATCGGTTTTAAAAATATGTGTCAATGCAATATTAACGGACATATCTTGCACCATAAATATCTATCTATACTCAGTTAAATTCGGAACATTGTGATACCTCCTTGTTGTGATCGAAAAATTTTGATATCACTTTGGCAGCATAAAAACATAACAGTATATTATTTAAATTAATACTCACCTAATTGATACTGGCAGAATCCACATCGGGTTAGGTGCCAAAAAGTAAAAAAAAAGGTCATTACGGACATTTCTACTTTCAAACATGACTGTCAGATATTTATGCGTCCAGTGGGATGTCACATATTTTTGCAATATTAGCGGCACTGATTGCGATATAGAAAAAAAAAACCGAAACATTATTCTGTCAGGCTTTTATGCTGCCAAAGATATTTCTGACACAAAACATGTCCGTTAACAGCGTTCATCCCGCGCGGGCTGGCAACGTCGTATTTCTTGAGGTATTTCGGGATTATTTTATTTTTAAATCAAAGTACTTTTTTTTAGTCAAGAACTATATTGTTGTATTTTATAATTATTTTTAACATTCACTTTATATTAAATACAAATATTTAGTCGTAATACTGCAAATAGAAAATAATTGACAATTTGTACATACCAAAATAACTGTAAAAAAAAATAGCATACTTATAAATACCAAAAAGATCTAGAGCTTGGCGGAAAAAAAAAATTACTTTGATTTAAATTTAATAAAATAATCACGAAAAACCTCTAGAAATGCGACTTTGCCAGCCCGCGACGGACGGACACTCTTAATACTGCGTTGACTCATATTTTTGGCTTATTCCACATATCCCCCCTGAAAATCCCCCTTAGTAGGAAAAGTGGAATCTGTAAACCGTCTAGAATTCACCCCTGATAATCCCGCTAAGGGGGGAAAACTAGAATTGAAAAAACAAAAAATAACTTATTCCAAGATCCCCTGAAAGTGATTTTTTTACATTATTGTTCAGTTTTTTCCACTGAGGGGGATTCTCTCAGGGGGAATTAGTGGAATAAGCCATATTTTTGAAGCCAATGCAGCATCCGATATTTTTGCGTCGCTTGTCTCGCCAGGAAAGGTGTATAGGTCACCTTGCTCAAACCTTCACTGAGTGAACTTATTCCACTTTCTCTGTACGAAGGTTACTTCCGCTGGCGTTAGCACTGACTGTAACTAGGTAGATTATGTAGGAAACAATCGACTACACGGTAGGAAACAAATATAAGACATGATATACAATATGACGGAAGATATAAAGAGAAACAGATCGAAAATATTTTATTTCTTTAGTGAGGACTGAGAGTGATGAATACATTTATGTTGATGAATGTAGGAGGAGAGAGAACAAATAAAAATGAATGTATTTTTAGGAGGGATGATATGAAAGAAAAAGGCATTTTTTTTTGGGTTGTGATCCATTTTAAGACCGTGTCAAATTTTTTCATTCGATTTTGAACTTAACCATCAACATTTTAAGAGCATTGTCACCGGTCCACTAGCGCCCTTTAAAAACATATTATCTCGTGACTGAGAAGGAATTATGAAAAACAGCTCAATCAACTATCTCGGTGTGTCTAGAATTTTCTAATACCTTTTATAAAGTTTCATATTAAGACACGAAGCAACAAAATTCGATCTAAATAAAAACGGCCACATTCCTCTAGATCGTTCTTCTGTCAAGAGACAATGTTGAAAAATAATTACATGCTTGTCATTTCACTGGTGCTTAAAACTGGTAATTAAAAAATAATACAAATTTGCTAAGCATAAGGTCCGGGGTTCGATTCCCAGGTCGAGCAAATTATTATTGGGTTTTTCTATAAGGAATTTGTCAGTAGCAGCCCAGAGTCTGTATTTGTGCCCATCATCATCATCATCATTTCAGCCGAAAGACGTCCACTGCTGGACATAGGCCTCCCCCAAGTCCCGCCACTTTTTTATTTGTGGTTGTTATTTTTGGAGGTTGGGGGTTTATTTACATGGGACTTAAACATTTCTGGCGAAACGTTTGTGTACCTACTATAGATACACCTCTGCCTAACCCTTCGGGGAAACAAGGCGTGATGTTATGTTATTATTTGCTAAGCATACGATTTGGCAAGTATAGCGAGTGTGACACCCACACATTTAAATACTTTTTGAATTTCTTGCCACTGACCATCAGCATCCTAATTGATCACAATCGAAATCAAATGATAATAATAATAATAACAAGGGTTTTATTATTGCAATACAGGACCAGATCATTAATACTAAAAACTACAAGAAATACATTTTAAAAGACCACGATAACAAACGATATCTAAATGCCGCAAATGTCACAGCCAACCAGAGACCATACAACATATAACAGGGGCATGCACAACACTAACATAAATAGACTATACACACAGGCACAATCAGGTAGCAAATGTCATCCATCAAAATCTAGCACTCAAATTTGAACTCATACAAGACTCAAACACTCCTTACTATAAGTATGTACCAAAAACAGTGCTAGAAACTACCACACACAAACTAATACGATCGCGCCATACTAACAGACAGGACCGTTCACTATAATAGACCAGATATAACCATTATAGATAAAGTTAATAAAGTCACATACCTTATAGATATTGCAGTCCCTAATACACATAATTTACAAAAAACAATAGGTGAGAAAATCAGTAAATACACTCAACTGAAGGAAAAAGTGACCAGAATTTGGAGGCAGGAAAAGATGTACGTAGTACCCATTGTTGTCTCCACAACAGGTGTTATACCCAATCACTTCCACCATAGTCTCAAACTAATAGTCCTCAAAGACTCAATTTATATAACACTTCAAAAAGCCGCAATTTTAAACACCTGCAGAATAGACAGAAAGTTCATGCTAATTGAGGAAAATGAAATCTCTCATCATAACATACATTCTTCGTGATAAAAATTCACCACACAGGCTACATTAACTTGGCCTGGGCCCGTTAATGTAGCTTAAACTAGCCAAAGAGTGTAGAAACAAAACTTGTTTACCAATACAATAATAATAATGATAATCTAAATTATTTTGAAAGATATTGCTAATCCATTGCTTCACATGTTCGAAAAAAAATCTGCTCCGCCATGAATGTTGTTAAACTGTCAAAATAATACCCATTGCTTTAAAATTGTGTTACGCAATAACCAAGCAGTCCCAACAAAACCGTTAACAAAAAGCTTTAATAAAACATCAACCAGCAATACTAGTAGAACTGCTATTGCCAATATAATATACGTAATAGCGACAATTGTAAAGGTATGCAGACATTGAAATTTCTTCCCCATCCGGTGACTAGCCTAGGTTGTGGCCACAAAGTCAGCGGTTGCTAAAGTAACGGAATTGTGAAGGAGTGGCAAGAAATCTTTGTGAGTTGACTATAGGGGCCGTTTTTAAAGCCAAACCTTTATAGAAATACTTGGAAAACTTCGGATTGCTTATAACTACTTAAGTGGTTGGTGATGGTCTGAGTGTTCGGTTTTATAATAGAGGGCGAGTTTGTTGTGATCAAATTCAGAACTGCTACTGTTTTTTTTTTTTCTTTAACCTTTTACACAGTCATGTATAGATGACAAACTAAAATGTGCCCAGCATGCCACGGTCACGTATACACGACAGACTTTTATATATAAATCTGTAAATAAAGCTCATAAAACCACATTGTTTTTTTTATTTATTTTGCTAATTATGTTCCTTGACTTATCCTAATTTATAAATAGTTGAGCTTCTTTCTTTATATTTTTCATCTATACACCGTGGCATTTTAGTCGTCTTACAAAGACAGCCCACTTCATGTATCCAATGATTACTAATCATTCATGTAAACAAAAAATTTTTTTTTGAACATTTGAATTTTTATTTTTTTGTTATTTTTATTAATTATGACGCATGACATAGTTTAAAACACCCTGTTACGAGTGAAGTCCGAGCCTTGTGTTACAAGGGCGCCGTGGAATGGAGCGGTGTCATCTTTATCAGAGTTCATTCACCCTAACGCAAAAATGTGTTTCTTCCTATTGCAACTTTAACTTAATATAAATCCATTCTGCGGCGCCCTTGTATCACAAGGCTCGGACTGCACTCGTAACAGGGTGTTTTAAACTATGTCATGCGTCATAATTCATTAAAAAAAAAAAAAAAAAAAAATGTTCAAAAAAAAATTTTTTTTTTACCTGAATGATTAGTAGTCATTGGATACATGAAGTGGGTTGTCTTTGTAGGACGACTAAAATGCCACGGTGTATAAACATAAGGTGACAAAATCTCGAAAGGATGAATTCGTATCTCGCCGAGGGCAAGTTTTTGTTTTTTGACGTGGCGGTCAATAGTAAAAACTTCTGAACATTTTGTTTTTGATTATGCCATATTTATTTCCTTAAATAAACCATGCTTTCATGCGTATTTTCTATACAAAATAGTTTCAATATTGCACATCTGCCGAAACTGATGGCATCATTTTTGAATTTCACCAATTAAACTGATCGCGTTCAGGACATAAACCACGTTTATGAGCTGTCAGTATCATTATTGTCTGTGTTATTGTATATCTGAGTCATTGGTGAAATTGGTACTAAATCTCATTCAATCTTTGGTTGGTAAAGCAATTAAAGAGGTCAATGTTCTAGCTCCTGACATAGGGTCGTTCAATCAGCCGAAAATCTGCCAAACACAACAGGCAACTAACGGTTAATTGATTAATAAGGGTACGAACTGAGTGCACGCTCGACTCTCGGTCCGTCGGGGCGGCGCGTGCGGCGTTCATGTTAAACACATACAATCCCTCGCGAGTGTCCTGAGTAGCGGCGAGCGGCGCGCCAAACAATCTTTCGCCGATTGCACGCGACGCAAAACGCCCCGCCGCACGCCTTTTCACTCAGGCCGTACACTAAAATCAGGTGCAAGCCCGCTCGCTCCATGGCCCCAACAGATAGCGGCTATATGACATTTTTATTGCAGACTCAATTGTGTATAACTATGTGTGTCAAGCATTGCGATATTTTATCGCTTACCACGTGCTTCAAAAATTGTTTTAATAGAATATGGTTGCTGATTTGTGTCTTGTGATCTTAGATGGTGGAAAGGTTGTCCTTAATTGAGTATCTTTGATGTTATTTACGAATGGTACCAGGTTTTTAACACGAAACTACTATTTCCAACCGCTCCTGCCACTCTTGCCGAGGTTAATGATTAAGTTCAAAATCGAACGACAAAATTTCACAGTTTGTGGTAACTTGATTTGCTGGCCCCTGTACATCGTATTCACATGTAATAATATAATTGATGTATACAAAGTATTGTAAAACAGTTCAAAAGACTAACGGTGGAGTTTCTTGCCCATTCTTCTCCATGCGAAACTACCTTTTGGAAGGGCCAACTAGAATCAATTTTATTTCCGTGTAAATTTTGACGTTCAAAAGTACCATTTAGGTGCCTATTTGAAATTAATGCATTGACTTTGAGACGGGAACATGTCTAAGTCAAAGCGAAAGCTGACATTTATTTATCTAAGAGTTTTGTTAATGTCAATAAGACATTATGGGCCAGAGACCATAATATGTAGTTTTACAATGACGTACAAGTAGATACACTTAAAAGAAAGCACCATACCATCAAAGAGATTTTTGCTTCTTCTTTATATCGGCTACAATCAGGCAGACCCAGAAGATAGTGGGACGAGCTTGACGACTACAGACAGGGTTGGTTCACTCTAGCTCAAGACAGAGAGGATAGGAAAGGAGAAAAACCTTTTCCCTGCAATGGGGCAACATCATCTTCCTGCGCTTGTCCCATGTTACTTGGGGTCGGCGCAACACGTTTTCTTTTTCCATTCCCCTTTGTCAACTGTCACTCTATCATTCACTCCCTTCTCTTTCATATCATTCTTCACACAATCCATCCATATTTGTTTTGGCCTTCCTCTCCCTCTCCAGTCATCCACATTTATATTCATCACTCTCCTCGTCACATGCGTTTCCTCCCTCCTCATCACATGCCCATACCATGCCAAACGACGTCCTTTCAACTTTTCTGTCACCGGCGCTACTTTCAAACTTTCCCTTATATACTCATTTCTGACTTTATCCATTCTCGTCACTCCACACATCCATCTCAACATTCTCATCTCCGCTACATGCAATATTTTTTCATCCGTTCTCTTCAAAAAATAAAATAATATTTATAGAAGAAAGAAAAAGAAAGAAAGGAAATACTTTTATTTACGGTATACATAACGCAAAGACACAAACACGAAAAAAACAAGTTGGGGGAAAATAAGTGTCACATCAACGCAAAGCGGCCATCACTCAGCATAATGCTGCGACCCTATGTGAGACAGAGCCCCAGCGCTGGTTTCAGCGACAGCCGGCGATGACATGATGACATCAACCGGTGTAGCATCTAATGAGATAACTATATCAAATAAGACCACAACATAACACAACGGTAATGTTTTCCCATTTTTTGTCTTATTTGTTTTAGTATATTTATGTGTATTTATTTGTGCTTATATGTATATATAATAAGATGTATATAATATGATATTTAAATGAATTCCTCAATTCTCGCTATTGAACCTACCACTGTTTGTCTCTGCATCACCCAAAGGTTGACTGGTAGAAAATGCCTTTGGCATTAAGTCTGCCTCTCTAAATTTTGTGTGCTTAAAGTATTAAATAAATAAATAAACGGATAGTAGCGAGACTTCAGACGAGGAAATTGAAAACAGTAACGTGTAACACAATATAAAAGCAGCATAACAAAGAGTCGAGGAAGCAGCTGGACCTGATCGTAGCAAACATGCCGGCGACGATGTGAAAAGATGCCCTCCCATAGTTAAATATCACCCGTCTCTCCGCTATTCCTTGCCTACTCAAGGATGCATATCCGGTACGGCTCTAATAATCCTTCAAAATCCTATGGGCACGTCTTCCCTACCATTATCGTGCCCCCCGGTCCACTCTTGGATATGTAATGGTCACTGTAGCACCATGAAACATGAGGCTCTAGGTGCTAATGCGAATCTTTGGGTTCATTCGAGTAATCGAGTCTGGTTTAACCACGCTGGGGTCAGTGCATTTCATTCATTCATTCAAGAAATAAAAAATAAAATTAATACAATACTTTGTTCCAAAAGTTTATATACCGGATGACTTTTTTTAGCGTCTCGAAAAAAATTGGGTATACTAGGTGAACGGAGTAGAAGCCTATGGCATAGCAATTTTTTTTTTTTTTTTCAGAAATAAATTTAAAATAAAAGATATAAATATTGAAATTTGGGTGCGTATGATTTAAATTTAAATATTATTTATCGTATTTATTTATTGAATTATGTTTTTTGTTAAATGTCTGTGTTTATTGTTATAGTATGATAAGTTTACTTCAAATGTGTGGTATTTATCCATAGATCAATTTCTTTCTAGGTTAAAGAAAAAATAATAAAAACTATGCCATAGGCTTCCACTCCGCTCACCTAGTATACCCAAATTTTTACGAGACCGTAAAAAATGTCATCTGGTATATAATATGTCGGCAAACGACAAATCTACCTTCTACATTCCAATAGAAGAAACAAAAAAGACTATGAGATTGCTAAAAGGCGCATAATATATCGGGAATGGTAGGAAACTCTCCACATCACATTTCCGGACCACGGTAAGTCGTCCCTAGGTACTTCAGCCAATGTGTTGAACTACCACGGAAGGTAAATGCGCGCCATCCCAAATAACCCCTCTTCCCACGGCCATTCTGACCCAAACGGTCCATTGTCCAGCTTCCGTATGACGCATCGCAGGCCATCGGAATGCTAGAACGTAGTAGTCTGAACTAAATTATTTAACCTGTACACTGCTTGGAATCGGATGCGGGGCAGATTTTATACTCAATACTCAATATCTTTATTGCTTTACCGTAATGTGTATGTGTATGTGTGGTGGTAACTATATAATTTAGATCATTATGAACCCTGTAGGGCACAGCAAAAGGGTAGGAGAGAGGAAGCCCTGTTTTAGGTATGGGAATAAGTTTTAACTTCATCATCATTTCAGCCGAAAGACATCCACTGCTGGACATAAGCCTCCTCCAATTGGGAGGTTTGCTATAATCGCCAAGCTTGGCAGGCGGGCTGGCGATCGCAGTATGGTGTTAAAAATGCATAGACAACTCTGCTGCCCATTCTCTAGTAAGTCCCTTAGTCGCCTTTTATGACACTCATGAGAAGAAATGGGGTGGTGCTATTTTTTACGTCCGGCATCACACGGTACACACGGTATCCGACCGGTAGTTCCAGAGATTACTCCCGTACATACATACTTACAAAAAATTTCACTTCTTTATAATATTAGTATCTATACAACATTATTTTTAGTATACGCAAAACCTGAATATAGTTCGTTCAGAATAAGTAACTGAATCGATTCCAATCGTTTTTACACCATGTTATATTTTTTCCCAAAAATATTTAAAAAAGGTTAGAAGTTGGACACCGAGCGACACTAAGTACCTATCCGCACTTGACCATTACGACAAAGTCCAAAGCCTGCAAGTGTGATGGAAAATGTTAAGTATCACCAGTTAATTACATTACAATCGTCGTACGGTTAGGTACCTACTGCCAAATTAATATTATTATTAATGAACGCAAGGCGCGGGCGGCGCGGGTACACCGCGTGGTGAGCATGTTTTCGTACGGACAACCAGGTAACATAACAAGCTTATAACTTTGTTATTTTTCATGATACAGTTTTAAAATTTTGTACCTACATAAATTCTTTACATAAAAATACTGCCGTGCTAACGAAGAACGCAGTAACTCAATTTTGCCGCTTCCGAGACTTTTATTTTTGATTATTGAATTTTTTATGATGTTTAAGTTATAGCATTCTTGCTTACTGAAAAACCGAGTTCCTGAAGGATCAATAAAAAGTTGCTTAGAGAGATTTAATAGATTTCGATTAGCTGACTCCAAATATATAACTCAACGAATGTATAACTCATAATCGTCCAAAATCGAGTTACTGCGTTCTTCGTTAGCACGGCAGAATACTAGACACGTGTTTCGGGTTTCGCATAAACTAAAACTTATGTTGTATATAAGCTGACCCGATAGACTTTGTCCTATACAATTTTCAATAGTTCATACAAAAATCACATAGAAAAAAGGACGTTTAGATTTTCCCAAATTAAAAAATTCTCCGGGCAACTTTTCAAATTTTTCTTTTCCTTTAATCGGAATATTACGAACATTTTGAAATAAAATAAAAAACATGCGGGGCAGTCTTTGGGAACTGCAGATAGAAGTGAAGTTACTAAAGCGTTCGCTGACGATGACGCGAGTTCCATGATGTTTGCTCACCCAAAAAGTACATATACACAGTAACATTATAAGCTCATGGAAAGCGTTCGGTGACGATGACGAAAGTTCCATGATTTTTGCTCACCCAAAAAGTGCTCAAATCGGTCCAGCCGTTCTCAAGTGATGCCTCGCGAACCAACGAACAGGATTTAATTTTCATTTATACACCGTGGCATTTTAGACGACTTACAAGACAGCCCACTTCTTGTATCCAATGACTACTAATCATTCAATTTTTTTTTTTTTTAACCTTTGTATTTTTAATTTTTATTAATTATGTCGCATGACATAGTTTAAAACATCCTGTTGCGAGTGCAGTCCGAGCCTTGTGTAACAAGGGCGCCGCGGAATGGAGCGGTGACATCTTTATCAGAGTTCATTCGACCCAACGCAAAAATGTGTTTCTTACTATTGCAACTTAAACTTAATCTAAATCCATTCTGCGGCGCCCTTGTATCACAAGGCTCGGACTGCACTCACAACAGGGTGTTTTAAACTATGTCATGCGTCATAATTAATAAAAACAAAAAAAAAATACTAAATATTCAACCGATCAAAAAAAAATTACATGAATGATTAGTAGTCATTGGATACATGAAGTGGGCTGTCTTTGTAAGACGACTAAAATGCCACGGTGTATAGATTAGAACATGAAGCAGTCAGAAAATTAGGATCCAAGTAAAAGCCTTTACGTGCTTAAAATATTTATTCTTTGACAGATTTTTAGGGTTCCGTAGTAAACAAGGAACTCTTATAGTTTCGCCATGTCTGTCTGCCTGTCCGTCTGTCCGCGGTTTAGCTCAGAGACTCTTACGACCTGGCCACGTCTTTCGGCGGCGGCGAGCGGCGCGGTGTCAGCAGACGGGGCGTAGTCCATGCCACCTACGGCTCAGTAGCAGTAGAAGCAGTTCCGAAATTACTTTGTGAATAATCCAAACTAAGTACATAATACACACAACTCACACACACTCATACATACTCTGTTGACAACTTTTCTATCGGTCGGCCTATATTAACATAAGTAGATACCTGGTAGGTACTGTAATAAATTATCAGTTTAATTATGAGGTAATTAAACTAACATTTTTAAATTTATGCTGAGGATGTTTTGACCAGGGATGTTGCGGATGCCGTTTTTTACACATCCGCGGATGCGGATGCGGATGTTTAAGATCTTATATAAATATAGTTATGAATGAAGAATTAAAATAATGGTAAAGTAATTATTAACATATAAAATGAAATTATAAACTTTACTTACAATAAAACGTATTACCAGTGTAACATAATGGCATTTACCTGGAGATTTTAATTTAATAAGCTGAGCTAAGTGTTTTCAAACGTCTTTTATAATGCGCACAGCAAAGGAGTGGAATTCTCTGCCTGCGTCTGTGTTTCCGAACGCATACAACCCTAATCTATTCAAAGTGAGAGTGAACAGGCTTCTTCTGGGTAAGCTCACTCCATCGTAGACTTTGTCTCTGTCACCCAAACCTAGACTAGAGTCAAGAGCAAACCCACAGTATTTTTTTTTTTTTTAAATATAATGATTGCCCAGTAAACAATTATTTACACACAATGATCACTGTATCACAATAACACTCAAAATATCTATCTATACGATAAGTAATCCACAGCGCAAACAAACACGTAATGATTTATTTACAAGAAACTAATGATGCACCACACAAACGCGTCGGATCTTGTCACCAATTTTTTCGCTTCCATTGGTCATTGTCACGTGCGAACGGCACGCGCCATTCACCGGCTCCGCCCAATTTCTTTCTTGTCGTAACTTGTATTACCTCCGCTACACGTAAGGAGGGGATGATAATATTTTACACGAGAGTGACAATCCTACGCGAGAGTGATAACCCTACACGAGAGTGACTACCCTACAAGAGAGTGACTACCCCACACGAGAGTGACGACCCTACACGAGAGTGACAACCCTACACGAGAGTGACAACCCTACACGAGAGCGACAACCTCACACGAGATTAACAACTCTACACGAGATTGACAACCCTACACGAGAGAAATAACCCTACACGAGACTGACAACCCTACACGAGACTGACAACCCTACACGAGAGTGCCAACCCTACACGAGAGTGACAACCGAACACAAGAGTGACAACCCTACACGAGAGTGACAACCCTACACGAGAGTGACAACCCTACACGAAAGTGACAACCCTACATGAGACTGACAACCCTACATGAGACTGACAACCCTACACGAGAGTGACAACCCTACAAGAGAGTGACAACCCTACAAGAGAGTGACAACCCCACACGAGAGTAACAACTCTAAACGAGATTGACAACCCTACACGAGAGAAACAACCTTACACGAGACTGACCAGCCTACACGAGAGAGACAACCCTACACGAGAGAGACAACCCTACACGAGAGTGACAACCCTACACGAGAGTGGCAACCCTCCACGAGACTAACAACCCTACACGAGAGAGACAACCCTACACGAGAGAGACAACCCTACACGAGAGTGACAACCATACACGAGAGGGACAACCATACACGAGAGTGACAACCCTAAACGAGAGTGACGACCATACACGAGAGTGACGACCCTACACGAGAGTAACAACCCTACACGAGAGAAACAACCCTACATGAGACTGACAACCCTACACGAGACTGACAACCCTACACGAGACTGACAACCCTACACGAGAAAGACAACCCTACACGAGAGAGACAACCCTACACGAGAGTGACAACCCTACACGAGACTAATAACCCTACACGAGAGTGACAACCCCACACGAGAGTGACAACGTCACACGAAAGTGACGACCCTACACGAGAGTGACGACCCTACACGAGAGGGACTACTCTACACGAGAGTGACAACCCTACCAAGACTGACAACTAGTGACTTTAGTGTCACACGTGTCACAGAGACAGGTCTAATGGACCTTGTACCTCCCGTCCAAAGTGTTACAAACTGAGATTGGGGCTTCCTTCCGCGGACTGCGCAATACATAGGTATTGGTTATTTAATCATGACAACAGGATGTTGATTAGATGATAAAAATTGTACGTCGCAATTCTATGTGCGTTTTAAGTAAATTTGGCGAAGTTTCTTTTAGATTGTAGAATAATCTAAACAAAGGTCACTCTAAGTAAACCATCCATCCATACTATCGCTACTAATATCACTACATTTATAAAACAAAATCCCCCCGCCGCGTTTTTGTCTGTCTGAACGCGATATACTCGTATTAGTATTTCGAATTCAAAAACGATCCGTTGCACCGGACGACATTACGTCAACGCCGGCTGTCGCTGAAAACCAGCGCTGGGGCTGTCTTGCATAGGGTCGCAGCATAATGCTGAGCGATAGCCGTTTTGCGTGGATGTGACGCATTTTTCCCCCATAGTTTTCATATTATTTTTTTTGTGTTTATGTTCTTTATTGCGTCATGTTTACCGCAAATAAACGTTTTTTCTTTCTTTCTATCTTTCTAATTTATATATTATTATTGCTTATTTAATCAGAAACTTTATATTTAAGCGCTGCCCATATTCATCTTGAATGCAAATTAGTAAATACTTTTGCGATTTTAACTTTATACGTACACTAGCTTCTGCCCGCGACTTCGTCAGCGTGAAATTTCTTGCTCCCCCGACCCACCCCGTCGCTACAAATTGCCTGCTCGCGCTCTTACTTAGTTTTCGCTTAGCCTTTCAGACGTTTTTTTTTTTGCTCGGCTCCTAAATGTCCTAGCGTGATGTTAAATAGCCTATAGCCTTCCTCAAGGATTGGGCTATCAAACACAAAAAGATTTTTTCAAATCCAATTGGTAGTTACAGAGATTAGCACGTTCCAACAGAAAAAGTCTCTTCAGCTTTAGTATAGATTTAGTGTAGAATACCTCGCAGAGCTACCGGCCGACCCCGCTACGGCACCCTGCCCCTACAAAATGCGCGTGCGATACTTGATCATTATTTTGCTGCGGAGTTATTTTCAAATTATGATATCTCTTATGATGTTGATTGAAATCAAGTGATGTCAAGGACAATTTTGTTTACATATATTAGGTATGTTGATAAAACTCCTTCGCAAATAAGGCATTGATTTCGAACAAAGATTACCATAAAAAAGGGTTATAATGAGTCATCTTAAAAATAGACATAATTATGCTGTCACGAATTATTTTTTTTTTCAAGTTTCAAAGAGGAACAATTCCATCATACATGATATTTACGTAACTTAAACCGTTTACGCAGCGCATGCAACGGAAGCTCTCAAAAAGGAATAATTTTTCCCGTTTTTGCAACACTTTTCATTTATGTTCCGCTCCTATTGGTCGTAGCGTGATGTTATATAGCCTATAACCTTTCTCGATAAATGGACTATTCAACACAAAAATGATTTATCAATTCCAACCAGTAGTTCCTGAGATTAGCGCGTTCAAACAAACTCTTCAGCTTTATAATATTAGTATAGATAAAGCCAAGAACATGTGAAACATGAACATAAACCTTTCGTGTATCTTCTGTTGTGTAGCAACGTAGTAATATCAAATAGTAAACTTTCACGCCAAATAAGCTTCCATCTGTCCGCATTCCAATTTTACATAAATCGATTTAACACCGATTACGATTCTCGGTATATATCGATATAATTGCCGTTCACGATTAAAAATAATCGTTTCATCATCGCATCACTAACGGTTTTTTTTCTTCTTTTTTTAAAAACGATTATAAAATTCCATCGCTTGGTTTGAGGAAAAAATGTTTTTTTTTTTTTTTTTGTACATCCGTAATGCTCGAGGTACACAAGGCTAGGTTTTCAAAGCTAATACTCCTGTAGCTTGCTGGATGTTTGTAAATACTCGTAATAGGGGTTAAAGTATGAAATTGCCGTTTTATAGTAGGTAATAGATACTTTGAATTGACATTAAACCTTCATGGTGTGAGATATTCGAGTGAAACTTTTTTACATTATACCGATGAGATTTTTCTTTAAAAAAATGATTTTCGTTTTTTTTTATTATTCAACTTAGACGGGAAAGATGGATACTTCGAAAATACGATTAATTTCGTCACAGAAACGACGCGGCGACGTGTCGTGAACTCGTGACAGATCCCCAGAGTTCTATCGCAAAGGAACAAATGAACTTCCGATTAGATGGCAGTAATGTTTAGATAATGAGGGTAAATAATGTTACATCTTGGAAAAAAACTAGTTATAATTTTGCAGTATAAATCGGCAATTTCATACTTTAACCCCTAATATATTATAATATAATTTATTTATTTTAAAAAATGTGGTACACACGGCTAAATATTAAACTATACATTTCCAGTATAAGCTGATCTCTCAATTTACTGAAATCTTATACAATGCGAGATCAGCATAAACTGGAAATGTATAGCTTGATATGTAGCCGTGTGTACATACAGTCTGTTACAACAAATATGATTTTACAATTTAGGGAAAAATCTTAAAGAGATTAACAACATAATTGAATATGGCGTACTAGCAAGGTTACATGGTGCCTAACCTTTATAAGGTTCGACAGAATATTCTATGATTCGTCATTTTAGAAACGGCTGCCGTCCGTTTACAAACGCTCGCGATAATGCAAAATACTACAGCCCAGCAAAAGGTGATCAATTTATTCATGCGCTAGATCACCGAAACCGAATATCACGCGTATTTCGGAGTCAGCTATCAAATACTCGGTATTAATGAATGAATTATAAAATTTCTAATGAATAAACAAATGCTTTGGTCGTATTTCGTAATGTTTTATTGTATTGTGCGTATGTAGTACTATTTCTAGTAAAAAATCGAGGTCATTGTAGATCATGCGATGTCGTAATTATTCATTAAATTAGCGTATTGGAGACAAATGCTGGATAAAACATAATCAGCACTGCGCACTGGCCTCTACTCAGCAAGAGAGAGTGTGTCGTAATCCACTACGCAGGCCAAGTGAGGGTTGATATATGTCACATGACTTCGAATTTTTGGTTCTAGGCCATTCCGGTTTCCTTACGATGTTCACCGTTTTGAAAGCAGAGCTGATGAAAGAATGTACACTTTACACAAAATGAAGCTCGTACGTTGGGGCTGTTACCACTCTGCCACCATTAGAGATGAGTCCGATAACATGACACATGCAAAAATCATCGATATTTTAAAATCATTTCATCAAATCAAGTCAAAATATTTTATTTCACATAAACCTACATGGGTACTTATAAAACGTCAGAAGCTAGGTGCACTGTTCCAATTAGTCGTTTCCTATGGAGAAGAGCCGGCAAGAAACTCCACGGTTACTCTTTTAAAAATAATTGGCTTTACAATATTATCAAATAACATTGTTAATAGGTATAGGAGGACAGTGTAGGCCTTTCAACAATTACCGGGTACTTAGTAAAATAGAAAAGTGCCAACAAATCTACCCTCCACTAGACCTACAACGTTCTCACATTCACAAAATAGAAATTAATTTATATAAAAGAGAGATATATCGATGCCCCCAAGCAATAAGTCGGTAGTGTGCTATTATGGAGTTTTTATTGTTATGTAAAATTCAGCACCTATAGGTTGGGATACATCTTAGTAATTTATTTCAAATTTTTGTTAGTGATATTTACAAAGATATCATGAAAAACACCTTTACCTGTAATATTTTTGCAATTTTTTTTTTTCTTAAATAACAAGGTTTTTCACATACATAATTTAATTTTGACATTGTAATTGAATTACACAAAAAACTAACTTTCGTTTGATGTATCAATGACCTCAATAGTCCGACTACTTAGTTAAAAAGATATTCAACAAAAACAGAAAAACATTTTTCTGTAAAATTTGAGTTTTACGATTACCGACTTATTGCTTGGGGGCATCGATATATACTCGTATATATTAAAATGAAAACCTATTTAAACCAAATGACATGATTGCAATTACAACTACAGTAACAACATCATCAAACATCATGCAATGAGAACGACAGTACAGGACAACACCTCACACTCACAGGACAGGATCTCATACAGGACGTTTTTATTTTTTATACTTTTATGTTTAGTTTGTAATCTTCCTGTGCGAGTCACAATAAATACTTATTCTTTCTTTCTTTAATCATCAATGCCTAAATCATTACTTGAATGAACGCTAACTTCGGTGATTCCGACGGGCGGGCGGGCCGTCTCGGGGCAACGCGGAAGTTGCGAGGCTGCGCGATCGGCACACTGAAGTCACAGAACCACAAAGTTTCGATAAAATGGGCGCATGATGATAATTTCAATAAACCGTTCCTGTTCATTTCAGCACTCATAACTGAAGTGAGGTGATCTTATACATACTATTGATGATTTTTTCATTGTTGCCGTCAACCTTTGGTACTCAATGCATAGGTGCTCAATAAATAGGTGCTCAAACGGTAATACTTCGTAAACACGGTCTCTGTCGGGTCATATCGCCTTAATACAGAACCATTTATCATAGCAGGTGTGAAAATACAATTTAAAATAACTTCACGCTTCGTCTGACGTAACCTTGAAATAATCAGACTTTATCGAATTGTTCCTAAGAGACGTTTTTGTAATTAAGTAAACTAGACCATGCTAATTAGTCGGTTTAACTTTTTTTTTTAAACTAATCTAGCGTACGGAGCGTTGGAAATTGGTGGCGATAAAAAAGTATGAATTCCTATTACCTACTTGAGAAGTATTTAAATAATGATGTTTTTTAAATGACACTATACTTTAGATTTAATACTAGCTTTTGCCCGCGGCTCCGCCCGCGTAGATGTCGGTTATCGCGTAAAAAAGTAGCCTATGTCCGTCTCCATATCCCAGGCTATATCTCTGCCAAATTTCATGACGATCGGTTCAGCGGCTTAGGCGTGAAAAGGTAACATACAGACAGACAGACAGAGTTACTTTCACATTTATAATATTAGTATGGATTTGACATTACCTTAATAATATTATGCTCGCTTTAAATTCTTTTACTTTTTGGTCAATTTTTATATATCGGTCTTTTACGTGTTTTATTAAAATACTTTTTGTTTTGTGTGTAATAAATAATAAAAAAATAATAAATTAATAATGTGTCTTATTTGAGACAGCGCTCGATGGGTAAGTCCTATTACTGGCTAGACGTTATGGTTAGACTCCATATTATTATATTATTATATTTAAACGTCAGTATATTTTTATAAAAAAATAAAATAAAATAAATGTTTTTAAAATGAAGCGAATTGCTACTGATTACTTCATTAGTGTGTTACGCAATCTGGTCAGGACTTAAAGCATAACTGCCGAAATGTGGGGTTACTAATACCTCTGTTTCCTCTGCCTAACCCTTCGCGGAATACAAGCGTAATGTTATGTAACTCAATAGAGAAGTACACAATAGCCTTGATCTGGTTACGGCCGGTCATTGACCCGGCCACCGAATGCAACCGACCTTGTTATCTGATCTCAATGGAACACTCAACTGATTGCTCTGTGTGAATGGCCGAAAAAGTAAACCTACTACGTACTACGTGAGAGCGGTGGTGATGTATCGCGAATTTTTTGAGGCTGGACGTCGGATGGGTGACCGTTATTTTTGACATTGGGATCCGGCAGTGTTAATCTCAGTTGACGTCCTGAGTGGTAATATAAAAAGTTATTTAGGGTCAAATTAAATTAGCTAGCGAAACTCTGCAGAAGTGATGGGACATCTAAATATGATAAAACAAAAAATAAATTATTTTGATGATGTTTTTGTGGGGTCATCGACCGCAAAAAAATTGTTTTTTCAATTGATGACTTCCTTAATGATGAATCACTGACTGATGGGCATGCTATTATTCCATTTGACATTTTTTATTACTGTAACGTTTTTCACATTTGACTTTTTTTAAACATTTTTAATGTATTTCTAAGTATATGTATTTTGTATAATTAAATTTTCGTAATTGTTATTTAATTTTTTTATTTGAGTAAATTAAATAATAATAAATTATTTGCATGCCCATGTGACGGTAGAACATGGAGAACTATTATAATAAAACATCTATACACTAATTACCCATATTTGCAAACCAATTAATGATTTGATTTGATGTTTTATTTGATTTGTATTAAATTCACAGACGTTATGGATATCGATATCTCCACACAATAAAACAAAATAAAACAGATTAGTAATAACACTACAAGCGGTCGTAGACCCCCCAAAAAATCAATTTTATTTCTTCAATTTTTTCTTGTTTACAGTTTTGCTAGCTAATTTTATTTAACCCTGTATATTAAAAGTTGTTTATTTTCATGAGTATATAGAGGTATGAGGAACAGGGTGTAAAGTTCACTCATCCTCCATACAAAAGGAGGATCCTCCGACCAGACGGGTGTTGTGTCTGGAGGGCAACTACCCGACGGTTGATGTCGGGATGTTGTATATAATTATGCTATTCGCGCGGTAAACTCTGATTGCGCGATGCAGGATTTGTGGCGTCAGGTCTTTTGATGCGTCAAACTCAAAGCATTTATTTCAAATAAACCAATTACAGGCACTTTTGAATTGTCAAGGGGTCGGTCAGTCAGAAAGATGAAGCTAGTTGCCCATTCCAAAGCGTAGTAGGTTCCTATGGCGTAGATCGCATGTGGCGTTGTCGATGCCGCCACAAGTACAACACTCTCTCAAAATATGTCCCACATTTAACTTAACACACTGTATAATGTGATTATGTAACATACCTAATACAGGCTATTAAAAGCCAGAAAAATCTGATGACTGGCTATGAAGTTTGTCGATAAATACCACCGCAAATTAGCCTATTCCTAACTTATTGGGATTCGTTTTTGGATTAACTACTTAGTTGTGATGCGACACGAGACTATGATGCACGCGTGACCATGACAACAACATGGTAGGAACGATAGCTGCTGGGGAGTTTGTTGCGCCACTTCTTCTTCCCAGCTAAAGCACCAGGAAATGGTGAAGGGCGGGCTTTTTGAAAAAAAAAAATGAGAAAGAAAAAGAGAGAAAGAGTTAACCTTGAGAGGTTGAGACTCTTTAACCGGTCTTTCCTGGGGTTGCCTTAAGCTCCTAAAAACTTAAAGCCTCCAGCCAGGGCGCAAAAACTTATAAACTTAACGACTGCGCGCTAAGGGCACCCCCTGTGGAGTACGAGACTGCTTAGGGCAGAGTCGGAGGGAGGACGGCAAGGGACCGACGGTGGCTGGATAAAATCAGGGTTATGATTATTATCGGCGAAATTTAAAGCTACAGTCTCAGCTATAGCGCGGGCTGGCGCTTCACTTACGAGCAAGGGTCGGGGAGGAGAAAATATGTTATCCTTGTTACCTTATATATTCTTTGACGGCACGGTTAACGCAGTGGTTAAGCGATTGACTGCTGCGCTACGTACCGCGGGTTCGATTCGCGCACGGAACAAATATTTGTATGACTTATAAGTAGTTGTTCCGGGTCTGGCTGTTTGTGTATGTGAGTTAAAATGTTTGTTAACGCAGCCACAATACAGGAGAAATTCCGAATGTGGGGCAAAATTAAAAAAAAAAATGTTTATATTTAGTTGTGACAGATTGTAGAAAGATTTAGTCAGCACGATGTCAAAAAATGACGAACGGAATAATTAAGTTACTATGGCTAGAAAGAGTGTATATTCTTAGAATAGAGATATAAGTGATCGTTCTCATCATCATCATCATTTCAGCCGAAAGATGTCCACTGCTGGACATAGGCCTCCCCCAAGCACCGCTTCTTCGACCGGTTCTGTGTTTCCCGCATCCAGCGGATTCCTGCGGCCTTCACAAGGTCATCGGTCCACCTTGTGGGAGGCCTTCCAACGCTACGACTTAGTACAACATCATTAAAAGTCGGTTATCTTCACCTTATAATAAAGTCACATAACTTTGGACAGACCACGGCTAACGCAACATAACCTCGTATTTCGACCGAACGTTTCAGTTTTTCTGTGACCTCTTTACATGCATAGTTCCTATGTAACTGTATTTTGTACCTACTTGTTTCTAAAAATGATGTCATTGGCGGCAAAATTAACAAAAAACTTAATCAATGAATACAAATTGTCAAATTAACTTAAAAATAAACCGTTTAAACTTACACATGTGACGTAGTAACACAATTTTTATCTTTTATTATGTATACGGAGTTTCTTTTATTGTTTTGAGACCGGTACGTTTTAATAAAGATATTGTGTTTAATGATTCATTGTAATATATAATATTAATTAATGATTTATTATTATTTATTAAAATTTCATTTTAAAATTCGTCCCTAAATAATCTCAATCCGAACCAGCCTGTTCCTTACCACCCTTAGCGACGCCTTAAGGTTTATAAGTTTGATGGCACTGGCCCAGGAGTCTCCGATTAACCAGTCGACAACCTTTCCCATTTCAATATTCGAATTAGAATTTTATAACTTCTTATATTTACTGTACAATTTAATGAAATCCTTGTATGATTCATCAACTTTTGGCCGGGTAGTTTTTAGTAAGATAATTATAAGTCTACATTCAAAGCATGAAAGTAAGGTTGTCTGTGACGTCATAGACGGACCATTCGTCAGAACTAAGTTTTTGTGCATACCTAGCTGCATACACAAAAACTTAGTTCTGACGAATAGTGAGTAATTTTCTGTAAATTAACTACTAAAACCAATTTTAGTAGCTGAAGCATGGACAAGATAATAAATAGCTGGACCTCAGCCAACCTGGCGGTGACGTCGTTAAAAGATCTCCCGATAAATATGACCCGTCTCTCCACAATTCCATTGCCTACACTAGGATTCATATCCGGTACGGCTCTAAATCCTTCCATATCCTATGGGCACGTCTTCCCTACCATTATCGCACCCCCCGGTCTACTCCTTGATATGCAACAGTCGCTGTAGCCCCATGAAACATGAGGCTCCAGGGGCTAGTATGAATCTTTGGGTTCATTCGAGTAATCAGGTCTGGTCAAACCACGCTGGTGTCGGTGCATTTCATTCATTCATTCATAAAGCATGGACAATTATATATAGCAGAGATGAATAAGTATAGGTTACCCATATACTGCCAGTTTATGTTCAAAGTCCCAAGTAATTGGGGTTTCGGTAGATATCTCTTTAATTAACAAAGTTTATAAAAATCTTTACGACTCAACTACTTCCATTACGTAAATCTCAATTTACAATCAGCTTCAAATGTCTTAAAACAGATTATTTTTAGTACAAGTAAAATAAATGTACGTTCCAGCACATAACGCTTTAACCGGGATATTTTAAATCTGAGCTTCATAAAGTGAAAGTCACATCCAAAGTGGGGCATGAAGTAAGAACAAAGTGTTAAAATAAAGGCGGATTTAAGTTAATCAGAGGTGATTCTACACCAGTGGTCATCATTATCATTTCAGCCGAAAGACGTCCACTGCTGAACATAGGCCTTCCCCAATTGGGGGGGTTTGCCAAAATCGCTACGCTTGGCAGGCGGGTTGGCGATCGCAGTATGGTGTTAAAAACGCATAGAGAACGCTGCTGTCCATTCTCTAGTATGTCCCTTAGTCGCCTTTTACGACACCCACGGGAGGAAATGGGGTGGTGCTATTCTTTACGTCCGGCATCACACGGCACGGAATGCCCAGTGGTTTAGAATAAATAGCATGTGTTGAAGATAGTGTAATACGATAACTTACTTTATTTTTCTGAGAATAAAAAATGTTAAAGTTTTCTCTTTTGTTATAAATCGTTTTATGCTGCACAGAAATTTGTACTGTAAGGGATTTTTTTTTCAGCGATAGAGAAATTTTAATAATACCAATCGATAGAGCTGGAAATTCTGAAACCAATGATATAATTATATAACTAATTTTCGCCAAAATGTCCGTTACGTTAATTGATACTTCTGATATCGATGTCCTAGAAGCGATAATTCAAGACGTGTGACATCCACCAACCTGTACTGGGCCTACGTTGTGGATTACGGGACTCTCTTTCTCACAGAGAGGCGGTCCATGGCAATATAGGCTGAATAAGCTTATGCTATGCTTATTAGCTGATTCTATAATATTGTATATCAAAAGACCGGTAGCCGTTGGATCTTGGAGTAGACGAGTCTTCGACAAGCGTATCTTGCTATGCAATCGCCCAGATACGGAAGGCAGAGACCCGGGTTTTAAGGCACAACTTGGGACAGGGCTATATCCAGCAACTGTCTACGTTAGGCTAAATTGTTTGATTTTGGTGATTAAATAAATAAATTAATATCGATTAATATTAATTAATATTAATTGTGATTGTTGCTGACCAAAACCTGTACCATGGCTGGCTAATCTAAGATCAATTATAACCATGCAAGGCCAGAACGACGACTCCCTGAAGCGAAATGTTTCGTGTATATGTCGCAGATGGATTGTCGAATCCACTGTTTAACATAACTGCTAGCTGTTTCACAAAACAGCTAAACGACGTTTAGCTACTTTCCATAATTACATTGACATGCATTACATTTTTTTTTTTCTTTGACATGTTTGTTATATTTGGATGGTACTGTTTTATTTTACAAAATTTCTACAGAATGTATATTGTTCCGAAATAAATGACTTATGACTTATGACTTACCGAACTTGAGCACGTAGAATTGTATAACCGTTTTGTATTCATCAATGCAGCGGGTTAACGGTTATATCTTACGTAAAACAGCGTGAAATGAAACGCCAGATTGTACTCTAATAACAATATTTATCGTCATTTTTTTTTATTAAATAATTCTTTTACACTATAAAAAGTATTACCTGTGAACTATTTATATAATTAAAATTTAATATATATATATATATATATATATATATATATATATATATATATATATATATATATATTTTTTTTTTTTATAGGGAGATCTCTAATATCTTTCGAGATATTGTTAAAAAATTAACTATAATGATAAAACAGTTTTGATGGCATAATGTACTTTGGTGTATGGGCATTCTTAATCACCTGACTCTAACAATATAATAATCTCAAAAAACCTTAAAAGACACTCGGCGCGGGTTCTTATATTATTATTGTGCACTATATGATAGGTGCTGACAAGTGATATTTTATTTGGTATTAAATACACTTTCACATGGCAAAATAGGTGGAGGAGGAGATGAGGTCAGTGAGAACTATCCTACTACTCTACGAAGAAACACCGAAACAGAATCAGAGGTCACAGTCTCTAAAGTCGGACATTATCATAGTTAGATCATGAGAGTCCCATGCAGGTTAATGTCTAAGCTGGTCTTTTGAGAAAAGTACCACACAGATTTGACTGAATGGACCTGTCCATGTCCAGTCAGTACATGCGTGTGACAGCAATCGTAATAGTAAGTTTTCTTAGAAATTGTTGTACTAGAATCTGAGCCTGAACACATTAAGAGTCTATACTACCTCTGCGCCACCTCACTCTATATCTCGCTCGCACAATATTGCTACCGGTCACGCAAGCAAGTGACACAGGGCGGCAGGGAAAAGGCTCCAAGGCGCCGATAGTTTAGGTAATTTCGTTTTACGGTGAAAATAATGGTCATTTAAAAAAAGTAAATAACATAAGACCTGCTTTATAGTTAGTTCAGTTAATATGCAAAGTTTTATTATCTAACTTAAAGTATTTTTTGAATACCAGCGGTTTATTGTTCGGTTTGGAGGTAACTTTGGATTTTTTTTTTCTATCGAGAAAATTTTATGGAATCGTGTTTTCGGCTAACATAGTACATAACATTAATCCTCAACTTTACCATATATTTATTTCAAAATTAATGCTGCAGTATTTTCGACATAACGGAGGATCATGCTAAGCCATTTGAGGTAGTATAGGCCCTTAAAGGCTCCCCTTTAATGTGTTCAGAACAAAGTTTAACATGTACCGCTTTAGTACAGTGATATTTCAAGATGACGTCGCTAAAAAATCGACCTGGGCCTCAAGTCTGCTATTACAATAGTGTCAGAATGGTCTCGCCATTGTGAGTATTTGACAGTGTTTGTATGGCAAATCTGTCAAAAACTCACAATGAAGAGACCATTCTGACACTATTGTAATAGCAGACTTGAGGCCCTGTTCGTACGTACGTTACACCCATATGGGCTGGATATCTTATGAACGATAATGTGCTAGACACACATCCGTATTCATTGAAGAACTACAGCTGGTAAGTAAATACTGTGATTTGTATAAAGTTCCCAACAATGTCAATAACATGGGCAAATAGAAATATTCTATTCTATTCTAATCAATCTATACCATAAAGAAAAAAATATTATAAACAGGTATTTGTTTGTAAGTTTGTAGGTATGTAGGGGGTAATCTCTGACACTACTGAACGGATTCTGAAAATTCTGTATTTGATAGCCCTTTAGAGGTATGAGGAACAGGGTGTAAAGTTCACTCATACTCTATAGTAAAGGGAGGATCCTCCGACCAGACGGGTATTGTGTCTGGTGGGCAACTGCCCCACGGTTGATGTCGGGATGTTGTTGTGGCGTTGTTGATACCGCCACAGCCCAATCCTTGGAGAAGGTTTTACTATTTAACATTTTATCAACACGCTGCGACCCTAAGGAGCCGGGCAAGAAAAAAACTCAGAAAGAACGCTATGTGAAAACGAAGTAATAGCGCGGATCTCACACGGACGAAGTCGCGGGACAGAAGCTAGTATTTTATAAGCTAGCTTATTTTTTGACTGGGGAGTTTGTTGCGCCACTTCTCCCCAGCTAAAGCACTAGGAAGTGGTGAAGGGCGGGAGCTTTGGGGGACTGTCTTATGTAATTTTGACACTCGAAAAGTGCTGATTTTCAGCCTAATTTGAATAAATTATTTCGTTATTTTGAGTTTTAAAACAGTAATAATAATATTTACATGTACATATGTAAAAGGGGAGAAGGAATCATAGGGCATAAAAAAAAAGTCGGGAACTGTCGTGGGACGTCCGGTTGAAACGAAGTTCCTTTCGCTGTATATTATATATTAACTACTAGCTTTTGCCCGCGGCTCCGCCCGCGTGGATGTCGGTTATCGCGTAAAAAAGTAGCCTATGTCCTTCTCCGTATCCCAGGCTATATCTCTTAGTTTAAGCGTGAAAACGTAACATACATACCTATAGACAGACAGAGTTATTTTTACATTTATAATATTAGTATGGACTTACTTCTCAGGCCTACCGACTCAGGTTGAGTTCCAGTTAACTTATCTGGCCGATTTTTTTTTACAATTTCTGTTCCATTTCTACATGATAAATGTTCTTTTCTAGTGAAAGGGGAGTCTAAGGGTTGTTCCAGTGTATAAGAACCTAGGAACTATTCATTAAGTGAACCTAAGAGACTCAAAAATGCTTTAAAACTGTTCTGAAAAATCGATCAATCTCCAAAGATTTTTACCAACTATGTTGGGGTCAGCCTCCAGTCGAACCTGATGTATCTGCGAATACCAGTATTTTACATAGAAAATGTCTGATGATATTTTCATCAAAGTATTTCAGAGTCCGGTCAGGGCATTGACCCCGGAAGTTGAATGATGTAATTATGGACGTCGCATTCCTGATGTCTTCCTGATTATCAACATCCAAGGTCCGGCGTATCGACGCATACGTTACGGTTCCAATACAATTTGACGGCACGGCGCAGTGGTTAAGCGATTCACTGCTGCGCTGCGTATCGCGGGTTCGATTCCCGCACGGAACAAATATTTGTGTAACCTACAAGTAGTTGTTCCGGGTCTGGCTGTTTGTGTATGTGAGTTTAAATGTTTGTAAACGCACCCACAATACAGGAGAAATTCCTAGTGTGGAATAACGTTAAAAAAAAAAAATAAGAGCCGTAATTGAAATTCCCGGTTTGAAAATGTATAGAACACGGAACTAAACTGACACAAATGTTCCTGGCCTAAAACAATTTAAAAAACTTGGAACTAGCAATTCAAATTTGAAATTCGAAGACCTGCGACATCCACCAACCCGCGTAGGACCCCCGTGGTGGAACGGCCCACTCTCTCTCACACAGGAGGCCTGAGTCCCTAAGCAGTGGGAAAATAATAATCTATACTAATAATAATAATAATAAAGGCTGAAGTTCGTTTTATTGTTTGAACGTACAGTCAGCTGCAGAGAAATCTCACCCCCTAGCAATGTATTTATTCATTGGTAGGGGGTGAGATTTCTCTGCAGCTGACTGTACTAATTCTCTGGAACTACCAGTCGGATTTGAAAAAAATATTGTTGCGTTTGGTAGCCCAATTCTTGAGGAAGGTTATACTTAGGCTATTTAATATCGCGCTACGACCCTTAAAAGCGCGGGTGGGTGATGCGATGCGACGCGGTGGGTCGGGGGAACAATAATTTTCATGATAATTAACAATAATTTAATCACACTATCACACTAATCACAATATATAATATTATAAAGGCGAAAGTTTGTGAGTGTGTGTATATTTTTGTCTCTTCTTCACGCTCAAACGGCTGGATCAATTTTGATAAAATTTGGTATGGACGTAGCTGACACCCTGGACTTACACATAGGCTACTTTTTATCCCGAAATAATGTAGTGTTCGCGGGTAACACCGCGGAGTGCAGCTAGTAACTTCTAGAAGTGCTTTGGTATAAATAGATCAATGGTATGTTATCTGAGTACACTTCCCCTGTTAAGTAAGTATTTGTCTTGTATCTTCAGATTATAAAATTATAACTAAGTAAGTAGTAACAATTTTATATCAGTGTCAATATTTTAACTGTAGGTACGACAATCTTAAAGATGTTTAAGCAGTCCTACTAATCTTAAGAGTAATATAAAAATATAATAATAATACAACAATTAAATAAATTAATAAATGCGAAAGTTTGTATGTTTGAATGTTTGTCAATCACGCAAAAACGGCTGAACGGATTTGGATGAAATTTGGCAGACAGACAGTTTATAACCTAGATTAACACATAGGATACTTTTTATCCCGGTAGTACTTTCTCGTGGGATAATTTCCGACCACCACGCGGGCGATGCCGGGAGAATAAGCTAGTAAGTAATAATTTTATATCAGTGTCAATATTTTAACTGTAGGTACACACGGCTACACATCAAGCTACACATTTCCAGTATAAGCTGACCTCTCATTGTTCGGAAATCCTAATCCTTACAATGCGAGATCGGCTTATACTGGAAATGTATAGCTTGATATGTAGCCGTGTACACACGGCCGTGTATACCACATTCTTCAAGACGCATGTATAAGTAGTAAGTAGTACTTTTATATCAGTTTCAATATTTCATATCAGTGTCAATATTTTAACAGTAGGTACCACAATCTTAGAGATGCATGTAAATGTTTGCTCTAAAGCGCTCTGTTGATAGTGGATATACCTAGATCCTTTTCATGATGGTGGCAGAAATTACGATATTTAGAAACTTACAAATAATAACTTTTAAACGTGGCTGACTGGTGGCATGAGATATTTTGATGTGACGTGTCGCCTTGGGACTTTGGGAGTAAAACCGACTGGTATAACGTGACGGCAAACGGCATGACGCTCTCTTAAGCCGTGATGAACCAAAGTCTACGCCTATTAAAAATATTTTTTTTTTGTCTTGTATTTATATTCTGTAAGTATATCTCATTCTAATAAGAATAATGACAAAAATATGTTAATTTTTTCTCCATATTTATGTATTGGTGTTTTTTTTTTTATTTTTGTTTTCTGCAATAAATTATATCAATAACGATCAATTTCGATATTACACATCTGCCGGGAGTCCCATGACATTTTCCCGCGAATTTTTTTTTTTTGACAGATGCAATTCTAGTTCTGCACATATTTAATGTAAAATCAAGGTTAAACATCATAAATTTCATTAACATTAAGAAAATCTTACAAAATCTGGTAAAACTGCGATCGTTTCCAGTTGAAACTAATTTCACAGGTTGATGTAGATTACTCACATACTCGCATAACCATAACTAAACGAATTAAAAAAAATGTAGGTACTCACCGAATCCACGAATGATGAAACACCACGACACGACACAGTACGATTTATAATTATTATATCAAAAACACAAAACTACTTTATAGCAAAATATAAGAAATATTGTATTCTATAACTATTTAACATCTTTGTAAAGTTTAATTTAAAAAGAAAACACGAATGTTCAAATATAGAACACACACAAAACACGACGGATAAAGAAAAAAAAATCAATAAAAAAAAAATACTATAAATGTGCACAGATAAAAAAATCACATGTGACGTTCCAATCACAAAATAGTGCTGTCCAACACGGAAAAGTTTTTATCGAATATATCGATACGTGTTTTTCGTTCGAGTGCGAAGTACGGAGTGAGGAACTAGTGTTGCGCCGGCGACTTATCAGTGACTTAGACTGTAATATCAACATTGTCAGTAAAAGATTGCGCAGTTGTTAAGTTATATCGATTTTCGATGATTACGCATTGCGGGAAATCGGGTGACAACGTGGGAATCGGTTGAAACAACGTTCATGATTACTACGGTGCATTTATAGTTTTTATTATTACGAGTATACTAGCTAATGCGTTGCAATGCCTTTTTTATTTACTGATTTTTTGTTAGTCCAGAACCTTCTCCGTTGCGCTCACAACAACTTACCAAAGTTTTATCACAATCGGTTGAGCCATTTTCGAAACTAACGTACGGCAATTGATTTTTATGTATAGATTAGGCTTTTGCCCGCGGCTCCGCCCGTGTGGATTATGGCGTAAAAAAGCTTATGTCCTTTTCCATATCCCAGGCACATTTCTCTGCCAAATTTCATGATGATCGGTTCAGCGGTTTAGGCGTGAAAACGTAACAGACAGACAGACAGACGGTGTTACTTCAACATTTATAATATTAGTAAGTATGGATTAATAAAGTATTATAATATTAGTATGAATTATTATTTATTTAGTTTGTTCACCTGTTTATTGATCGTATTTAAGATAATAATAAATTATGGCTAGAAACGGGTTGACAACCGAGATGACGACTAATATAGAAGAATGTCATTTCATGATGATCGGTTCAGCGGTTTAGGCGTGAAAACGTAACATACATACAGACAGACAGACAGAGTTACTTTCACATTTATAATATTAGTATGGATTTGAAGCCTTTAGTGAGTCTTCAGTCAGAGCCTTTAGTGTGGGACGCAACATGTGTCGATACTCTTGCAGCATCCCATCTTCCTGGATCGGCGTGCTGTGCTGGCGCTGCTGCTGCAGCTGCGGATAATGCTAAAGTGGCGAAAGTATAATAACCTTATCGGTAATTATATTTTCAAGCCGTTTGGGGTTGAAACCCTCTGCCCGTGGGGTCCCAGTGCTCATGGTTTGTTCAGTGAAATCTCCAAAAGTCTGGTTGACACTTCCCGTGACCCAAGAGCTGACTTTTACTTTGGCCAGACGCTAAACATTGCCATACAACGTGGCAATGCTTCCAGTCTCTTGGGTACATTACCAGTAGACAGCGATGCGGATTAGTTTTTCAACGCCATTTAAGTTCGTTAATAGTTTTAGTTAGGTTAGGTTATTTTATTTTTATAGCTTGTTAGTTAATTAAGTAAAAGAAGTTTATCCAGTGTATATATTTGTATCCTCTTTAATAAATAAAGACAAACTCAAACCACTTATTTCAAACCAACCAATTACAGGCACTTTTGAATAGGAATGAAGAGTAGAAAAATATTTTTTGTCCGTCATGTACAGTCAGCTGCAGAGAAATCTCACCCCCTAGCAATGAATAAATACATTGCTAGGGGGTGAGATTTCTCTGCAGCTGACCGTACATAGATTATTAAAAAAATATTGGACACGTATTTTTTCTTTTTTTACGTAATCAAAAAATTACGGCGATACATTGAGTTCAAATGTGGCATGACGTCACTGCTCGCTAGGTTTTATACGTAGCTGTGACGTAACGAGCCCCCACTCCCCAAGTTTAATGTGTTTTATCTAAGTGATTTTTATTAATATGATCAAGCAAAAAATACGTGTCTAATATTTTTTTTATTATCTGATTGACGGACTAAACAGTTTTTTTTTTTTTTAAATTCAATTCACATCCTTGTTGTCAAGAAAGGAAGGTCAGTTCAGAAAGATGAAGCTAGTTGCCCATTCCAATACGTAGTAGGTTCAGGAGAACGGGCAAGAAACTCAACGGACACTTTTTTTTAAACAAAATACCCGAACTTTGTGATGATTTTTGTTCATGTTGGTGTACCCTCATTAACAATATATAATAATTTTGTTTCAATCACGTCCAGTTTTTTTGTGACAGCTACATATTCATTTCTGACCTCATATACGTGTCTTTTTTTTATAACTTCATTTAGACGACTGTATAACTATTGCATTCAATTATATACATTTGTTACATCGTAAACATGCCATGAAAGTGTTCTAACAACCCTGACAGTTTTTGTTATGTGTGTGGAGAATTAACTTTTACATCTCAGCGTCGAAATTTCACATTATTATTTGAACAGTGCTATTTAGACTATTTTGGATTTCCTGTGAGGAATCAATATAAATCCTTGGTTTCGCATAAATGTTGTTTAACGTGTGTGAGACTGCTATTAGGTTGGGCTATTAGTATTAGACATATGCCATTTGCTATACCAATGATTAATTTGAACCGAACCAAAGGATCATGTAAGTTATTGTTATTTTTGTTTGACTTAAACAAAAGGCATTACAACCAACTCCAAACACACTATCCAGTATCCAAACTTGTCTTCGGCCAACAGAGTATCCTACATAGTGCCGAACTGCCTCTGCCAAAGCCTCAAAATCGATCAGAAAGTCAGGATTCTACTCCAGAGCTTGTTCTAAGTCAGCACGATAAAGTATCTGAAAATCAACTGAACTGAACCGTCAATTTAATGTCCTTAAAAATACCTACGCTGGACTCTCATCTGGGTTTCTTTCCGGCAAATTTGGGTGCTGTGAGTGACGAACAAGGCGAGAGGTTCCATCAGGACATTTCATTTCAATTTCTCTAAATGTAGCTGATGTTTGAACTTATAACGAAAATATATGGTTTGATGTCACAAGGAAACCTGACGTGTACATTTTTTTTCATTCACATATTATCGTTTGGTGGCCCTAATACATTAAAAATTTGACATAAGTTTTCGTGACCAGTGATATTGGTTATATCATTCATGTTTAAAATATAAATGTGAGAACAATGTAGCAAAACGTACACGTTAAAAGTGTCAGTAATAAAAAGAAAAGATGACCTGTCTCTACTGACTTGACCGAACACTACGCATAGATCAGCACCATTCAGCTCAACCATTTTGAAGGGAACTTAATGGTTAATGGCTGTTTGTGTATGTGAGTTTAAATGTTTGTAAACGCACCCACGATACAGGAGAAATTCCTAGGGTGGGGCAAAAAAAAAAAAAAAAAAATGTACAACACACACGCATGACATACTTTTAGCCACCAGGGCACGTTCAAGTTAGTGAAAAACATACCCAGTACAAATTATAGATACCTTGTCGTTTTATTTATTGATTTATTTATAAAGGTACACCAACAAAATCAATCAGCCTAGCCTTTTCCCAACTATGTTGGGGTCGGATTCCAGTCTAACCGGATGCAGCTGAATACCAGTATTTTACATGGAGCGACTGCCTATCTGACCTCCACAACCCAGTAACTGGGTAACACGATAGCCCCTGGTAAGACTGGCTGTCAGACTTTTGGGCTTCTGACGTCCCGTAACGACTGACAAAGATCTACGAATGACAGCCGGGACCAACGGCTTAACATGCTTTCCGAGGCACGGAGGAGTCTCAGTATGTAAAGATGGTCACCCATCCACGGACCAACCCCGGCAAGCGTAGCTTAACCTGACGGATCGACCCGTGCGGCTGTTATTACTTAGCCACGAGCTCCTCCTTATAAAGGTACACCAACAGTTTCTATAAACAAAATATTAACTAACAGTAGGAATATAGTCATAGGCTTATACAGTTGCCAATAACAGATGAACCAACATGCTCAAATACAGTGATACTGATAACCTAAGGTAAAAACAAAATGAATAAAAATTAAGTGGTTACAAACTGTACAAACAGAAATATAAAATTACAAAAGAAATAAGCTACAGAGGTTGCAAGAAACACCGACATACTAACACTATGAATTTTTAGATTGTGTGGGTTGCGTACTTTGGGACCTTAAAATTTGGGCTTTATATGGAGTCATGTTTTATGGTGTACAAGTGTCATTTAACGGTCGTGATGGCCTATCGGTTTCTCTCATTCACGAGATTGTGTTTTCAAAGCCGGGCAAGTACGCTCCGAAATGTTGCCACTTCATAAAGCGCATAGATAAATTAGGTACACACGGCTACATATCAAGCTATACCGTTCCAGTATAATAAGTATTTTTTTTTTTTTCTCTCCACAATAAACATTACAGACATTGGTTACAATTATGGCACATGATATGATTGGTTTACTGTGTAAGACATCAGTCTTAATCAGTAAACCAATCATATCATGAAAAAACATAAACATAAACATAAACATAGGCCCTTAAAGCCTAGCTTGGGCATCAGCCCAAGCTAGGCTTTAAGGGCCTATGTTTCAGGTCACCAGGTCTCCACCCTGTAGCAGTTCGATACATTAATAATAATAAAAACTAAAAGTGATTTAACAATTTCGAGTTGGAAGTTGTATTGCTTTTGGAGTCTGTAGCTGAACATAAGGTGTTTAAAAATAAAGATTTTTTTTTTAAAGTTAAAGTATTTATTAATATAATATGGTTTGGTGTAGTGTTAATATTGTTAGTAGACATTTGTAGTGAAATCATGAGTAAGTAGATGTGTTTCGTGTGTGTATGGCTGAGAGTGCGTATATGTGGGCGTGCGTGTGTGGGAGGGTGTAGGTGAGGAGTTATTAGATTGCATTTTGGTATACATTAAGTCACGGTGGTATGTAGTTTTTCGGTGTCATCGCAGTTGAGTCCTAGAAGCCAAGTGGTAAGCTTCTTTTTGCATTATAAGCTGACCTCTCATTGTATGGAAATTATATACGATGCGAGGTTTGCTTATACTGGAAATGTATAGCTTGATATGTAGCCGTGTGTACCTACAGTTAAAGTTATAGCGTAAAACGTTTTGTTGAGGATATTCTCATAGCATCTATAATTCCTTTTTCTTTTTTTTATATTCTTGTTTTATATTCTACCACATTTTAAATTAAATTATATTTTTTTTTTAAGTACGCTGTACTGGTACAGCGTCTTAATAATTGTTTGCTGCACCGGACGACGTCATTACGTCAACGCCGGCTGTCGCTGAAAACCAGCGCTGGGGCTCTGTCTTGCATAGGGTCATAGGGTCATAGCATAATGCTGAGCGATGGCCATTTTGCGTGAATGTAACGCATTTTTCCCCTATAGTTTTCTTATATTTTTTTTTTGTGTTTATGTTCTTTTTTTGCGTCATGTTTACCACAAATAAACGTATTTTTTTCTTTCTTCCCTTCAATGTGACTTTTTCAATCCATAATAATATGTACTTTCTAAGTTTAACTTGGAAATTATAGAAATCGAAATTATAAAAACCTGGACTTATCCTACTAATCCATACTTAATATTATTAAATGTGAAAGTAACTATCTGTTACATTTTCACGCCTAAACCGCTGAACCGATCGTCATGAAATTTAGCCGAAGGCAAAAATAAAGCCTGGGATATGGAGAAGGTCATAGGCTACTTTTTTTACGCGATAACCGACATCCACGTGGGCGGAGCCGCGGGCAAAGGCCAGTAATATTATAAATGTAGAAGTTTGCATTTTTAAAAGTTTTAATTTTATTTTAATTTTAATACTATTTATTTTTAATATATAAAATGGTAAACTGACTGACTGACTGACTGACTGGGTGATTATATCAACACACAGCCCAAACCGCTGGTCCTAGAGACATGAAACTTAGAGGGTGTGTTCTTTGTGAAGAGTGAGTATCCACTAAGAAATAATTTTTGGGAATTCTACCCCTAAAAGGGTAAAATAGGGGATGGAAGTTTATATGAAAGTCGGTCAGTTTTGAAGTTAGGATCTTCAAATTTTGTGTTTAGGCTGACGATAAAAAAATATTTTATACGTGTCTCAGCGTTTTTGATAATTCTGCCCCCGAAGGGTTAAAAAGGGGGATGAAGTTGAAAAGTCCTTAATTTTCGAAGAAAAATCACTAAATTTACTATCTAGGCTTATGGTTGGAAGCTAACGCAATGGTGTTGTTAGAATTTCAACCCTTAAGGAGGTGAAAAGGGAGATAAAATGTTGTTTTTAATTAAAGTTCATTATTTTTTAAGTTAAAATCACTAATATTTCGACTTATGGTTGGAAACTAACACAACGTAAATAGTTTTTTTTTAAATTTCAACCCACAAGGGTCTGAAAAGGGGATGAAGTTTGGTATAGAAGTAGATATAATATATATTTTTCGACATCCACGCGGGCGAAGCCGCGGGCAAAAGCTAGTAGTTAATATAAGTCCGAAATCGCCTACACGTCTTGAGCAAGCGTGGTGATCAATGCTCGTACCTACTGTGTATGAGAAGAGGCCTTTGCCCAGCAGTGGGACACTAATAGGCTGGTAGGTATTATTATTTTTACGCCTCTTGACATTTCTCGGGACCCTGGGGTCCCGGACCTTTAGAAGGCGTACGACGGGCCGAAGCCAACTCACAGAGGCCCGTTAGACACTTTTAATGAAACGAAGTACCAACCGACAATTATTCTGAACGCACTATGCAAGTGCACCCAAGAACAACCCCTGGTTGGTGTAGGACTATTGCAGGATATGGAAACAAAAATATTCGATTATTGGTTTTGGTGGCTAAATAATACCAAAAATAATAGTGCCGTAACAACAAGGGGGCAACATATTCTGAGGTGCTTGAAGACTGGAGAGGTATTCTACGACTATCAGAACAATCCCAGAGCCCGGACGATGGTCAAGGTCGCTACCAGCACTTACTGGAATACTTCCTTCTTCCGAGCACTTCTGCTCTTGCGAATCTCCACTCAAGCCGGCCAATAAAGGAAGAATGAGGTCGTAGTTCTGTTCCTCGTCAGTGTTCACTCCAGCCGGCTAATAAATTCAAGCCAAAGATGAGGAACATGACTTCTCCCGGAAGATAGGGTCTGTGGGGTCACTACTCTCTAACAGCTCGCCACATGCTGCCCTGCGGGTTTTTGTATCTCTCTTGTTCTGGCTCCTCACCCTAGACTTGTTTCGGCAAAGTAAACTTTACCGGCATTTAAACCTTAGGGTGGTAACGAAATTCTATGGTCGACTATACGCGAGAATGACGCAGGAATTCACATGTATGGATTTACAACCTGATTCTCGACCTATCCCAACCTCATTTCTATTGAAGCCTTAGTTTTCACAATCAACAATTAATTAGGTCAACCACAAATTCTAAGTAAAACTGACATTTGCTAAGACGCTATTTAATTAATAAATGAAGGTATGCAACAAATCGATCATATAGCATTGTGACCTGATTTGTGTTCCAGGAATTTGCAACACACCTGGCCTGTATAAGCAAATAGCTCACTTTTGAAGGCTTTTGAAGAAATATGAACTTACTAGTTTCTGCCCGGGATTTCGTCCGCGTGCAATTTCTTGTTCCCTACCGTCCATCGCGTTTCGACCCACCGTGTCACATCGCATCGCCCGACCGCGCTGTCACTTCGCTACACTTACCGTTGTTTTTTACTTTTTGCTCGGCCTTCCTCTAAAATTGGGCTATCAAATGCAAAAAGATTTTTTCAAATTCAACGACGTTAGTTCCAGATAAACGCTAGTTCAAACAAACAAAAATACTCTTCGGCCGCTTGTATACGCTAAAAAAATTCACCGTGTCTGCTGTAGACAGGATCAATTCATTATTTACACAAGAATTTTGTCGGACCTAGGCACGAAGACTTATCGTGTCTGCTGCAGACAAGACAGCGACTGCGCTGCGGGATGGGCAGTAGTATAGTCGCTGCAACTGCACTGCGGGATGGGCAGTAGTAGCATTGTCGCTGCGACTGCGCTGCGGGATAAGCAGTAGCATAATCACTGCGACTGCGCTTCGGGATGGGAAGTAGCATAGCCGCTGCGACTGTGCTGCGGGATAGGCAGTAGCATAGTCGCTGCGACAGCGCTGTGGGATGGGCAGTAGCATAATCGCCGCGACTGCGCTGCGGGATGGACAGTACCATTGTCGCTGCGATTGCGCTGCGGGATGGGCAATAGCATAGTCGCTGCAACTGCGCTGCGGGATGGGCAGTAGCATTCTCGCTGCGACTGCGCTGCGGGATGGACAGTAGCTGTGATCACCAATATAACTACTTTTCTTTTTGACCACTAATTATTGAGGTCATTGAGAGGCCCATACGTTCATGGGCTGATAAATAATTGATAATTGTACAAAAGTGCGATTTATAGGTATAATTAGTAATAACTGATACAATAGCACCTTTTGTAAAATATATGCAATAACAAAATGTATGTTTTGTGCATAATCAGCTATTAGTCAATTTACCCACGCAATTAGTTTTTAGTATTTCGATTTCAAGCGAAAGGTTTACAGGTGGAGAAACTATTCAATATAAATAAGTATTATCTAAAAATACTTATAACTAAGGTATATATGTATTTTTTTTTTCTTTATCAGTCGTGTCTCCAAATTCAGTCGATTTAGCGTAGTGGGGTGCTTTTCATCGATACTTTTATTTTCTATAAAATAAGGTTTTGTGTCGTGCAATTAATAATAAAATTTAACTATTATTGTGTGTGCAGTTTCTGTCCTCAAAGTTATAGAGGTGAGTTAATGTTGATTACAATTTTCTTAACTTTTGCACTATAAGGTTAACTTTGATAACTTTACCGATTCAAACCGGATTTATCTTGATTTTTGTAACCTGCAATACCTGTAACGGCCTGATAAGCAAAGATTAAAGGTCTCATGTACCTGTAATTACTGAGGTCCATACTCTTCAAGGGAGCAGTGGTGGCCCAGAAGTAACGGCTGCGACTTTAACAGTTGTATATCGTAGGTTCGAACCCACACAGGCCCTCTCAAAACGTTGAAAGAAAATTTCGTGAGGAAATCAGCATGTCCTGGAACCAAAAATTCGGAGACATGTGACATTTTGGATTTGGAATCAGATTTGGCTGTAGAACAATATGATCATTATAATACTGCGTTTAGAATACCGGTAGGCTGCCCGGTTTCTGTAGTGCGTCAGGGATGTTCACAGATGCGCATGTAGATTGCATTTACGCAACAATGCGTAAAAAATGTGCTTCCCTGGTGCGCAGGATTTGGGGCAGCTCCAACTGTGTCTTAACACGTTCAGACCGGCTCCTCATGAGTAGGTACTTGGTATCCAACGGCGCAAATCTTCATATGGCCACCGGTGGTACATCACCGCCCCATGAACCAAAAGTCTTGCCGGGCGGGGTGCGCCACCGGTAGACCCGGACAGGATTAGACAGGAATTATGCTTTCTCTCTCTTTCTATTTAGCTAGTAATCGTAATATCACAGACAATGATCATATTTTTGTAAAACCTACCACCTAAGTTCACATGTGGAAGCAATAAATACATTAGAGTATTGAGTACATAAGGTAAATTGCTTTGTGTCATCAATCAGAATAAAAAAAACAAAAATTGGAAAAAAATAAGAAATAAAAACGAAAAAAAAAATGGCTAGAAAAATGTTTGAAACGTAAATACATTTTAGCCCTGCGTGTTAAAAACCAATGTGTTTGGATTGTTTCAATACGATTCATACAAAATAATTTTCATTTTGATTCAATTTTCTAATTATCACATTTTCTCAACGTAATTAATCATAAATAATTTGCATTTCGTACAATTTATGTTGTGATTATGTAATTTTTTTTCTAATAAATACAATTTTTCAATATTGATTTTGGTTCCTACTTCTCGAAATAATATCCACCTCCTGAGCTGCACTATGAAAATTTGACATACTAGGCGGGGACGGTAAGTACAACACTTTCTCTCAAAACGGCGCGAATTTCGTAACATATTGAAAGTATAGTGTGACGTGGCCACCGGTGGTACACCTCACCATGTCAGCAAATACTCCGTGCTCCACCGGTGGTGGTACACGCCGGTCTGAACGTGTTAAGCGCGGTTGCGAGTCGCCCGGACTGTGTGACGTGGGTCACTGTTGTGCCGTCTCTCATGGGATGTCACAACGGTAACCAAACGTATTTCTTGTTAACCATATTGTTTTCCTTGTTTTTGTTTAGTGTCTGTGCTTACTAACATAGTCGTAAGTTTTACTAATATTCTTGTTGAGTCTTGGTTACTCCAATAAAGAAAAAATCTATTCTTTTCTATTACTCTCTTGCCCCTATCATCTCTGCTTATCGCATTCCACTGCCAGACATAGGCGTCTCCCAAGCTGCGCCTCAACACCCACCAACAGCCGCCTTCTTAAGGTCGTCAATCCATTTAGCTGGGATCCGTCCCACACTAGCTTTGCCGATACGCGGTTCCCAGTTTAGGACTCTTCTGCCCCACCGGCCATCAGTCTCTTGCCCTTATTCCAATTTATTTAAGGTTGGCGCAACACATATTTTTCTTCCACACTCCTCTATTAGTCGTCATCTCGGCCATCACTCCCTTTCTAGCCATATCATTTTTCACACAGTCCATACATTGTTTTTTTGATCTTGGAATAAGTGTCGCTATAGAACATAATACGAAATATTTCTAAAAGACCTTTAGTGGTTACTTCAGTGTCCGGTAGACCAATGAATTGTAGACTTTCTTATACTTATGTAACCACAGACGTAGGTACTCTACACAGTCAGCCTACTGTGGCGGCATTTACAACGCCACATGCGAACTACGCATCAAAGCATACTGGGTATCATGGTATACTGCTAAACAAATAAGAGCGTTAAGGGATTAGAGGAACTCCATTAAACCTATTACTATCTTATCTCTCTAATCGCACTCAAATCACAGCGTTTGATAGGCTATGTGCGAGCTCGAAAGTTGAAAGAACATACATGTCACGTCCTAGGAAAACTAGTTATGGTGTTCCCCAAGGTAGCATTCTTGGCCCTCCATTATTTAACATTTACATAAATGACATGCCTAAGATCAGTAAGCATCAGATGGTCTTGTTTGCTGATGACAGCACTATTTTATTCTCTAATAATGACATTGATATTCTCGAAAATGACATAAATGACGATCTTAAAAATATAATAAATTGTTTAGTTAATAATAATCTGAAAATAAATCTTAGCAAAACTAAAATAATGACATTTAATCAAAGAACAAACAAACCGAAACTGAATATAAACTATGGTATACGTTACCATATTTTATATTCAGTTTCGGTTTATTTGCAATCTCTGAAAGTAACAGAACGAAATTTCTGGGCCTTTACATAGATAGTCATCTGACTTGGAAAAATCATATCGACGCTTTGTCAAAGAAGCTTAGTCAATTTGGGTATGCTCTGTACAAACTATGAAAAACGGTTAACCGCATTACAGTACAAATAGCTTATAATGGTGGCTTCGGGCATTAGGTACGGAATCATTTTCTGGGGCTACTCCACTGACAGAGACATTGTTCTTAAAGCTCAGAAGAAATGTTTGCGATCGTTTACCAAATTACAATCGATTGATAGTTGAAAACCAGTATTTAAGGAACTTAGTCTGCTCACTCTACCGTCTATGTACATATATGAAATGGGAGTATTTGTCCGCTGTAACTGGAAATAAATTTGAAAAACCACATGATACCTCTCATAAAATCGCATTTTTCTGCAAAAGTGGTATGGCCCCAAATATATTTAATAGTATACCAGCAGCTATTAGAAATAAAGAGTGTCTGGGAACCTTTAAGAGGTTTTTGTTTAAATTCTTTTTAGATAGATGTACTACTCCATCACTGAGTTTATTACTGATAAACAGAGGTATGACGATTCCGACTTGTTGATTAAACATTTATGATTTTATTTATTACCTGTTTACCTGACATATTTTTAACTGAATGGTGTTTTTTTTTGTTTTGTTTTTTAATGTATTAATTCTATTCTATTCTATTGATATGTCACCTTAATTGTAGTTGCTTGTTTATGTAAATTTTGTACGCCATATATTGGCAAAACATAGTGCACATATTTTAGACAATATATTATCTGTAACCATACCTATGTTTAACAACATAAATGATTGATTAATTGATTGAAGTCCTGGAAGTCACACAAATCCTGCATCGTGCAGAGTTTACCGAGTGACTAGCATTTAACCGGTTCACTGTCCACAAAGTAGACACAATAGTTAAACAATTAACGTGAGTCATATGTGATTCATGGGACAGCGAAAGTGTTAAACAACATCCCGACATCTACCGTCGGGTAGTTGCCCACCAGACACAACACCCGTCTGGTCAAAGTCAAAGCATTATTTCAAATAGGCACATAAATCGGAAATCGAATCGAATGGACCTACCACTGTTTGTCTCTGGACCACCCAAAGGTTGACTGGTAGAAAATGTCTATGGCATTAAGTCCGCCTCTGTAAATTTCTGTGAGGAAGTGTTAAATAAATAAGTAAATGGAATCGGTATAATCGGGTCGGAGAATCTTCCCTTTTCTTTGGAGGATAAGTGAACTTTACACCCTGTTCCTCATACCTCTATACCATCTTGCTGTTCGGCCAATATCCTAAGCATTCTAGCATCCATCTATCCAACCATACTTAAATAAACGCGAAAGTAACTCTGTCTGTATTTTACTTTTTCACGCCTTAATGGCTTAACGGAATTCGATGAAATTTGGCACACAGGTAGACCATGACCTGAGGACATAATTGTTTCTGATAGTACGTTCCTGCGGGATAATTCCCGATCTACACGCGCGCGAAACCGTGGGCAAAGGATAGTAAGCCATACGATTGCAGTCGATACGAGAGAAGAAAGACGGCTAGGGCCTCCAAAGAAAGAAAGAAAGAAAGAAAGAAGAAAGAAAGAAAATACATTGAATTAGCAGACTAAAAGGCACAATCTATACTAATATTATAAAGCTGAAGAGTTTGTTTGTTTGTTTGAACGCGCTAATCTCAGGAACTACTGGTTGGAATTAAAAGGTCTTTTAAGATTGACTCACCATAAGCTTTTTTATGGTAATCAAATTTGTTCGAAATTAATGCATTATTTGCGAAGGAGTTTCGTCAACATAATATTAATCCTTATCCAAATAAATATGTTATTCATCACAAGTATTTAAATGTAAACAAAATTGTCCTTGACACCACTTGATTTCAATCAACATCTTAGGAGATATCATAATTTTAAAATAACTTCGCAACAAAATAAGTGTATAGGCTATTTAACGTCACGCTACGCCCAAGGAGCCGATCACAACGACAAAAAGTCGGAAAAAACGCTAAGCGAAAACGAAGTTATTGCGCGAACGGGCGATGCGATGCGACGGGGTGGGTTGTGGGCCGAAATAGGCGGACGAAGTCGCGGGCAGAAGTTAGTATTATAATAATATACAGGAGACAAAAAAAAAATATTGGCGTCAGAAGTGAAAATTCAAAACTTTAGAATATCTGTTCTTATTTCCCCTACCAAAAATAGCTCAACGCGGTTAAAGAAGGACTCGCAAAAAAAAAAAAAATGCGGTGTAAAAAATTTGCTGGAAAGTGAGCCTGCACTCAAAAGGCTCAGTTCAGCAAAAATTCCAGACAAATATTGCTTGACGCTGGTTTTCAACTGGACCTGCAACTCAATGAACAACCTTAGTTGTGTAGTCAATGACTCGACAACCCATCTAAGTGTAAAAATAGTGGCGGTATTCACCAGTAGACTAATCTATCACTTACACAGTGTAACTACTAACGACTTGTTTCCCTTAGTTTACTCATCCTACGTATCGTTACGATAGCTGGAATTCAGTGGCTAGATAGATATCTAACATAGAATCCTAGCATATTCCCAAGTATGTTGGTATCGGCTTCTAGTCTAACCCGATGCAGTTAAATACCAGTATTTTACATGGAGCGACAGCCAATCTGACCTCCACAACCCAGTTACTATAATACAATACAATGCCCTTTGGTAAGACTGGTTGTTATACTTTGCGGCTTCTGACTACCCTAACCACTGTCAAAGATCTACGAATAACAGCCAGGATCAACGGCTTGACGTGCTTTTCAAGGCACGGAGGGGTTTCGGTATGTAAAGATGATCACCCATCCACGGAAAAACCGCGAGAAACGTAGCTTAACCAAATCGATCGACGCGTGTGTGCTACCATGGAGCGACTACTTACCTGGGCCTCAAGTCTTCTATTACAATAGTGTCAGAATGGTCTATCATTGATTTCATAATAGTTGATTTTGACAAGTTATTAATGATTAATCTACTAATATAATGGCGTCATTATGACTTTCCAATGGTCAGCCACTGACACTCCATTGAAAGAAATGGCATATATTGATAATCTCGTACATAATGAAAAATGAAACTTCCAACTTCCTACGAGTACTATTTCAGATTGCTTATAACACTAATAAATAATATGTAAAAATATATAAATGAAATCTGGCATGAATAAATGTTCAAATTTAGTAGTAGTTTTTCGAAAATCATTTCTACTTACTTAATATACATAATTCTATTACGAGACCATTGACCGACCAATGATCGTCCATTATGAATTTAGCAGATTACGAATTTTTAGCAAAATGACAATGGGATGGTGTTGGAGTGACAAATTTATAAAAATAACAGACTTGGGCCCCTGATCTCCACACCCCAGTTTCTGGGTAACACGATGTTTGACACCTTGGTAAAACACACGCACAGAAAGATTTCACATACAGAGTGGCGATTAGTTTATCATATTAAATAGTACAGCGGTCATAACAAGTTGTTATCAGTATATTAAAGTAATAAAATAATCAAGTTTACTAAAAATAGAAAACTATATTTATCAAACAAAAATAGCGTAAAAATTGACACGAAATAAACAAACCTTGATAATAAGAGACTAGACACGTGCAAGGCGATGGTATCAACAATTCAACACAAACATTATGATTAAGATAATATTACCAAACAATCACAAAATAAATTTAATGTTGTTAAATACTAAAACGATAAAAAAGGTGCCACGACTAGAAAGTAAATTTTTATTAATTATTTTTTTATTACATAAGTTTAAAATACGTAATGTAGAATACGTGGTTCCAATTAATGTAATAACCACACTGAATAAGTATGTATGCATGTGGTGGCGAATGAACTCACGTATGTATGTACCTCCATTCGAAGTGGGAAAAGACAAATGAAGCACCAATTATAATCAGCTTAGCTTGATCATTAAGAAATAAGTCTTGTAATATTTTATACTTAAAAATTCTAATAAGAAAATTATAGAAAAAAACTGTCACGTAATTAAAGTTGGGTTCAGTAGCTAATAACATTTCTAGAATTATATAATATTATATATACTATAATATAGAATATATAACTTTATGAACGAAGTTAAATAACAAAAGTATTGTTAGTACCTAAATGCGTTTTGACTAAGTTAAAGTAGGTAAGTGCAGTCTATTCAGAAAAAGTATTTTCCACCAACTTAATAACCACATGGTCCTACAAATTGATTGAGCTTTAAATCCATACTAATATTATAAATGTGAAAGTAACTCTATCTGTCTGACTGTTACATTTTCACGCCTAAACCGTTGAACCGATCGTCATGAAATTTGGCAGAGATATAGCCTGGGATATGGAGAAGGACATAGGCTGTTAATTTATCTTTGGAAAAGGGTATGTTCCCCGACAGTTTAAAATTTTCTGTTGTAAAACCCCTTCACAAAAAAAGGACATAGATCCAAGGCAAATAATTATAGACCTATTACTTTGGTTCCCATACTTTCAAAAATATATGAGAAAGTAATGAACAAAAGGCTTATAAAGTTCTTAGAGAAACATGATGTATTATGTAGTCAACAGAACGGTTTCATTAAGCAAAAATCTACAGCTTTGGCATGTTTTAAATTAGTAAAAGAAATTATGGATGCTATCAATAAAACAGAAATCCCAGAAGCAGTATTTTTGGGTATGAGTAAGGCATTTGATATGGTATAATCATGAAACCTCATTGCGTAAACTTGAGCAATATGGCATACGAGGCAACAATTCCCGAAGGTTAAAAAAATGTGTTTCGAAACTAACATCCAGCCTCCAACAATCTTTAGGTCACCGTACTTAGCTATTTACTTTGGTGTACCACAGGGAAGTGTCCTTGGCCCCTTATTATATTGTTTGCAGAGGATACTACCTTGTTGAAAAAAGAGAAAACTTTAAATAACAGTAAAATAGTTACGAATAAAGAAGCATTGACAGATTTAATCAATTGGCTAGATAGTAATAAATTTAAAATAAATACAAATAAAACTAAATTTATAACATTTTTGACATCTAATAACCACAAAAATTAGGAAATGAAATGAAATGAAGTTTAAAATACAGTAATAACGACATAGAAGAAGTTAATAATACCAATTTTTTTGGAGTATTTATGGACAGACATTGCAATTGGAAAGCTCAAGTAGCTAATGTACCTATGTAAGAAAATAAAAAAAATCGTATTTGTACTTAAGAGGATCAACAATTTAACAGACATTCAATCAGCCTTATTGGTATACCATAGCCATGTTTGTTCTGTTTTAAGGTATGGAATAACTGTATGGGGGAATTCAATAGATGCCTAGAGGGCATTCATAGCCCAAAAAAAAAGTGTGTAAGGTCAATTTTCAATCTTAAATGGACACACTCTTGTAAACCTGAATTTATTAAGTAAAAGTTGCTTACCCTTACGTCTTTATATGTATTTGAAATCTGCAAATTCGTAAGAAATGACTACTCGCTTTTTGAAAAAGATGAAAAGGCTATGTCAAAGAGGAAAATAGCACAAAAGCCACTTGTAGTCCCGCTCCCGTGTAATAGACTAAAAGTATGCAACAAAAATTGTTATACCTGGCCGTGAAAATATATAACCACTTAGCCGAAGAATTTAGAAGTGCTACAGATTTAGAATTTAATAGAAAGTTATTAACTGGTTGTGTGAGAGATGTTTTTATTCCATTGATGAGTATTTTGAGTGTAAAATGTAAAACTTATTTATTATAATTATTATGTCATCTTATTATTGACATTACATAAATAATATCGAATCATTTTCATTATTTTTTATTGACATGACATCATTGTTACTGATCGCTATTTTTAATGTAAATTATTATTTTAAATGAATAGAATTGTATTTGATTTTACATTTATTAATTGCGTTGTAATCTGAATTTAAATTAAGATAATGTTATTAGTATTTTTATGTTATTGCTAATTACTAAATGTGTACTGCATGCTATAAGTATAACCAAGATGTATAATCTAAATATTTGCACGGCTGAAATGCCGAATATAGTGAAACCCATAGATCTTAAGAACATATGTTAACTACGTATGTATATTCTTGCAAATTAATATATCATTCATTCATACGGTAACCGACATCCATGCGGGCGGAACCGCGGGCAAAAGCTAGACTTACATAAAATTATAATTTTTATAGCATAAGCATAAATGGCCAATAATGTTCCCAATTCTGGGACACAGGCCTCCTCTTGGTGAAAGGGAGTATTTTTTATAGATTTAATCAAAATAATAGCTAAAGCTAATTGGTAGTTTTAGACCATGGGAAAATCATAGGTTTCTCTACTCATGTGATTTTTTTAGTAATGTTTAGCATCATGATTAAAAAAATCTGTTGTATTTGGTTGTATAAGTGCTGATCCCTAAAAATTAAGCATCTTAAGTTTGACGTATTTGATGACGCATGTAGAGTTAACTATTCTCCGTTTGAAATAAGATTAGACATTTAAATAAACCTTTTCACTTCTCATGCTCTAAAATTACGCCAATATAGCCCTACGAAGCTGGACTAAAGTGACCACTTTAGTCTCTAGGGAGGGAAAAGTAATTAGTTTTTTATTTTCCTTCATGTGACATAGGAAAAACTCAAACAGCCAGTAAATATACTGTTATCTGTGGAGTGTGGACCATCTTCATTGCGAAAATGTTGAGAGTTTTAGTCCCATGGTTTTTCCACAAAGAAGGTGGCGCTATGAGTTTTAAATTGTTAATCTGTGACTGATTTAGAAGAAAAAACTGACCGCGAAAATTTCAGAATTTTTGTCGAGTGTAAGTTCGGTTTTAAATAAATTTATTAAGAATGTCCAGTGACAGTGAAGAGTTTGAAGTCTAGCAAAGAGCAAAAGATATAATAGATAATATTTTGCCGCCAAAATCACGGAAGATTTACCTAAAAACTTACGTAATATTTATTAAATGTTTTTGTACTTTTACTATTTTTCTCGCACTCAAGTGAAAAGTACAGTTTGCACCTCGAGACTAAACGCCAACTTAATATACCCTCGGTTTCATTGACTCCCATCGCACGCTCGGGAGTCAAACCACCTCTGGTATATTATGGCTTCGTTTAGTCCCTTGATATAAAATATACTATTTTTACAAACCGGAGACGCGAAGCCGAAGCCGATGCGGAGGTGAGCATGGGGTTGAACTTCCCTCAGCGCCGGATACGATGCAGATGCAACTTTAAAGTGTTTAAGGTTAGTTTACAATAATTGGTTTTTCTCAAGAACGGTGCGTTACCTTTTTATGGGAGTGGTGCCAGGGGAGAGGGGGCACCCCCCCAACATTAATTGTTGATCTTTTAGTCATCATCATTATCATCAGCCTAAAGCAGTCCACTGCTGGACATAGGCCTCTCCAAATGCACGCCATTCAGCTCGATTCTCGGCAATTCTCATCCAGCTGCTACCAGCCACCCTGCTAGATCGTCGCTCCACCTAGCCTGAGGACGTCCTACCTTACGTTTGCCGATTCGCGGTCTCCACTCAAGAACACGTCTACCCCAACGGTCATCAGTTCTACGGCTAATATGGCCGGCCCATTGCCACTTCAGCTTGCTTATTCTGTGAGCTATGTCGACAACTTGGGTTCTCTGCCGGATCACCTCGTTCCGGATTCGATCCCTCAGAGAAACTCCAAGCATAGCCCGTTCTATAGCGCGCTGAGCGACCTTGAAATTATGGACCAGCCGTACCGTGAGTATACGTGTTTTATTAAAATAACTTTTGTTTTATGTATAATAATCTAGCTTTTGCCCGCGGCTCCGCTCGCGTCGATGTCATTTATCGCGTAAATTAGCCTATGTCCTTCTCCATATCCCAGGCTATTTTTCTGCCAAATTTGATGACGATCGGTTCAGCGGTTTAGGCGTTAAAACGTAACATACACACAGACAGACAGACAGACAGACAGACAGACAGACAAAGTTACTTTCACATTTATAATATTAGTATGGATATGGATTAATAATGCGTCTTATTTTTTATTTATTTTATTGTATATTAATTAAGGGATTGAAACAAAATATAAACAGAAACATCACAAAAACCTTAATAGGTTTGTCTGGAAAAAACCCTTACATTACATTTGGGACAGCGCTCCTGGATGGGCGAGTCCTATTACTGGCTGGACGTACACACAGCTCCATTAAGTGGTTACCCCCCCAAAAGACATGTGCGTTCAGATCCATGATAAGCCCAAGTTGGTGATCAAATCGCAAAAAAGATGCATTAGAGCTATTACCGGTATAAAAATAACTGATAGCTGCAAACCTTATTTTGTATTGTTAAAAATAATGACTTGACCCTGCTTGTACATATTTGAGACTGCTCTATTTGTTAAAAAGAACATGCATCTATTCAGAAAAGCATGGGAACATCGCATCGCTATAAAATGATTAAACAAGTATATAGACATGAATTATGTGTTCGACCATCAAAGACCGCCAAAGCATACTTTGCATGGCCCCAAAAATATTTAATAAATTACCAAATGGAATTAAGGACTTAAATATTATTCAATTTAAAAACAAATTAAGACATCTATTATTGGAAAAATGTTATTATACTGTTGACGAATTCCTTAATGATAAATTGTAAGTTACTTGACATTGATATTTATTTAATTTTGACAATGTATTATTATCTATATTTCTATTCATTATTTATATGTATATATAATTGTTAATGTTTTGCTTATTTTATTTTTTTCTGTCTTAAGTTGTGTTGTGTTTCGTTGTTATTATTTTATTTTAATATGCTGATTGTTCTTTTTTTTTAAATAAAATAAAATACACCAAAAATAACACTAATAAATGAATTTTAGAATTTTTGGTTTTTGTATTTTGCAGAAACGCGTTATTATTTATTAATGTATTGTTTTATTGAATAAATAAGTATTTTTTTAAATTTCTGTTTTATATATTGTTTTTATTCAATAAAAAGCTAATACTTTTATTATTACATAACGACAAGCAATAATAGGGTTAACATTTACAACGTCTAAATAGACCGGAGGTTTCAAGACCGCTTGCCGTGCATAATATGGGATGTTTGCATAAAATGCATAAAATGTGCTTTCTGTCATGCATTATACTTTTTTTTAATATACAGTATTTTTCTATTTAGTTTTAGTAACATTTATAAAGAATTTAAAAATCAAGAAAATAAAATACTTTAATAATCATTTAATCATATTTATTATTGCTATTATTTAACAAAACTTTGATCTTATTTTACTAAAAAGATTTATATTTTACAATTTGATTTGATAATTTATTTACAGTTATCATCAGTCATATACATATTTTGCCAACTGACACAAACGGGTCCCTAGACAACGTTGTATTTATAATTTGAGGATATGGATTAATTTTATAAAGAAAACGTAAGTAAGTAAAATTAATGGATACCCTCAAATTATAACATCTATCGATTAGACAGAGACCTAAAGATAAACTGACTCTGACGATAGTACATAACAATTTCATCGCACTATGGGCTTGCTGGCTAGTATGTCAAACTGCCGGTATGAGTGTGACGACATTCGGTAATGCGTTGGTTCGAATCTAACTCGTAATAAATGAAAGTCTTTTTGAAGTATTCTTTAGATCATTCGTAATGAATTTAATATTGTAGCAGTATAACATTTTAAAACTTGGGGGGTTATCACATAATCACGCTTCTGTGTGTAGTACAGAACACGCAAGCTAACCACTCAAGGTCACTGGCATATATCTGCGTCTTAATTGTTTCCGTTATAAAGAATAAATCCGTGAGAGGTTAAAGTAAACACTTCTTCTTTTTCTTCTTCGATGAACCCTCAATACTGAGGATCGCGACCACATTCGACGCGTTTCCAAGTTATGCGGTCTTCTGCAGTGTGGACCGCTCGGTAAATGCTGCCTCCAATAGCCGTCTTGATCGCGTCTAACCATCTTGCCGTTGCTCTGCCTTGACCGCGTTTTCCTTCCACCCGACCCAGTATCATAAGCCTTTCCAGATCATGCTTAGGTGAACGCATAATAGGTATGTCCGAAAAAGCTGAGGGTAGCTTTTTATTCATTTTTTCTGATGGCGGCGTATGGTATAGGAAGTAGCCTCTGCGAACACCACAACTGGAAATCATCGGTCTTACTGCTCTGGCGGCTTTTAATTACATTATTTAATTATTTTACAATTTATAAATTTTATATTTGTCTTTTTTTATACGATTCTTACATTTTATAATTTTTGACAATTTTTTTTTTTTTAATGAGTTGTTGAATATTTGAACTTATAATCACAATTTTATTTTGGGTTTTTATCTGTTTAGAATTTAAAATTGTTCATAATTTAAATTTATGAGTGTAAAACTATATGGACTAGAATGATGTCTGAAATAAATAAATAATTTAATTTAAATTTAATGCACAATGTTTCCGCGCCGTATAAAAAGATGGAAAACCAAGAGCTAAGTAAACACTTAATGAAAGTTAAATGAAAACATATTTGCCTAAAAAATACTGTTTTTCATTCATGTTTTCATCCTTTAGTTACATTATTATTTCAGTCATAATCATAACCTACATAGGTGTGCTACGAACAGAAAGTCGAATGAGATATTCAAAAATATCGACAGCTGAATCAATAATTTATTTTAATCAATGAATAATAATTACCATCCGTATTTTTGAAATGGGTGTAGTCGTGGAAGTAATATTTATTGATGTAAAAAAATCTTCATTGATATTACAACCACGAGAGTAACAATTTCTGTGTTTATTTATTTATTTACTAACTGCTGGCTACGGCTTCGCCCGCGTGGCTTTTTCTAAAATAAAATAAGCCTAAGTTACTTCTTATAACATCAGCTATCTGACAGTGAAATTCCCATCAAAATCGGTCCAGTCGTTTCGGAGATTAGCCGGAACAAACAGACAGATAGACAGATTTTTTTTTAATGCTTTGACTGCCGGACAACACAATAGAAAAACTATTGTTAGCGGTCACCGGTGACCGCGGTGGCAGTCAATGTGTTAAAACTAGTATTTTTTTTTTTTAAGTACCGTTTATACTTTCATATGCAAAGAATCGAATGTCAATAAAAACTTTCAATCAAGGTCACCCTTCGCTATTGGTCGATGTATTTGACATTTATTTTGATTGAAAGTTATGCACCTATGCGGTGCATTAGACATTTCGAGCGTTTGCTCTTATGCACCGCATAGGTGCACTTGACATTTGACGAGTTAATAAAAAACTGTTATTTTGTATAGATTTAAACTTTGTAAGAAATACTGTACAAAAGGGTTCCCTACTTTATTTCGAAAGTTGATGATTTGATATTTGTTATATCGAACACGGTGTGTCGATAATTCAGTTGTACGATGTTTTATTCCATGGATTCTTTATTGGTGCGATGTAACGTGCGAAAAATTCTGATGCGAAAAACCCTACAGCGATTGTTCGATAGTTTATTAGTTCGATAGTATGTCGGTTCGAAAAGCCTACTGTTGTCCGTGACATTTAATTAATAATCTTATTTTGCATTATATACGTTAAGGAAATGCATTTCTTTTATAAAAATATAAAAGTAAAATTCCCAGTTTATTAGTTACATAAAGATACATTAATTAATTATATTTAAATATATCAAAATAATTCTAATCTACCTATACCTAAATAATTTAAATTAAATGTAATTATAATACAAAAAAATGTTTTATCTATGTTACCCTAAATAAACGCGATTATGTAAATTTACAGTAGGTATTTAGGTATAGGTAGATTAGGATTATTTTGATATCCATACTAATATTATAAATGTGAAAGTAACTCTGTCTGTCTGTCTGTATGTTACGTTTTCACCCCTAAACCGCTGAACCGATCGTCATGAAATTTGGCAGAGGTATATTCTGGGATATGGAGAAGGACATAGGCTACTTTTTTACGCGATAACCAACATCCACGCGGGCGGAGCCGCGGGCAAAAGCTAGTATTTAAATATAATTAACTAGCTTTTGCCCGCGGCTCCGCCCGCGTGGATGTCGGTTATATCGCGTAAAAAAGTAGCCTATGTCCCAGTATCCCAGGCTATATTTCTGCCAAATTTCATGACAATCGGTTCAGCGGTTTAGGCGTGAAAACGTAACATACAGACAGACAGACAGACAGACAGAGTTACTTTCACATTTATAATATTAGTATGGATTAATGTATCTTGATGTAAATAATAAACTAGGAATTATACTTTTTTTTGACGTGATAACATTTTATAAATCGATGACAGGCCGGTTGCACGCACGAAAAAGCATGACTCATTGTCACGTTCCGCCTGAGCCGAGCGTGCAAGCGAGAGCGCGGAACAAGCGATAGAGAGCCACGATTTTAATGTGGCTGTTATTTTAGTTTACTGTGGTGTTTTACAAGTTCCACGCGAACGAAGTCGCGAGCAGAAACTAGTTAAAGAATAATTACTTTCTTTTCCAAAAATAAATGTATGTACCTACACTTTCTTTCTTTTAAACCGCAATTACTGTACACATAATTAAGCCCTTGATAGTAAAAGAGAAAGTTCCATTAAAATCTATTAAATAATTTCTGAGAAATGCGTACATCGTCTGTACGCATTTCTCAGAAATTATTTAATAGATACACACATTAAAGGTTCATGGACTGTTTATTAAGTTTTGTGTTTTCTTTATTGAAAATAACTGTTTATTGTGAACTGTTTTTAATACTGTTATTTCTAAAGATCACCAACAAAGGATATACAGATACGGTCTACAATATAAATCATAATAATACAAAATATTATTTTATGTGTGCTCCTTCAATTACAGGAGACCAGGGGCCTAAGTCTACTAATTTACAAACGTTGCAATGGTCTCGCCATTGTGAGTATTTGACAGTGTTTGTATGGTAAAAATCTGACAAAAACTCACAATGAAGAGACCATTGCAACGTTTGTATATTAGTAGACTTGGCCCCCAGAGCATGCACAAAACCAGGATAAAAATAAAAATTGAGAAAAATAAATGTTGAAACTAGAACTGAGCATTCTTAATACAATTGTTAGTTATAATAATAATATTCCACATTTTGTTGACAATTGAAGTGAAGAAACATGGTTACATACCTACTTATTTAGGTATTTTGCGGTGGTTAAATTATTTTTGTATTTTAAAAGCGATTTTTGACGACACGGTTGGCGCAGTGGTTAAGGCTCCCACACACTGGTGCGATATTGTGGGCGCGACAAGGGTCGCGCTGCCTGTCGCGCCCCCGATACCGCGCCAGTCTGTACGAGCCTTTAAGCGATTGACTGCTGCGCTGCGTGTCGCGGGTTCGTTTCCCGCAAGGAACAAATATTAAAAAAAAAAGGAGAAACTCCTAGAGTGGGGCAAAGTTTTCTCTTAAATTAATTAAATATATTAAACAACCATTTAAAAGACTTTTGAGAATTCAATGCTAAGACGCGGACTCATTCATTTTTCCTCGTATAAAATCTATCCCATTTTATTCTATGTATGAAAACTCCTTGCTACTAAACTTTCTAAATTGGCTTATCAATTTAAAACTCAACTGCAAAACAAAATGATCGAGCTCGTAAACAAAAGTCAAGACCGCGTAACAGAAACATGCCTATGCAAAATATTCAATTTTCGAATCATAATTATAGCCTCTGAAAGTACGCCATGTTTAACAACTGTATTGAAAAATAATATTTCTTTGTTCAGTTTGTAACTGCAGTCTGCTCACCCCCATTCTGGTTCCTGTAAATTAAAATGAATTGTACTCTAATATGAATATTTCTACACCAGCAACGGTAGTATATGTGAATCTATTAATTAATATTAAGATCTTAATGTACCATTTACTCAGAAATAAATAAATTATTATTATTAAATATTTTACATTTAAACAAATGAAATGTTATTTTTAATTTTTTTACTATGTGCTCTTGACTCTAGTCTAGGTCTGGGTGATAGACAAAGTCTACGACGGAGTGAGCTTACCCAGAAGAAGCCTGTTCACTCTCACTTTGAATAGATTAGGGTTGTATGCGTTCGGAAACACAGACGCAGGCAGAGAGTTCCATTCCTTTGCTGTGCGCATTATAAAAGACGTTTGAAAACGCTTAGTGCGAGTTGGTGGAATATTAACTAGGTAGGGGTGGTAACTTGCAGTGCGTCTAGATTAGATGTTCGATGGTAGAAGGGGGCCGGTGGAATGAGGTCGTGGTCGTGGTCGTTAAATTTCGTGATCTTTATTTTATTTTAAATGTTATTTTTTAAATAAAAATTAAGTCTTCTGTCAGTCATTTTTTCTTATTGGTTTGATGAGCGTAGGTAAGCGTTTCTACAGCGGCAAGCAAGAAGTCATTATGCTGGTTCGGATGTCCCCGATAGTACCTACCTGGTACCTATTTGGTGAAAATTGTTGTCATCCCTTAATAATAACTCTGTTTTTAAAAAAATACTGTAAAAGCCAATTATTTTTTCTTCTCCATACTGCCGCACTAACGAAAAATGCAATAACTCGATTTTGCCGCTCCCGAGAATTGTATTTTGGATTATTGAATTTGTTATGAAGTTTTAGTCATTGCATTCTTGCTTACTGAAAAACCGAGTTCCTGAAGGATCAATAAAAAGTTGCTTAGAGAGAGTTAATAGATTTCGATCCGCTGACTCCAAATATATAACTCAAAGAATATATAACTCAAAGTCGTCCAAAATCGAGTTATTGCATTCTTCGTTAGTGCGGCAGCATAGCTTAGGAAACGACCAATTGGAACCGTGCACCTAGCTTCCGACGTTTCATAAGTGCCAGATTTTTTGATTTCGACTATATTATAACCACCAACAGCTCATTATAAACGTTTATGTTTTATTTATTTTTTGTCTTTCAGTTACTCTTACAATGAGTTTTAATTCAATTCTTATTCCTACTTTGACACAACACTACTATAAAATCATTTACAATTTCTTAGAAGTAAGACGTGTCTTCAATAAAGGACTGTTCAAACTGAGGTGAATCCCGCGCGGGACGCAGGACGCCGACGTCCGTCGTTTGTTTTAATGCTTAGGACGTCACTCGACTATTTGCACCATGCAGTTTGAACACTTCCATGCGTAAGTTGACCGAATTGGCGCTAGCGTATTTCGTCCCGCATCCCGCGCGGGATTCACCTCAGTTTTACCAGAGCTTAAATCACACACATTTTCACTTAGTAAGGTTATACATTTTATTTCATATATTGAAGAAAGTTCGGTTAAATCTAATACGATATGATATCTCAGCCCAATGAGCATTCCTTATAGTCTAGTGCTTCCATTTTATTAAAAAATATTTCTAAGATAGCATCATTCACGCACGTTTGAACCGATCTATAGCTATGTGGTTAGGTACTATAAATTTCATAAGGACTTTCTACATTTTATATCCTAATTTAAAAAGCTGACAGCCTTAAAATAATAATATGTACAAGTATTATAAGGTGTATTTATTCATACACGAAATATTTTAAGAGAAACATCTATAGGTGGTAAAAAACCCTAATACACACATACTTCTTTTGTTCATATTCTTATTTGTATAGTAATAAGTATAAGTTAATTGTTTTTTTTTTTCTAACTTTGGGTAGATTTCGTATAGGTATTTATACCAAAAGTCTCAAATTCAGATAATTTATGTAACCAAAGGGGATAACATATCAAAAAAATATCTTCGTAATGGTAATTCACATAAAATGGCGAAAAAAGAGGTTCATTTTCTTTTAGGTACTGATTTTAAGAAATAGTAATTAAAAAATAATCATACCGTAATTATTTTCATACATTTTCGGTTTTAAACAAAGCTATTAAAAAAAGGAAATTTTCTGGTATAAAATATTTTATGATACTGGTAACAATGCAGGAGATACAAACATTTTCAAATTTTGTACATCTTCAACAACACTAATATTACAACACTCACACAGATTCATATTGTAAGTAGCATATCTAGCCACATTTTGGATGAAAACGGCTGTAAACTGTTTCAAATGGAAATCGATTTTGGGAGGCCTACGTCTAGCACTGGACTTTAAAGGGCTGATTATGACGATCATATGCCGTGTCTCCCACATACTACACAAAACATTGTTTGGCAACGGTATTTTGTTTGCATAGTTCTTATAATTAATTCACTTTAATTTTAGCGACGACTTTTTACAAAAATATATGATAAAATGTTTTGCACCACTGTCCTGTCATTTTGACAGTGACATTTCTTGACGTTACTTTGTTTACATAAATTATCTGAATTAGAGACTTGGGGTATAAATTAAATTAAGAATTATAAAATTCTATCGATCCCTATTCTAAAAAATCTCAACCATTTTTGCAAGGGGGGGTCAGCTAATTGTGGTAACTGACTGTACGAGTGCCAAAGCACTCCTTTGACACCCTAAGTTACTGCACATTGTATAAGACCAAATTTGTTTTTAAGGAGATTTACTGTACCTATTCTTCTAGTAATAAAGATTTTATTATTATTATGTCTACATATCTCGGGACCCTGGGGTCCCGGACCTTTGGAAGGCGTACGAGGGGCCGAAGCCAACTCGCAGAGGCCCGTTAGACGCTTTTTAATTAAATGAGGCACCAACCGACGATTATCCCTGTACGCACTATGCAAGTGCACCCAAGGACAACCCCCGGTTGGTGTAGGACTATTGCAGGATATGGAAAACAAAGATATTGGACTATAGGTTTGGGTGGTTAAAATGGACTGGTTACCTAAACTATGGAAGGACTATGGCCCCTGCCTGATCAATGTTTTATAAAAAAATACACGGATAAAATGGCAGGGGGTGACTTGCACACTCAATAATGGGCCCCCGAAAACGGTCGCTAGCACATAGTGACGTAGCGACAAGGGGGCAACATATCCTGAGGTGCTCGAGGAGTGGAGAAGTATTTCACGGCTCTCAGAACAATCACACAGCCCGGAAGATGGTCAAGATCCCTACAAGCACTTACTGGAATACTTCCTTCCTCCGAGCACGTTTGCTCTTGCGAATCTCCACTCAAGCCGGCCAATAAAGGCAAGAATGAGGTGGGAGTTCAGTTCCTCGTCAGTTTTCACTCCAGCCGGCCAACAAAGGCAAGCCAGAGATGAGGAACATGACTTCTCCCGGGAGATAGGGTCCGTGGGGTCGCAACTACCCAACAGCTCGCCACATGCTGCCCTGCGGGTTTCTGTATCTCTCTTGGTCTGGCTCCTCACCCTAGACATGTTCCGGTAAAGTAAACTCTACCGGCACAGACCTAGAGTTCGGAGCGCGCAAGCCCCACCACGACGCCAACGTAGAGATACGGCGGTGGGGATTATTATTATTATTATTACTATAACTTCATCGGTCCATTAGATTCGGAACAAATTGGGTGTGACAGACAGACCAACAGACACACGAGTGAGTCCTATAAGAGTTCCGTTTTTATTTGGACATACGGAACCCTCAAACATTTGCATCTAAAATTATATTACTGTAAAAGATACAAATCGGACATTTCTAAATAATGACAGGTCGGATCAGCACTTCCGCTAAATTCTTTTTATTTTCCTACACTCTGCTAATGATCGCAGGAAGTAGACAATTTTATATGTATTATTTTTGTATACTAGCATACCATTTGACTTTGTTCGACTTGAGATTATATTTTAAGATGTCTGTAAGAATTTAAAAGGTTTATCAATGTAGTTTCGTATAGAAGACATAGTAGGTACAGTCAGCGACACAAGTTGTTTCATCATGTTTCTGCCCTTATGACACGCTTGGGGTCGGCGCACAAGACGTTTTTCTCGTACCATTCTCCCCAACCGTCATGTTATCCTTCACTCTCTTCTCTTTCATATCATTCCTTACATATAGTTAGTTCCTTATGGCTCCGTTTACGAAAAAATCTCTCTTTTGTCAATTTCTTATTTGTGAGAAAGCTCGAAATAAAAACATTAAGTCTGTCAGTCTGTGTAACTATAAAAATACAGTTTTTATGGTGCTAAAACCACACTGACCGACCCAGACGACCCCACCACTCTCATCCAGGAGAGTCGTAGGGAAACCAGTACAGCTCGTAGAGTACACACACGCACACGATCCAAATTCCGACCTCGCTTTAGAGGTCCCGCGCGAAACCCACCCCGACCTACTATTATTATCGTCAATAATAATAGCCCCCCCGTCCCTTGACGCCGCTTAACGATGTGCCAGCATGTGGTTTAGCTGAGCCTGTAATCCAAACTCCCCATGACAATAATCAGAACCCTGATGTTATCCAGCCACCGACGGTCCCTTGCCACCCTCCCTCCGACACTGCCCTAAGCCGAGGTTCGAACCCCACCTGGGGTGCCCTTAGCGAGCAGTCGTCTAGTTTAAGTAGATTATAGTAAATACTCCCCTGGCTGGAGGCGTAAATTTCGTTTAGGAGCTTGCGGCACCACAGGAAAGCCCCGTTAAGGATCAGGAACCCCCAGGGGTTATACCTCCGAGATGCCACACAAAAAAAAAAAAAAAAGGTGCTAAACCATTCATGTCAGTCACAGCACCTAGAGCCCAAGTCTGCTATTTTATAAATTCGTCACTCCAACACGATCCCATTGTCATTTTGCTAAAAACTCGTAATCTGCTAAATTCATAATGGTCGATCATTGGTCGGTCAATGGTCTCGTAATAGAATTGTATTACAATGGCATTTTGAACATTTATTCATGCCAGACTTCATTTATATATATTTTTACATATTATTTATTAGTGTTATAAGCAATCTGAAGTAGTAGGAAGTTGGTAGTTTAGTAAATCAAATCAACTCATTTATTTGCAATGAATGTAGGTTACATTAAAATACAGGTGGAGTAGGTAGGAGTGAGCCATGTACATTCTGCCTGGGAATACGCAAAAATTTATGCATTTTTTTTTTAAGAATCTATCTAAAAATAATTTACAAACGAAAATGTCACACATTGAATTATTACAATTTACATATAAATACATTAATTAATATTGAAAATGTCAAATTAAAATGTTACTTTAGAATAAAATTAAAAATAAATATATAAATAGAAGTCAATATGTTTAAAATAATATTTTTTATATTTAATATACACATTGCTGATTACAATGTTTTGTCCATAAAAAAATTATTAATCGAATAATAACATTTTTCTATTAGGAAGGCCAGTAATTTCTTTTTAAATTTCTTTCTTGTATCATTTTTCAGTAAATCTGGCAGTTTATTGTATATAGTAGGACCCATACAAATAACACTTTTTCTAAATAATGCTGTGTTGCACGACTCAATTTGTAATAGATTTTTGTACTGATTTCTTTTAGGTCGTTTTCTAGTTTCTGATATCGTAGGAAATAGGTTTTTATTGGTCTTTACAATCATGGCCATTTCCAGAATATATAATGACGGAAATGTAAGCACTTTTAGGGACTTAAGCTTTGGTTTTCAACTGTCTGTAGTCTTCAAACCACACATCGCTCCAATACAACATTTTTGCGCCTTGAATATGTATTCCCTTGAGCTGCAATTGCCCCAGAAAATAATCCCAAATCTTAGAACTAGTAGGAAGTTTAATTTGTCATTATGTACGAGATTACCAATTCTTTCAATGGAGTGTCAGTGGCTGACCATTGGAAAGTCATAATGACGCCATTATATGAGTAGATTAACAAACTTTGTCAAAATCAGCAATTATGAAATCAATGATAGACCATTCTGACAATAGCAGACTTGAGGCCCTTTTAATTATTTCATCTTGCTGGCGCTCTCGAAAATATAGTTTATTTCGCCGTTGATTTACTTAATGAAGATTAATATTATAATTATTATTATAATTTGATTATATTTCAAGGATAGCTGACGACAAATGTAGGATTTTTAAATTTCTTGATATGATTTGCTAAATAAAAGGAAAAAATCTATTACTGACTGGTTTAAAAAAAAAAGGTTTATTCAATAGTATTATTCTGCTTTATGTTTTGTGTGGAAGTTGAAAAAAGTGGTTCAGCCACATGGAAGTGGACCATTAGTAATGATGTTGATAATATATTTTCATGTTCAAAATCAAAAGTAGTTTCTTGTAGAAAGATGATCAAACGCCTCGCGTCATTTTTCGGAAAACTTGTTGCAAATAATAGTGATTTTCCGTTACAAATCCCTTTCAGCCACATGCAAAACAAAGAACATGAATTTTCAAATCACAATTAATTGTGAATTCTTTTTTTTTCAAGACAAATGGGCTATCGAACGCTAAAATAATTTTTCTATTCGAACCAGTCGTTTCTGAGATTAGCGCGTTCAACTAAACAAACAAATAAAACCTTCAGTTTTATAATATTAGTATAGATTTCCCGAAACTGACAACAAGGCTTACCTAGAGGTATCGTATTTAAGTTACTGGGTAGTGGAGGTCAGATAGGCAGTGGCTCCATGTAAAATACTGGTATTCAGATAAATCCGGTTAGACTGGAAGCCAACCCCAACATAGCTGAGGGAAAGGCTAGGCTGATTTATTTCTTTCTTTCTTTATTTATTTACCTCATACAACTATCTTTAGAGACCGATCTTAGACATGTTAGACACACCTATTAGACAAACATACAGACATGCCTAAGTGAAACTTTTAAACATGAAGCAAAGATAAATTATGATTGCTACATCCACATGCATTCACAGTTTTTTTATAAGACTAATTGTGGCTATTTTCAAGATACTTCCCGTCAGACATAAAAAGTCTAGTACTTTTTATGTCGTAGACGTACATGTATGTATTTATGTTTTTTTTTTTTTAAGTTTTATAAGCTAGGAAATAAATGTCTCGTGTTGTCAAGAGCCATGAGATTAGCTACTTATAAAAAGCGGCCAAGTGCGTGTCGGACCACGCACAATGAAGGGTTCCGTAGTGGGGATGAATTTATCCCATGAACAAACTTAACATTGTAGTTAAAAAACATGTTCTTCAACAACAACATGTTTTTCAAATGGTTTAAGTTTGTTGATACTTCACACCATGGGATAGATGACAAAAATAAATATTATCCCCCCTTTAAGTGTAGGGGTTATACCTTACAAAAAAAAACAGGATTTTTTGAGAATGTCGAAAAAAAAATGTCATTTAAGTAGAAAAATAATCAGCCGTCCTATATACAATTGGGTCGAGCGAGTATGTATTGAAGTTTTGTATGAGACACTGAAAAAAAATGCACCCCAATCAAGTGACTTATTAGCTTGATTGACGATATTTTGTTTAGATTAATCAAAATCTTAGTTAAGTTGACCATCATGACATGATTGCAGCAATACTAGTTCAAATGATTGAATGCTCAAACAAGTTTCTCGATTACCCTTAACATGACATCATTGTAGAAGAGTTAAAAAAGTGACAAGTTAAAAAAATGTTAACTGTAACAAAGTAAGTTAGTTGTGTCAATCAAGCATTTATACTTCAATAAAGATCATTGAAATTTTAATCTAATAATCTTGGTTGGAGCAACTATGTTTTGACTTGATTGCTGCAAATAGTGATAACTCTAATCAAGATCCCGTTTCAAATCTCAATCAAATAAAAGTAGTAGCTGTGATCATTGTGCTTGATAGGCTCGGATGCAAACAAGTGACTTAGTCAATCTAAACAAAATCTGCAACTACTTTTTGTCAACAACTTTTTGTGACAACGATGTAAGTCCCATGGAGGAAGTTGTTCAGTTAAATGGTTATACCACACACATAACTATGATCAGCACACCTTTTTCCCTGCTCTGTGTTTTAAACCTATAGATGCATCCACACTGCAGTTACTTTTTGTGGAGCAACATTTGCAAGTGTTAGTGGCAACAACAGAGAACAATTTTTTTAATCAAAAGCCGTAAAAGTTATAGAAAGTTACTTAAACTTATCTTGTTGCTAAATGTTGCTGTACAAAAAGTAAGGCCCGGGCTCCACCAAAAGCGGAGACAAGACTAGAGGAGAGGAGATGTGTTTTAAACTGAAAGCAGATGATAGCTGTGCACCTCACTTTAAATCCTTAAATATACTTACTTTGCCGGCGTTATACATATTAGAAACTAGTATTTTCGTGAAAACAAATTTAAATCTTTTTGAAAAAGTATCAAATGTACGATATGTTCCAATTCGTAGTCAATACGAAAATTCCTTAAGTAATCATAAATGTAAAATTGCATTAATAAAAAGCGGCCAAGTGCGAGTCGGACTTGCCCATGAAGGGTTCCGTAGCAGCAAGCGCGGTTTACGATTTATGACGTATTAAAAAAAATATATTTACTAGATCTCGTTGAAACTAATTTTCGGTGTAAGTTTACATGATAATGTACATCGTATATTTTTTTTTAGTATTATTATTCTCTTATTTTAGAAGTTACATGGGGGGACACACATTTTACCACTTTGGAAGTGTCTCTAGCGCAAACTATTCAGTTTAGAAAAAAATGATATTAGAAACCTCAATATCATTTTTAAAGACCTATCCATAGATACACCACACGTAAGGGTTTGATGAAAAAAAAAATGAGTTTCCGTTCTAAGTATGGGGAACCCTCAAAATTTATTGCTTTTTTTATATTTTTGTGTGAAAATCTTAATGCGGTTCACAGAATACATCTACTTACCAAGTTTCAATATTATAGTTCTTATAGTTTCGGAAAAAAGTGGCTGTGACATACGGACGGACAGACGGACAGCCATGACGAATCCATAAGGGTTCCGGTTTTTTGCCATTTGGCTACGGAACCCTAAAAAGAGTGTTCTGGGTATGGTCCCACGTATTTACAATAAAATTCCCGACGCCATAAAAAATCTAAATATAATACATTTCAAGAAAAACATGAAATTATTACTTGTTGATAAATGTTACGAGTACTATACTGTTGACGAATACTTCGGTGACATTTTAATTTAGAATAGAATTAATATAGTTATTTATTTATTTATTTTATTTTCAATAAGTACCTACTGTAAGTGTGACTTAAAATAATTGACATTAATTATACCTATTTTTAATTGAACACCATATTTTTACGCCACCTAGCCTAACATAGCGCTCTATTTCATATAACCTAAGATCTGTATTTATAAACAACTACATATCGCTTGTCCGGAAGAATACAGTATTATGTCAAAATTTGGCACTAACTGACTTAATGATACAGTTCGACTAAAAAAGTACGTTCTACCTTTTGAATAAGGTCAAAAATCAAAGAAAAAAAAAAAAAGAAAAAGTAATATTCAAAAGAATACAGTCGCAAGTGGTACCCTCCTTAGAAAAGGTAAGTTTAAGAAGTAATGTTAAAAATAACAATATCTTCAGAGATAATTATAGAGTATATACTAATCCATAATAACAATAAAGAAACCAACTGTTTATCTTAAGAAAATACCACAATATTTGTAGCTAAAAGCTAGCACTTCTCCTGAAAAAGTACGTTTTTAGAGTTAATACAGTATTCTTGCGGGCAAGCGATATGTTAACAAATAAATAAATGATTATGATTATGATGAAACATGATGAACTCCACGACCTCATTCCACCGGCCCCCTTCTATCATCGGACATCTAGACGCACTGCAAGTTACCACCCCTACCTAGTCGATATTCCACCAACTCGCACTAAGCGTTTTCAAACGTCTTTTATAATGCGCACAGCAAAGGAGTGGAACTCTCTGCCTGCGTCTGTGTTTCCGAACGCATACAACCCTAATCTATTCAAAGTGATAGTGAACAGGCTTCTTCTGGGTAAGCTCACTCCATCGTAGACATTGTCTCTGTCATCCAGACCTAGACTAAAGTCAAGAGCAAACTCATAGTAGAATAAAAAAAAATAAACAACCAATATAATTTCGTTATTCACTCATCTCGTCAGCGGATACCACTGAGCGGAGATGTATCATATTTGTATTGCGCAATCGCAGCGGAGATGTGAGTTGTGCCTCGCCAAAATTCAGCTGGGCGGCGGTACATAGAGGAGACGTAATCTATGCCTCGTAAGCTGGCGACGGCGGGCAGTGAGCGGCGGTCAGAGGCCTTAGTATGAGTTTATTTTAACCATCTCGATTTTACGCATCGACCGCGTTCACCACTCCGATTGATGAAGGGCCAATCGGAGCGCCGAACGCGCTCAGTTCCACTCTAGCCAGCACACATCTCTGCTCCAGTCTAGACAGTACGCATCTCCGCACAGCTTCGGTGGATACACCCTAGCTGAAAAACATCTCTTCTCGTCGCCGCTTCGGACATCTCCGCATATCTCCGCTTTGGTGGAATCTGGCCCTAACTTCGCTTCGGTGTGAATTCATATGAGTCTCAACATACACATGGATTCCCCACAAGGATAGATCTTAAGATATCTTTCAACCATACGATACGGATATTTGTTCTAAACATACACATGTTAATTAATGGCGAATAAAGATAATTTAGGTGTAGTTGTAGAAGTCATTAGCAGTTATATGAGAATTAGATATATCTATATGCCTATTTCATTGGTTTTGAGATTGTAGCGGCACATATGGACGAATATCCGGTAAGTAACTATAGTAGATTTTTTTATGTTACTTTGGCGAAAAAGATGGTCCAACTGGTGGAAAGCGCTGGCCAAATTCAAATTCATTTATTGTTTGTCACACGTGGTAATTCAGTTTTTATAATCTATACAAATAAATAAAATGGAAGTGTCCGTATGTAATGTAAACATAACAGCATTTTAGTGAATACATAATATGAAAGTATTGTCCATTTTTTTTCTTCTTTTAACTAGGGCATCTCAGAGTTGACCTTTGAGGTCGTGACTCCTTAACCGGACATTTATGTGGTTGCCTTAAGCTCCTAACGAAACTTAATGCCTCCAGCAAGGGCGTAAAAACTTATAAACTAAACGACTACGCGCTAAGGGCACCCACTGTGGGGTACGAACCTCGGCTTAGGGCAGCGTCGGAGAGAGGACGGCAAGGGACAGACGGTGGCTGGATAAAATCAAGGTTATGATTACTATCGGGGGAATTTAACGTTACAGGCTCAGCTTTAGCGCGGGCTGGCGCTTCGCTTACGAGCAAGGATCGGGGAGGATTATTTAGTCGGGGGTTTCGCGCTGGGCCTCGGCGGCGAGATCGGAATGACGGTCGTGTATTCTTCGAAATGTACTGGTCTTCCTACTGCTCTCCTGGAGGAGGGTCGTGGGATCGTCAGGGTCGGTCAATGAAGTAAGTATTGTCCGTAGTCCCGTATAATTATAACAAAAAACTTTTTTTTTTTTTTGTCTTTCTATCTTTCTGTTTGTCTGCTCTGGCTAATATTACAATGAAATGAAAGAAAATTAAAAGTATATATTAAAAGCACACCTTGTAAACTACCATATTCCAAAAAAAAAATATTATACAAAATATTTTTAACATTTTAAAAGAGAAGTATGGAGTTTCTTGCCCATTCTTCTCTATACTTACATAGCTAAATTTTGGAAGGGGCAACTAGAATCAATTAATTATTTTTTATAGTTTCTGACGTTCAAAAGTGCTTTTTATGTGCCTATTTGAAATAAATGATTTGACTTTGACTAATCTCCGAAACGGCTAGACCGATTTTGACGGGAATTTCACTAACACATAGCTGATGTTGGAGTACTGGCAATGTGAATCAATTATACTAATTCATGATAATGGACTATGACTACTATGAATAATAATTATACAATAATAATAATAATAATAACCCCACCGCCGTATCTCTACGTTGACGTCGTGGTGGGGCTTGCGCGCTCCGAACTCTGGGTCTGTGCCGGTAGAGTTTACTTTACCGGAACATGTCTAGGGTGAGGAGCCAGACCAAGAGAGATACAGAAACCCGCAGGGCAGCATGTGGCGAGCTGTTGGGCAGTTGCGACCCCACGGACCCTATCTCCCGGGAGAAGTCATGTTCCTCATCTCTGGCTTGCCTTTATTGGCCTGCTGGAGTGAACACTGACGAGGAACTGAGCTCCCACCTCATTCTTGCCTTTATTAAAAAATTTAAAACTCATATTAAAAGTACACTTTGTAAACAAGCATATTACAAATTAGAGGATTATATCCAAGATAAGAATGCTTGGAAACATGCTGGTCCTGCTCCATAGGACAATTTAGAGTCTAGACAAAATCAAACTGGTTGCTAATTTAACTGTATAATTTATAATTTTTATGATATTAATTTTATTTTCTGTGATTAATATTTTAACTCACACACTGACTTATTATATGTTGTTTTTATTTTTTATTTTTTTTGGGAAATCATATACAATGTTTGTAAATATGTGAGCACCATGTACCTATCGCATTTATTAATTTTTCTGTTATTACTTCACTTTTCATTCTTTTTACCAATTGTGGTAAGTAATTTTGATGAATTTTTTTATATTTTTTATTTTTTTATTCTAGGTACAAAGTCTTCACCTATAAATATTAATTAATGTATACAAACTATTGTTAACATTTTAAAAGAGTAAGTATGGAGTTTCTTGCCCATTCTTCTCCATACATAACTACATTTTGGAAGGCGCAACTAGAATCAATTAACTATTCATGTAATTTTTGACGTTCAAAAGTGCATCTTCGTGCCTATTTGAAATAAATTATTTGACTTTGACTTTGACTTTGATTGGCCGGCTTGAGTGGAGATTCGCGAGAGCAAACGTGCTCGGAGGAAGGAAGTATTCCAGTAAGTGCTTGTAGGGATCTTGACCATCTTCCGGGCTCTGGGATGGTTCTGAGAGCCTTGGAATACCTCTCCACTCCTCGAGCACCTCAGGATATGTTGTCCCCTTGTCGCTACGTCACTATGTGCTAGCGACCGTTTTCGGGGGCCCATTAATGAGTGTGCAAGTCACCCCCTGCCATTTTATCCGTGTATAATAAAACATTGATCAGGCAGGGGCCATAGTCCTTCCATAGTTTTAGGTAACCAGTCCATTTTAACCACCCAAACCCATAGTCCAATATCTTTGTTTCCATATCCTACAATAGTCCTACACCAACCGGGGGTTGTCCTTGGGTGCACTTACATAGTGCGTACAGGGATAATCGTCGGTTGGTACCTCATTCCATTTAAAATTGTCTAAGGGGCCTCTACGAGTTGGCTTCGGCCCCTCGTACGCCTTCCAAAGGTCCGGGACCCCAGGGTCCCGAGATAAGTCAAAGAAATGTAAAAATAATAATAATAATAATGTTTAAATACATTTTGAATTACGCGATAATTTTGTACACTATATAGGAATGTTACAGCCGATCCTTTTTGTCATAGCCCGCGGCTTCGCCTGCGTGGCATTTTCTAAAATAAATGGAGCCTAAGTTACTCCGTATAATATCAGTTATCTGGAAGTGAGAGTCTCGTCTAAATCGGTCCAGCCGTTTCGGAAATTCGCCGAAACAAACAGACAGACAGACAATTTTTGACGTGACAACGTCAAATAAATCGATGAACGCCGGCTGCATGCACGAAAAAGGACGACTCATTGTCCCGTTACGCTCTCATTGTCCCGTTACGCCCATAGTCCCGTTACGCTCATAGTCACGTTACGCTCATTATACGCTTGCGCCGCATCAATGTTATGTTAAGACGTTGTCACATTAAACTATTGTCCGTAAACCAACTTTACTGGCAACCAAAGGCATACTTTCATATTGATTTAGTACAAAGCTGTTATTTTGATATTTCAAAGAGATACTTCTATTTTATTAATTAGTATAGATGACCATCAAAAAATTGTTTATTCTGCAGTTCGGCACAAACAAAACGCACATTACAAAAATAAAATACACACATGCAAAGTAGCCAAAAGCCTCGTATTTAAACAATAAAAGTTTGACACTTCAGCAGTGTCTCCAACAACGCCGTAATTACGGTAAACTTACCGTAATTAGAACTTATCTACCACCTACCGTAGACATGTTCAATTCTACCGTAATTTCGTCTTTATGAGTGGCGCCTTAAAAATGATCTACCCAACCTTACATACAGTTTATTTGAAACAATGTTTTAAAATGAAAATGACAACACTGTGTAATTCCGTGGGGTATTCCCCGTAAAATCAACTTGTGTGCATAGGCAAGTAGACAAAACTTAAGCGACCAAATTCCGAAGTTATTGAATATAGTACAGGGCCTCAAGTCTGCTATTACAATAGTGTCAGAATGGTCTCGCCATTGTGAGTATTTGACAGTGTTTGTATGGCAAATCTGTCAAAAACTCACAATGAAGAGACCATTCTGACACTATTGTAATAGCAGACTTGAGGCCCTGGAGACACATTACCGAGTTGAAAACAAAAAAAGTAGGAACCAATTGTCAACAAAATTTATTGTTGGGAATCTATTTACGCAGAGAACAGGCAAAAACTGCGTAGATATTCATCCTACCGATAAAATTATTAAAAGTATTAATGTTTCCATGTACAAAACGGCTCAAACTTAATGTTTAGTTGTGAAATAATGTTACCGTAAATTTATAGTATTTTTAGTTTTTAATTTCCCGTAATTTTCCGATATAAACCGTATTTTTAGACTGGCAACACCGTAATTTTGATGAATAAAGTTGCAGACACTGCACTTCAGTCCATTGCTTGATGTCAGGACCAAAGACAATTTACATTGCGTAATTACACTGTGTTGCGTCACTGGCAAGTGTCAAAAAACAAACGATCAAAACAAAAACAAAATGATTTAGGACAATTTTATTTAAATTTGAAATTGTGTACACATACACACAGGCACAAGTCGCATACATAGGCGGATTGGCTGCGGTATTTGAGGTTCAGATTTCAAAGGTCGAGAAACTCCTTCCAACTAATCAAAGATTTGTGTAAAGTGTACACCTGCGTGTACACTTTACAGAAACTTCTGGATAAAAAACATAAATATCCTGGAATTCTAGTAAGTCCACAGGATATTATTAGTTTTATAAATATCTATATCGGGATGCTGCGTCACAGCTCTGTTAGTAACAAGATAATTGTAATTATTTGTCGAAGATATAGAGGAAATGGAAATGAAATTATTTTCAGTATTATTTTTTCATTCTGTGATAGGTTTAACTCGCACATTGACGTATCGTCACTAATCTAAGTGACGTAACTGATTCGAAGCATATTTTACAGGGCAAGCTATTTGCAGTTGAGGGTTACCTATGATTGAGGGTAAACTGTAGATTCATAGGTCTCGATTTTTGCATTATCATGACAACGGTAAGGCATACAGATACGCCGATTAGACAGATCAATTTGACTTGGACAATGTATCAAATTACTATAGTTTGGTCGGTTTAGTCCAAAATGTCAGATACGTCAGTTAGTTAGATTAGCGACGGTATTATTGAGGCTTATATCCAGCAGAAATGATGATGATGTTGAATGATAGCAGGTAGCAAATTAAACATTAAATTATTATGTTTATAAATGTTTTGATATTTAAAAGTAGGTACGTGAATTCGGGTTCAAATCTGATAAGGGCAAATGCGACTTTTCCAATTACCTTAGATATATGATCTGTTCCAAAAGAATCTGACAAAAATTCAAACAAATGGATCAGAAAACGTAACTGTGAAAGTCAATTTGTAGTGCCATTTATAAATTGAGTGCTTTGATTTGATTATTTGAATACTTTATAGAGGTATGAGGAACGGGGTGTAAAGTTCACTCATCCTCTATTGAAAAGGGAGGATCCTCCGACCAGACAGGTGTTGTGTCTGGTGGGCAACTGCCCGACGATTGATGTCGGGACGTTATATAATATGCTCGTCACGTGGTAAACTCTGCTTGTGTGATGCAGGATTTTGCGTGACGTTACTGTGATGCGTAGTTCCCATGTGGCGATGTAGATGGCGTCAAAACTTCAATCCTAAATTCTAACTTCTTTAATCAGCCTACACACATCAAGAAAAGTTTGTGATCACTAGAATAAGCTAAAATATTTTTTTTAATTGAACCTTGTCAAGAAAAATTCTTTGTTGTGTGTTTTCTTTCAATAGAAATATCGTGTTTGAAATTAAAAAAATAAAACTATTTTTTTTTACGTTATAAAAAAAAAGAGTAATTAATCATAATGTAATTGTAACAGAAATTTGATAGAAAGAAAAAGACTGTTTAACCAAACTTAAACAAAAAATTATTAATAAAAGGTTTATATTCAATATTATATAACTCCTGCCCTGGCTCGAACAACTGCGGTGATCCTCCTGGGCATGCTGAGAATCAAGTTATCCAGCATTTCTTGGGGTAACCTGTCCCATTCTTGAATAGCGGCTTCCCTGAGCTCTGGCACTGTATGGAGACGTGGCTGACGGTTCCAAACAGCTCGCTTAAGAGCATCCCACGCGTGCTCTATTGGGTTTAAGTCAGGCGAGCCGAATCATAATATAATCTACCGTACCTAACAAAAATGATTTCGATTTTTCAAACTCGCAAACTTTTTTTGATGTGTGTATCTAAAGATGTTTTTCATTTGAGAATTGAGGTTAGTTTTATCATTTAAATTGTCATCGATGATTTTTCTATTACAATTTAATAATGTTATTCAAACAGTACCTAGTTGTTGGAAAAACTGGTTTGGCAATTTTGCCGAATAATCGGCCGAATACCAACATAAAACGAATCAATCAAAATCAAAATATTTTATTTCACATAAACCTACATGGGCACTTATGAGACGTCAGAAGCTAGGTGCACGGTTCCAATTGGTCGTTTCCTATGGAGAAGAGCCGAAAATAATTTTCACTGTTATTCTTTTAAAAATAATTGGCTTTACAATATTATTAATTATCAGTGTTAATAATTATGGGAGGACAGTGTAGGCCTCTCATAGAAAATTGCCAACAAATCTACACTCTACACAAAATAGAAAATAATCTATATAAAAGATTAAAAAATTAAAAAGATATATATATTAAAATGAAAACCTATTTAAACCAAATGACATAATTGTCATTACAACTACAGTAACAAATCTGAATAAATATCATGAATCTTCCAGTATCTCTATACCCACTTGTCCACCCTAAATATAGGCTGTTGTTACTAAGTCAACGATCACAGAATTATCACTTATTCAGTATAATTACAGTTCTTCGGGGAAAACAACCCCCTGTGTATAGATACTGAATAACAACTCTCCTATAATTACTTACTTTGTTAATTATATTTTATTCGGAGGTTGAATGGTGATTAATTTAGTTTGAAGTGTTATTAAAAATAGCTTCTAAATCTAAATTAATGAACATTCTGTAGTGTTATTGTGGAAAGTTCACTCTAACTACGAACAAAGTGAATTAATTTAATTGTATTATTAGTTTTTATTAGGGTTCCGTACCTCAAAAGGTAAAAAGGAAACCCTTATAGGATCTACTGTCCTGGCGCTGATTGCTGAGCGACTAGATTGCCCATACGTTGGGCATTGTTGTAGCAGGCATATTGCTGGTGCATGATTTGTCTTTTTTTGATATAGTTTTTTTATATAACTGTGTAATGATGTATGGATAATTATTATAATATTTGCTTCTGACATAACTCAATATATTTATGTTATTTATTTTTTTTATTCATTGTCATAGTTAATTAATTTTTATTTTGCTTTGTACTTTTGACCTTAATTGAATTGATCTGAAATTTATTTGTTACCTACTCATATTTTTGCGTCTTAAAATTAACTTTTACAACAATTAGGTATTAGGTTTTTGGATTTAATATGGGTCAAGCACCTGAAATAAATGATTTTTTTTAAATTTTTTATCACTCGTGTGTCTGTCCGTCTTTCACAGTCAATTTGCTCCGAATCTAATAAACCGATCATGTTGAAATTTGGTACCTACATATATCAACTTCTGTGACCCAAACACGGACGTGTAGCGTAAATAAATGAATTTTGAATAAGTATAGGAATATCACTTCTCTTTTGAAAGTGAAATAAGAAAATAAAAATAAAACAGTTTTGCGAACTGTACCCTGTGACATAACAAATAAAATGGCTTATTGTGAAGGTCTAGGGGTTTTTATAATAAAAAAAAAGTTATTTATGAAAACTGATGAAAATTGACCATTACCACCCCCCCTTATCTTCGAAACTACTGAGCCTAAAAAACACAGAAAATAGTTCTATACAGTTCTCGGTTCAGTACTCTCTTATAACAGTTCCTGTAGTCTATTACAGGAACAAGAACAGGAAGAAGTCTATGGTCTTAAAATAACATGGTAAATCTTCCAATATTGTGCGTGCACAGAAAAGTAGACTTTATAAGATAACGAGTAGGCAACCAACTTAGATTTGCAGTTGAAATTTAGCGGAAAACATGTTTTTCAAGTACCGCGTTAAGTTTGTTATTGGGATAAATTCATCCAACTACGGAACCCTTCATTATGCGTGGCGGCAACATGTCCAAATTATTAGAAGCATCAATTTTTTGTTTTGTTTTGCTGGTTTGCTGTCGTTGATACGTTCCTTGTTAAACTATTTGGAGTCCACGTAATTAGGTGTGAAGTTTCTCATTGTAACGTGCCTTCGTTGTTCCGTGATTTGTTATCAAAGCTTTTCGTCGAAACGATATTCGTGCTTTCGTCATTAGAATATGGCTTATGTTTAACTTACCACAAAATATAGTAACATAGAGACAAAAATAGTAAATGATCACCTAAATTAAACCCACATTCATATTAATATTATAAGTGTGAAAGTAACTCTGTCTGTCTGTCTATCTGTCTGTCTGTCTGTATGTTACGTTTTCATGCCTAAACCGCTGAACCGATCGTCATGAAATTTGACAGAGATATAGCCTGGGATATGGAGAAGGACATAGGCTACTTTTTTACGCGATAACCGACATCCACGCGGGCGGAGCCGCGGGCAAAAGCTAGTTTTAATATAAAATTATATTCAAAGTTTTAACATCTCGCAATTCTATTTAAGCAATTACGCAAAATAAAATGTGCCAAACCATAAATTCTAAACAGTTTTTTTTAGTTAGTTGCTTGTTCTTAAATTAATATCGTCTAACTAGTTCAGTTTCGGGTAGCCTGTTTTATTTCCATATTTTTTTTCTATAATAATCTAGTCGTTTCATAGGAGGACACAGTTTTAACCTTACCTAACCTAATATGGCATCATAATACTGTATTTGGTAATAAGCCTACATTTTATGGCAATCACAGGGATTTATTTAGGCAGAAATAGCGCATTTGCTCGCTAAGATTTGGTGATCATTTACTACATTTGGTGTTCGAATACATTTTATGGTGGTCATTATATTTAACCCCTTAGAATATTCGTTATTGCAAACTTTCGGCACTGTATTATTAGGGGTAGCCTATTTCGAGGACACGTAGCGGACTCTATGTATAGACACTATGTACCTGTTGGACATTTCAAAACCGTGTCCTTTCCGCCCTTAAGCTACCTACCAATAAATAAAATAGATTAACTCCGAGGTTTCCGAGTCATGTTAGCTCAGTTATTCCTAATCGAGATGTTTGGCCAAGTGTTATCTCACGCTGGGAAACAATTGTCGATGTCCAATATAATTAATCTGCGGGGAGCAGATTATTATTGATAGCTTTTTGTTTTGGGTCAGTTGCCATGTTGGTCTTGGAGTTAGAAATAAAAGACGGTAAACAAGTTGTTAGGGATTAATAGCCCCCTGTGACTTTGTGATCTTCCTTTATTAACGGTTTGATGAAAAACAATTAGTTAATTAATCAGTTGGTACGCCGGTTTTTCAGGAGTTAGTCAGCCTAACAACTGACCTCCACAACCAAAAAAAGCATACAAATGCCACAATCTATGGAATTTGTTGCGCCATTTCTTCCCAGTTAAAACAGTACTAAGAAGTGATGAAGGGCGGGCGTTTTGGGGACTGTTTTATGTAATTTTGACATTCAAAATGTGCTGATAGTCAGCCTAATTTGAATAAATTACTTTTGATTTCGATATTATGCTTTTAAGTTCAAAAAAAAAAAACATTACATGGCATAAAAGGATACATTTTTTTCATGTGTAAACGATCTATTCATTGCATTTCTACAAACCCATTCTATAAGGAAAAATTTAAATTCACGTCAGAAAAAATCTGACGCGTCGATACCGAGCGAATGATTTCAAAGTTAAATCAGTTGTGAAAAATACGAACCATCTGATTTACTGAGTTACATTTAACATAAATTATCCTCTACTATATTATAATTTCATACTAACACATCTTTGGCGATCCTTTTGTTACAAATATAGAAGATTAATTGATAGAGCCGTTACCACTGAATAATCCAAAAAAATATGAAAATGCTAATTGTTGACCATTTTGATTGATTGCTTATTTTTGATCTTCCACATCATTTGAAAATCTGCAGAACCTATTTGATGTTTATTAGCAACATTAAGCATGTATCGGTGCCATTAATTGATCTACTGCATACTGTAGGAATTTGGCATACTATTTTCTCAGGCATATTTTTTTTTAATTTAAAATTAACCAGCTAAGTATTCAAAAATGCAGCTCAGGTTATAAATCCACGTAAAGAAATGTCATTTTTGGCACTTTTCATTATTTTTATATTAAAATGGCGCCCTGTCTGTTAATTTCCTCCATTCTCAAGCACCTTTCAAACTGAAACACTGCAATGTTACTTGGCGTCAGAAATAATTGCATGGTTATTCTCTGAAAGAGCTTTATTATTAAGAAAGAAAAGAAAGAAAATAAAGAAAAGAAAGAAAGAAAAGAAATAAATAAAAGAAAGAAAGAAAAATACGTTTATTTGTCACAGAAACACAAATGTGTGCGTGTGTATGTGATTTTAAACATATAATAAAATAGTTGCGAAGACAAAACTGTAGGTATGTATATGAAAAAAAAGTAATTGTCACGAGGTGTGGGAACGAGTCTGATACCTACTGAAAATATAGTTTTTTCCGCAAAAACGGCTGAACGGATTTGGATTAAATTTGGCACTCAGATAGTTTATAATCTGGATTAACACATAGGGTATGTTTAATCCGGTTAGTACGTTCGCGTGGGATATAATCCAACATCTATGCGGGCGAAGCCGCGGGAAAAAGTATTTTTACTAAATAAAAACACATAAATTTCGTCCTGAATTTAAACCAGAGCTATTCCAGTCCTCATTTTGTCTTACTTTGCATACACAAGGACTTGAGGACAGCGAACTGAACCTGGTTCATAGCACTTATAGAGCTTTGAACCGATGTTTATGTGGAAACTGAATATATTCAGGTCAGGAGATAGTTGAACTATTTGTTCGGTTTGTTTCCTTTTTAATATAATTTTGAGACGTTAAACCTAAACAAAACGTTTCATTTTGTTTAGGTTTAAGGTATATTTTTATAGACAACTAGCTTTTACCCGCGGCTCCGCCCGCGTAGATGTCGGTTATCGCGTAAAAAAGTAACCTATGTCCTTCTCCATATCCCAGGCTATATCTCTGCCAAATTTCATGACGATCGGTTCAGCGGTTTAGGCGTGAAAACGTAACATACATACAGACAGACAGACAGACATAGACAGACAGACAGTGTTACTTTCACATTTATAATATTAGTATGGAAGTATGGATGGTGCGGCTTCCCTTGTTCACAAATTAAACTAAATTTAAGTTTAGTGCATCTTTTTCTTTCTATTTCATTAAGAAAAGGACAGAAGATAAATTTTAGTTTAGTCCTGTCAAATTAATCAGCGCCTGTCACTACTCCATACAAGTTTAGACGTGATTAAAAACTTGCCGACTAAAATTACGTCAAGCGCTAATTAATTTGACAGGGCAAAACTAAAATTTATCTTCTGTCCTTTTCTTAATGAAATAGAAAGAAAAAGATGCACTGAACTTAAATTTAGATTAGTTTGTGAACAAGGGAATCGGCACCAATGGCGGTTTTAGAATAATTTCTGTTTTATATTAGGTAGTTGAGCTATTGTTGATTTTTTTTGTTGTATTGTCATATTATTTGTTGAGGGGCTCGTGGCTAAGTAATAACATCCCCACGGGTCGATTGATCAGGTTAAGCTACGCTTGCCGCGGTTGGTCCGTGGATGGGTGACCATCTTTACTTACCAAGACCCCTCCGTGCCTCGGAAAGCACGTTAAGCTGTTGGTCCCGGCTGTCATTTGTGGATCTTTGACGTGTGGTTAGTGACTCCTGGTATCAGAGTTTTTATACCGCCCAGAGGCCTCTCCCTAGTAGCATTTTTTGCTGGCATTTAATTGGGCCACTTGCTCTGGTTAGTTGGCAAATGCATACAATTGGCGGGCAGTTTGCGGGTTGGGCCAACAACTGATGGCTTACGTGGATTTGCTTACGAAGGCCCAACTTGCGATGGGGCCAACGTACATTGCCCTACGAAGGCCCGACTAAAACGTGTTATGGGTAGGCCCAACGACACCTGACTGGCTTCAGATACACGGGCTACAGATTCAGCTTCGAGAAATATCTCTCAGGCATTTTCCGGTTTCCTCATGATATTCTCCTTCTCCGTTTTTTAAGCAAGTGGTAGTGGTGACCTTGGGTTCCAACTCGAGACCTATGACTTGCCAGTCCGACGAGCGACGTTCACACCACTAGGCTATCACTGCTTAATATCTTGTTGACTAAAATCTTTTTAATATACTCAACCTGCGAATGACACAAAATATCTTTATCTTGTACACGCGGCTACACATGAAGCTATATATTGCCAGTATAAGCTGATCTCGAATTGAATAGGATTTCCGTATAATGAGAGGTCAGCTTATTATGGAAATGTGTAGCTTGATTTATGTAGCCGTGTGTACGATAACACAGTTTTATTTTTTGTCAAATTTAATTATTTCAACATTCGTTTGAACTTACTTATATTAACTAATGAATTACAATTGATTACCAATTTTATCATGCACCACACAATACAACTCATTTCATTTTATTTTATATTGTTATTGTTTATGGATCATGTGGTCTGCAATAAGATATTTATTATTATTAAACAAAAAGTTACATACGGAACCGACACAACACCAAAATCAGATTCTTTACAGATTACAATAAATCTTCCGCAGACAATGTATGCCATTACCAGAGATAAACAAAATTTATTTCAAACGTACTACCTACTGTGATCATTTTATAGTTTGCCACTCACATTTGTTTCGCAGTTTGAAAAACAAATAAAAAAACATGCACATCTGCTTTCAAGAATTTACGTATTTATAGGTATAGAATTAACTGCTGTTTGTGAGAAATTAGGATATCCGTACAAATCTGTCACAGTTATATGAATATCTGCTTGTATTAATTTTACTGGTTTTCTGCTGATAAAACTTCAATGCTCATCAAAAGATCACAAAAAAAAGCATTATATGACAAGGTGTATAGACCCTTTATTAGGCAATGGGTGCGAAGGTACGTGCCACCACCGTCGGTCCCTTGCCATCCTCCGACTCTGCCCCTAGCGCGCAGTCGTTTAGTTTATAAGTTTTACGCCCTGGCTGGAGGCATTCAATTTCGTTAGGTGCTTAAGGCAATCACAGGAAAGTCCGGTTAAACAGTCTCAACCTCTCAAGGTTAACTCTGAGATGCCCTAGCAAAAAAAAAAAAAGGCACGTGCCAACATGTGTTGAGCCACGAAGCTATTAGTTTGTAAGTTTTACTAACATAGTTTTCCTGCCTATCTGACTTCCACAACCCAGTAACTGGGTAATAGTGACTATTACCCAGTTACTGGGTTGTGGAAGTCTGACAACCAGTCTTACCAAGGGGTATCGTATTACCGTAATACGATACCCCTTGGTAAGACTGGTTGTCAGACTTTCGGGCTTCTGACGACCCGTAACAACTGTCAAAGATCTACAAATGACAGCCGGTTAAACTTTCCGAGCCATGGAGGGGTCTTGGTATGTAAAGATGGTCATTCATCCACGGACCAACCGCGGCAAGCGTAGCTTAACCTGTTCGTTCGACCAGTGCGGCTAGTATTACTTAGCCACAAAGCCCCTCAAAACTAGCGACTACACACATTAAAATCGAAATTTGTATTGAGGAAAAATAATGAAAACAAAACAGTAGCGAATTATTAAAAAATGAAAAAATATTCAAATGAATATTTACATTATAATATCCCTAAAATTGGCAAGCATTAAGCAGACAAATATTATTCTTCCTCCAAGTGCTAAGTACGAAATTAGATCCTAAGTTGTTAGGTACTTAACTTTGTTCGTCGAATCGTTGAGCTCCTTATGTTCTGAGTTGAGCTGCACGATTACTGACAAATGCGTGCACTGAATGGACAGGTCCACTCAATCTGTGTGGTTCTTTCTTCAAAAGACTATTTCAGACACCAATCTACATGGTCTTCACATGATTTGACCAAGATTATGTCTGGACTTTAAAAGAGACTGTGACCTCTGAGTTTGTTTCGGCCTTTCTTCTCAGAGTAGTCAGATACGAAACGCCGACCTCATCTAGTTTTAAAATATGATGACGTGTAAAAACCTACTTACAGAAATAAAATCATTTATCATTTAAAATCTTAAGCCATAATTAATCAGAAATAGCACAATCTTGACAATTATGAATAATTAGTAACAAATTGCGATAGAAAATCCCGCAAACAGTCAACGTTCAGTCTCACATTTGACATTTCTAGAGACCTCACTCTGGTGAAGGCGAGCGCGATAGTCCTCATTGCCTTTCATAAAAAAATGTTTAATAAGTTTTCCATTTAGGTATAGTGTTTGAAGTGCATCCAAGACAAGCCAGAAAGTTTCAACATACACAAAAAGAACTTTATTTCTCGACAGTTTTCATTACTCTAAGTGCAGAGCTCAGAGGCATGTCATGTCGGGTGTCGAAGAAGCCACCTGGCAACCAGCCAGCGGTGCCCCTAGAAGTTTTTATTCTTCGTATGTGCGGTATTGAAGTTCTTTTAAAAGGACAAAAATGTCACACTAAAAAAGTTAAGTATGAGAAAAAAGTTATAATGAAAAGTCAGTTTTTAGGGTTCCGTAGTCAACAAAGAACCCTTATAGTTTCGCCAGATCCGTTTGTCTGTCCGCGGCCTAGCTCAGATACTCTTAGTACTAAAAAGTAGTAGTGTAATTTGGCATGGATATGAATGAATGCATGAAATGCAACGACCCAAGCGTGGTTTAACTAGACTCGATTACTCGAATGAACCCAAAGATTCACACTAGCCCCTGGAGCCTCATGTTTCTTGGGGCTACAGTGGCCATTGCATATCAAGGAGTAGACCGGGGGGCATGATAATGGTAGGGAAGACGTGCCCAAAGGATATGGAAGGATTATTAGAGCCTACCGGATATGCATTCTAAAGCAAGCAATGGAATATTGGAAAGATGGGTGATATTTATCGGGAGGGCATCATTTAACGACGTCGCAGCCTTTTTGGCTCAGGTCCAGCTGCTTTCTCGACTGCTTTCTGTGTCACTGCTATGCTGTGTTATACGTTTACACGTTGCTGTTTCCAAAGTCTTCGTCTGAAGTCCATTTCCAGTTTCTTGTAAATCACGCAATAAAGCAGAGTTCTTGATCTTATCTCGGTCCCAGCCGTGTCTGCACATATTAATCATGACAAAGTGGTAAAATTAAATATTGAAAATACATATATTTTTAGGTTACCCGTAAGTGGGGATGATATTTTTTTCTCGTCTATCCCATGATGTGGGATATCGTTGGATAGGCCGTTTTAAAATATTGCTGGTTGGCCGTTTGCGTAAAAGTGCAAATTTTTGTTAGAGTCAAGTGTCTCCCGCCCCGCCCTGCCAGCTAAATGGTTGTTCTAGATATAAATCTGTAATTTTTATGATGTGCAATAAAGAGTATTCTATCATCGTTTTGTTAAGGATGATATTCTCATAGCATGTATATATATATATTTTTTAATTCTTGTTTATGGTCTATCACATTTTAAATTAAATTATATAAATTTTCTTTAAGTACGCTGTACTGGTACAGAATCTTAATAATTGTTTGCTGAATCGGACGACGTCATTACGTCAACGCCGTCTGTCGCTGAAAACCAGCGCTAGGGCTCTGTCTTGCATAGGGTCGCAGCATAATGCTGAGCGATAGCCGATTTGCGTGGATGTGACGCATTTTCCCCCCATAGTTTTCTGATTTTTTTTAGTGTTTATGTTCTTTATTGCGTCATGTTTACCGCAAATAAACGTATTTTCTTTCTTTCTTTCTTTTTCTTTTTCTATCTATCATTCGTAGATCTTTGACAGTCATTACGGGTAGTCAGAAGCCAAAGGGTATTGACTACGGTTACTGTGTAATAACTCAGTAACTGGGTTGTGGAGGTCAGATAGGCAGTCACTCCATGTAAAATACTGGTATTCTACTGCATCCGGATAGACTAGAAGTCAACGCCAGTTGATATTTAAAAAAAAAAATACCTAGAAGATTTTGCATTGATACTTAGCACAACCAGGAAATAATCCTTTCCGGAAAAAAAAAATCTCCTCCATTTACCTACACACACTGATTTTAGTAGTCGTAGTTATTTAATATAGAATACAATTTTCCTAGATTTTATTTTTGGTTTATGGTGGTTCTTTATGATGAATTACCTCATTCATTTTAAATAGTATCCTTAAACCTTTTTTTAGTTAGGTAGCTGAAAATGATATAAATTAATTTTTATTATTTTATTTTAGTATTAGGTTGTATAATTAATGAAGAACCATTTGTGGTTTATGGTGGTTATTTATGATGAAACATCTCATTCATTTTAAATAGTATCCTTAAACCGTTTTTAGTAAGTTAGGTGAAAATGACATAAATTCATTTTATTTTAGTGTTACGTACTTTTATATTTAATCAAGTCCCAACCACAAATACCAAGAAACAAACCACTACAAAACGAAATGTCACCACATTAGATCGCAAATGTTTTTTTTTTTTTTTTTTGTTAATACCTACATACTTCCGAAAGTTAAGACAGAGCTTCATTCGTGACACCAACTATACTGGCTCACTCCCCCACTGTCTTAGCATTACGATACGCTTTTAAAGTCACGTACGCAACTTACTTATTTCTTAACTTTTTATTTTTTCAATACCATCAAATTTTATTTTTTGTGGCCATCTTTTGAGAAAAAGTTTTAATGATCTAATAGCACTGGCCGGTTATGAAGTTTGCCGACGAATGGATAAAAAAAAATTGTCATGTCATTTTGACAGGTGGTTTCATATTAGCGGGTTTTTTTTTTTTAATTGGTGTATCGTTTTAATGGAATCGAATAGATTTAATTATTTGATTGGCATGGTTTGGTGGGAAAGATGAGAATGCCCTGTAGTTATTACTCCTGTATTTCGGTAATATTACGTATTTTGGTAATATTTCATTTATGTATGACTAGCATCTACCCGCGACTTTCGTCCGCGTGAAATTTCGGCCCCGACCCCACAGCGTCGTCGCAACCAATCGCCTGCGCTGTTACTTCGTTCTGGCTTAGCGTTAAAAAATGTATTAGAAAATGAATTTTGTTCATACAATTTTTTAATAGTAGTAGTAGTTTTAATAGTTATTCTGCTATTCAGAGCGGAAACAAATCCAACAAATCAAATAACATTTAAAACAAAAAAATGAAAATCGTTCCACAATTGACGGAGAAGTCAGTGAAAATACATTTAAAAAATATTAATATACAGTCGAACAGTCAGTCAGTCAGTCACATAGAACCTCCTCCTTTTTTGAAGTTAGTTAAAAATTGGTGCAGCCGTTCTTGAGTTATAATTATAATAAATGGTGTATCTAACCCGACTTTGTTTTATTTAGATTAAGTCGTGACTGAGCTCAAATAGTGACGTCTAATAATTGAGAACTCCCTATAATCCCGGAAACTTTAACAAACTTTGTCTTATTTAACGTAATATTATTATCCTTATTCATAAAAACGTGGAACTATTACGTAAGACTTAACCTCAAAAAATGCGTGAGATTGCATTTCTAAAAAAACAAATTCCTAGATTACGATAACACAGAAGTTTCTTCGTAAAACTACGATCATTTCCTGATATCACACAAACAGGTATTTTTATTGCGCGGTAGCTCAAGCATGCCGTTCATTCGGACGATCGTAATCAAATTTTTTCCCTACGTGATAGCTAACACGTGTCAAAAGATCAGCATATTTAGACAAAAACATGCCATGCGATTTACAACCTTATTCCTAGCTTATTCCACTATATCTTGACACGCGGCAAAATATGGAACTAAAATAAAATGTATGGATTTTGACAGTTTGCCGTCACTTTTCTTTAACAAGTGGCGCCATTATGAGTGACCATTTTTAAATTGACATTCGATAAGTGCCATCTTGGATTTGTTCTTACTCTTAAAACTGTCGCGACTCGTAAAAAATGCGTTCATGGTTTTTTTTTTACGCCTTTTTATGAATTACTAGGAACTATGAATGAGTCACATAAGTCGTAATAAATGTAGTAGGTGTCATGGAATTCTTAGTTGGTTAATTAATATGACGCAATAGTACGATAACTTTTTATATCGTAGTCAGGACTTCCGTAGCTCCAAATCCAATCATGCACGTGGAAAATAATTTAGAACGTTTCAGGCGGTATAAACCGTCAGAGACCGCGCTTAGTACTAGTTTTTTGAATCCAGTCTTACCAAGGGGTATCGTGTTACCCAGTTGCTGGGTTGTGGAGGTCAGATAGACAGTCGTTCCAAGTAAAATACTGGTATTCAGCTGCATCCGGTTAGACTGGAAGCCGACCCCAACATAGTTGGGAAAAGGCTAGGCAGATTGATTGGGAAGCATAAAAAACAGTGTTATAAAATTCTGAAAAAAATATATATCTTATTTAAGGATCTAGCGGGTATGCAATCGCTTTTAAAAACACGATTAGATTAACTTGGCTAGATAGAAATAAATCCCAAAGTTACCCCTTTTCGTAATCAATCTCATAACTACAAAACAGTTTTTTTTTTTTTTACCACTAATTCAATTTGCAAATTAGAGAAAAACTCTAAAGAATTCGCGCCAACGTCTTTTTTTAATTTTTTTTATAGCCCCAACAACGCAATGCACGCATTCTTCCGAAGAGATCGCCGCTTCTAGTTCCATTAAAAAAAAAATAACATTTTTTCCCCTAGAGGTAAATATGGTATTTTTTGCTCAGTCTGGTACGATACAATGACGGCCCTTTTGAGCAAGAGGAGTGAAAAATAATTACTATGTTGAAATACCGATTTGCTAAATGCACGAGGCAAACATTCGCGACTTCGCGAGCCTATTTCTGTCGGCTTGAACGCTGGATCATAGCGTCTTCGTATATTCCCATACATTTTACTTCGCTGTGTTATCGTGATGCTGTGACGTGGACGTCTACGATAATATCGTCACGTTAGAAATTATAGTCTTTTAGGTTTGGACGTTAAACTGCTGAAACCGTTATTGATGAAATTGAAGCCTGACAAAAGACATAGGAGTACTTATTAAAATATTTTTTGACGTGATAACGTCTTACAAATCGATGAACGTTGCTGCACGCACGAAAAAGCATGACTCATTGTCACGTTCCGCCTGAGCTGAGTGTGCAAGCGAGAGCGCGGAACAACCGATAGAGAGGCACGATCGGCCTAAGCGTTTGGCTTGTGTTACGTTATCACGTAAAATTATCGGCCGTAAACCGACTTTACAGACAACTTTTATTTATTTATTTTTTGTGGGGAATGAAATGAGGTGTTTTCAATCCACGCGGATGAAGCCGCGGGTAAAAGCTAGATTTTTTTGTTAGTAGGTATATTCCAGTTTCCACTGGAAAAACAACGTATGGCATTACTTGACAAATCTAATTTAAAAAAAATCTTTCATATTTGCGAAATAGTTGAGCAAACGTCATCTAAAACTATTCCAATTTCAAGTTGATAGCATTAGTAGTTCTTGTGATATCCAGATGTGGCAGACAGACGGACAGACTGAGTCGCACCATAAGGGTTGCATTTTACCATTTTTGTACGGAACCCTAAAAAAAAGCCCAAAAAATGTCAATTCTTGGGAATCGAAATCAGGTTTGCATTACTTTGTTGAAAGTTGACTGAAATAGCATAATTATTTATGTCATGATTTACTGCATCGATCCATAAAGGTGTGATAATAATTTAAAAGATTAAATCTGGAGAGTGTGTATGAAAGAGCCAAGCTTTGAAAGAGCCGATGCAATTATCTTGTACTTAGCAAAATCCTACCATAATTCAATTTTACTCTTTATATGGCAAAACTGGACAGCTGTTACCCACAAACATTTGACAGTTCTAGGAAATCAAATGGCGTCGTAAGACTGCATTGAAAATTTTCCTGCAAAAATGTAAGTATGTTTGGGTTTACTTAAGTTTTTTTAACAAGAAGTGTAACGAATAGGTTGACAAAATGAATATTTTGTATTATTAAGCATATATTTGGCATTATTTTACGCAAATAATATTGTTATGATGTTAACGTAAATTAGCTGTAATTTGAGGTTATATTTTTTATACAAAATGTTTTGAAAGAGCCAATTGTCGAGTCTATGAAAGAGCCGGCTCTTTCATGGCACGGACATTGGCTCTTTCAATGTACTACTAGCTTTTAGTTTAACATTGCCGTCTTTGTGATACCTATTTATTACTGTTAATGTTACAGACTAGAACAACATGTCTTCGCTAGCCTCAGCACCGATTTAAAAAAAATAAAAATTCTGACTTTTCCACCACACTGCAGCCATAGGCTAACAACCTCTGGACGTTACGGTGTATGGGCCATTCAAAACCAGATATCGAATAGCTATGAACGAGTTGATGCTTTCAAATCCTGGTAAAACTGTCACCATCTACCAAGTTGCGCAGTTTGCTAGAGATGCTTATATAGCAGCTTTGTGTCTGCAAAATATTACTCAAGGATTCATCAAAACTGGCATTTATCCTTTAAATTCTAACACATTTTCCGATGATGACTTCCTTGTATCATACGTGACCGACAGACCTAATCTAGTTTCTTCTGATGATTCTACGCCAGAAAACATGAGACCAACAACACCAGAGTGCAGCACTTTTCATATTAACACTTCAGGTGCTCCTAGAATTCCAAATGTCGGATCCATACCTACAGATAGTTTGATTGAAAACATCCCATTGCCAAAAAATGTACAGCCATCAACATCAACATAACAAATTGCAAGTCTCGAAGTTGTAAGACCTTTCCTAAAATCAGGACCCAGAAAGAATTCTAAACCTAACAATCGTAAAATGACATCAGCTATAATCATGGATACTCCTGAAAAAAAAAAACAAAATAGAAGAGAAGAAAAATAAAGTAAAACCAAATCTAGAAAAACTAATGTTAAAAAAATGACTTTAAAAGAAAATATCAGAAAACTGAATTCTAAAAATCAGGATGATTCTAGTGACACTAGCGCCGACATGTCCTTGCACGATGATACATCATTAACAAGTTCAGATGTTGAAATAAATTTATGAGATATAATTCAAAAGACGGAATAATAGTTTACAGCAAGATAAAAATTATTGTATTGTGTGTAATGGACACTATTCTAAGAGCAAAGAAGAATGGTACCAGTGTAAAATATGTGGAGGATGGACACATGAGTCTTGTGACAAAGGAGTGATTAATTTATTTCTGCAATTTTTTTTTTTAATTGTTATATCAGAGTTACGACATTATTAGAGACTGATTTTTATAAAAGTGTTATTAATATGATTAAGATTATTGTAAGATGATTATTTGAGACTGATCAAAAGGTGTGATTGTCACTTAAGTTGAATTTTAATTAGATTTTAAAACCTATTAAGAGATTTTAATTGTTGAAGAACGAATTTGTTTCTACTAAGTGGAATCTGGCTCTTTCATAGCACACGGTAGCTCTTTCAATGACAGGTTGTTTTGAAAGAGCCAATTTCTATTTTATTTATAACTGGCTATATTACAATTAAATGAAAGAAAATTTAAAACTCATATAAAAAGTACACTTTGTAAACAAGCATATTACAAATTAGAGGATTATATCCAAGATAAGAATGCTTGGAAACATGCTGGTCCTGCTCCATAGGACAATTTAGAGTCTAGACAAAATCAAACTGGTTGCTAATTTAACTGTCATAATTTTTATGATATTAATTTTATTTTCTGTGATTAATATTTTAACTCACACACTGACTTATTATATGTTGTTTTTATTTTTTATTTTTTTTTGGGAAATCATATACAATGTTTGTAAATATGTGAGCACCATGTACCTATCGCATTTATTATTTTTTCTGTTATTACTTCACTTTTCATTCTTTTTACCAATTGTGGTAAGTAATTTTGATGAATTTTATTATATTTTTTATTTTTTTATTCTAGGTACATAGTTTTCACCTATAAATATTAATTAATGTATACAAACTATTGTTAACATTTTAAAAGAGTAAGTATGGAGTTTCTTGCCCATTCTTCTCCATACATAACTACATTTTGGAAGGCGCAACTAGAATCAATTAACTATTCATGTAATTTTTGACGTTCAAAAGTGCATCTTCGTGCCTATTTGAAATAAATACTTTGACTTTGACTTTCAGATTTCTTACATTGTTACCTATTTTTATTTAATTTGAGTACCATTACTATTAAACTGATTATTGAAAATAAGTATTAATATCTGAAAAAAATTAGCCTAAAATGTATTTTTTTAATACTTTTTAAAACTGGCTCCTTCATGCACACTCTCCCCTAACTAACTGCTATATTCGTTTCCTATTCAACCCAGTGAAGCAATGTGATAATTTGACTGTTGTCATACACTGGTATATTGTGTTCGCTCTCATCACAGTATCATTTCTACGAACTGTATGGGAAAAGTTTTTTGCGATTTCTGACTTTTCTAGTACTCAAACCTCTGTTGGTCCCATAGAGTTTTTTGATACTCGTAAGAAACAGGATCGATTGGCATCAACAAACTTTTTGTGATTTTGCCAATTTTATTGCAGACTGTACATTTTTTTTTTCAAAATCTGTGAATGCAGATCAATTTTTTTCTTAAAGTTAAGGATAGTCTCTTAAGACTGTTTTCTTGTAGCGACCACGGTTAAGGTACCTGCCCTTATTGACCCATCTCAAAACATAATGCAATACTGCCCATCCCCCATAGCAAATATCGTGATAATTTATACCCTACAGTTTAACCAAACCTATAGGGAATATCTATGCAAAATTTTAACAAACTCTATCCGATAGTTTTTGCGTGATGCTGCCTGGAACATACATTCAGACAAACAGACAAAAATTCTAAAAACTATATTTTCGGCATCAAAATTGTTCCCAGACTTCGTGGCATTAACTTTTTTCAAAAACTTCACCGTTTTTTAAGCAAGTGATAAACAATACGCACATGAATCCGAAAAATCAGAAGTTTTCAAACAGCCTAAACTGACCTTTGGAATGTATACCAAGTAGTTTATCAGTCGGTTATCTTGATATACGCTGGGGGCTCGTCCCGCCGGCATGCGCTTACGCCGGTCGTAGATAGCCAATCATGTGACGTAAACAATTGCACAATAGTCGTCGAGGATGACTACATCGTCCGTATCTTGATTCATACGCAGATATACACGCGGCGGCGCCGTACTTCCGATCGTTCGATTTGGTTATCTGGTTATTTTATATAGAATTTAGATTATATGGTACTGTACGGGTCAGTGGTAATATAACCAGTATAAGCCGACCTCTTATTCTATTGAAAATCCATACTACGCTAGGCCAGGTCAAGGTCACAGTCTTACCGATGACGTGTGGGACATAGTATCTATTTTAGTGTCTTCATTAAGTAGTTGTAGATATTGAGAGCTCTTAATCAGATTCTATAGTTATCTAGCAAATGCCTGACATGCATTGCAATGCCTTTTTTTATGTTAATTTTCCATTTATCATTAGGAACGTTCTAATCTTCTTCAACCTTCTTGCGCACAACAACTTATCAAAGTTTCAACACAATCGGTCGAGCCATTTTTGAGTTTTTCGAGACTAACGCACGGCAATTGATTTTTATACATGTATAGCTTTTGCTCGCGGCTCCGCCTACGTGGATGTAGGTTATCGCGTAAAAAAGTAGCCTAAGTTCTTCTCCATATCCCAGGCTATATCTCTGCCAAATTTCATGACGATCGGTTCAGCGGTTTAGGCGTGAAAACGTAACAGACAGACAGACAGAGTTACTTTCACATTTATAATATTAGTATGGTTATAGTATGGATTTAAAGCTCAATCAATTTGTGGGACCATGTGGTTTATTAAGTTGGTGGGAAATTTATTGATTAAGGATCTCCAACAAAAGTTCAAATAAAAAAAAGGGCAACATCAGCTATTAAGCAGGTGTACTCCTTCACTTATAGGAGCCCACAGCATGCACAATATAATTAACAACTAAGGTAACAAAGTTTAAATACTCATTATATAAATATTATATATTAATATTATAAATGTGAAAGTAACTCTTGTCTCTCTGTTACGCTAAACAGATCATCATGAAATTTGGCAGAGATATAACCTGGGATATGGAGTAGGACATAGGCTACTTTTTTATGCGATAACCGACATCCACGCGGGCGCAGCCGCGGGAAAATGCTAGTAGTAAATAAATATTATGTAGTATTTATTTATTTAAACTTATTAAAAAAACATCACGCCAATAATCCCCGAAGGGTTGGGCAGAGGTGTACCTATAGTACCCCCACATTTCGCCAGTTATGTTTAAGTGATAGGGAGCGAGCTTATTGACATCAGCCGGGCACAAATCCAAACTCCGTGCTGCTATTGAGAAATTCCTGATGGAAAAACCCAATAACGCTTTGCCCGACCTCGAATCCTTCCCTTTAATCGACCTTGAATTGAATCCCGGTCCTCGTGATTTAGAGTGTATAAATATTTACTTTGTTAATTATGTATAACTACCCCAATCATCGCATCAAAGATACTGTAATTACTGGGAATGTACACACGGCTACATATCAAGCTATACATTTCCAGTGAAAGCTGACCTCGCAGTGTATAGAATTTTTGTACAATGAGAGGTCAGCTTATACTGGAAATGTATAGCTTGATATGTAGCCGTGTGTACCTATTAAATACCTATAGCAACTACCAATCTTTCTTTGAAGTGTTCATAGCTTTTGCCCGCGGCTAGCTCCGTCCGCGTGGATGTCGGTTATTGCGTAAAAAATTGCCTATATCCTTCTCCATATCCCAGGCTATATCTCTGCCGGTGAATTTTTGTAGCGATGCTATCGCGCGCTTCGTAAACGCGCAACAGCATCGCTACTAACGCGTGTTAGTCGCATTTGCAACGCGCTACAGCATCGCGACTGTATCGATGCAAACGCGCAACCGTGTCGGACCACATCGGGGAGAGAACAGAGGGAGGGTGGCGCGTGAGTGGAGAACCGAGCATCAGTGCAACTGTGGCATTTTTGTGCCGTTACTGAATGGCGTTTGCATCGCGACAGAAGCGCGAAATCATCGCGTTTGAAGCAAAAAAAAAAAACTAAAATGTTTATTTCAATTACATAAAGCGTTAACATGCGTGATTTGGAGATCACCTTTTAAGCAAGAAGATGCTTGTGTCAGGTCGCGACTGAATCTGGGCCCATGGGCGAGGGAACACAGCTAGCAACCGCTTCGCGACTGTATCGATGCGGACGCGCGACATCATCGCTACAAAAAGTCGCCGTGGGCGAGGGGCCTAAATAATCACCATTAGATATCAATATTATGAAATAAACTGTAAAAACCAGCCAAGTGCGTATCGGACCACGCACGATAAGGGTTCCGTAGTTAGGAAGAATTTATATCAAGAACAAACTTAACATTGTAGTTGAAAAACATGTTCTCCCATACATTACAACTGCAAATATAACTCAACTCAGCCTATCGCAGTCCACTGCTGAACATAGGCCTCTCCCATGCTGCGCCACAACACCCTGTCCTCCGCCTTCCGCATCCAGTCTATCCCAGCCACCTTTTTGAGGTCGTCGGTGCATCTAGCTGGGGGGCGTCCCACACTACGCTTGCCGATACGCGGTCTCCACTCCAGGACTCGTCTGCTCCACCGGCTATCGGTCCTTCGACAAATATGGCCAGCGCACTGTCACTTCAGCTTGCTTACTCTGCAAGCTATGTCGGTAACTCCGGTTCTCTTCCGGATAATTTCAATCCTGATTTTATCCTTCAAAGAAACTCCGAGCATAGCCCGCTCCATAGCGCGCTGAGCGACTTTAAATTTTTGGACCAGCCCGACTGTCAGTGTCCACGTTTCGGCACCGTATGTCATAACGGGCAGGACGCACTGGTTGAAGGTCTTAGTATTGCGGTAGCAAATATAAGTTGGTCGATTATTACTCGTTAACTTGTAAAGACTACTCAGCTGTGATAGTTTTCCTTTTAACTTTGTTATATATAGGTACACATTTACCTGACGGGGGAAACTTGACTCTTAACAAAAATTAGCACTTTAAAGCTTAAATATTACGCAAACGGATCCCTGACCCAAAAAAGGGTCTTCACAGACCTTCAATATTTTTGAACGGCCTATCCAACGATACCCCCACATCATGGGATAGACGAGAACAAATTATATCATCCCCACTTTACGTGCAATGGCTCATTTTTTTTTTTTAAGATCATATTTAATCACTTTGTCGGCGTGATTAAGAGGCAGGGTCCCGGTCCGTCTATCGTCATAGCGAGCATGATTGAAAAGCTTGTTGTTTCATCCAGCGCAATGTTAATGCTAACAGGCAAGTGAGAACGAAAAATAGTGTGCGGAAATTTCATAAAACTTGTTCCAGGAAATACGTGTTTTAGAGAAAGCCTTACAAGTTTGTGAAATAAATGTGTGTCATTTAGAATCTCCACGACGACGACGGCACGGTTGGCGCAGTGGTTAAGCCATTGACTGCTGCGCTGCGTGTCGCGGATTCTGTTCCCGCACGGGGACACAAATATTTGTATGATCTACAAGTAGTTTTTCCGGGTCCAGCTATTTGTGTATGTGAGTTTAAATGTTTGTAAACGCACCCACAATACAGGAAAAATACCTAGTGTGGGGCAAAGTTAAAAAAAAAAATATATATACGTTTCTATGGAGATGTTTTCTTTATTTTTACAATTTATGAATACATTATGAACGGCCATAGTTCAGGTAAAATGTGTGCAAAAAGCAGATTTTTGGAGGCTTATACTGTATTTGTTTTTCCAAATTTTAATTTTTGCTTTCATAGAAACCTAGATATAGTGCACTTGATACCAATTAGTTCAAAATTTTCATTAAAATGTATGTACCAACGCCATAATCACGTACAAGCGTTTGTATGAAAAGTATGACGGGTTGGCCACTCTTAATATGTATACCCATGCCAAATTACGTTTAACTAGTATTAAGAGTCTCTGAGTTAAGCCGCGGACAGACGGACGGACATGACGGAAACTATAAGGGTTCCCAGTTGACTACGGAACCCTAAAAAATCGTGCGTAAATTAACACTACAAGCTTCAGGCTGAGGCTACAGTAGGCAGCGATTTGCGATGCGACTGGAAGAGCGAAACGAGATGAACATGGTATGGCTACATTATAAGCGAAAATCCGGCGTATATTCGGCGATGACATGGCTACAGTACACATGCTACACAACGAATTAGCAAGAGCGATTCATGCGGCTATACTATAAAAAAGGATAGTGTAGCCGCATGAATCGCTACGCATAATGTAGCCACACGCATATTTAGTAGCACTATTGAACTAGTCGTGCAAATGAGAAATTTTACAATAAATTCGCTTAAATTTCGATGATATATTGATGTGGCCAATGCCGTGATGTGAGAAATCAAAAATAGACATATACGTGAGCATTCATTTATTTGTTTTAATCGCTCACATGTCGCAGGTCGCGTCGCGGCCTAATGTAGCCTCAGCCTTAGAAAGAGACTGTCTTTAAAAAGAGCAACTCGTGAGTAACAGAGATGACAGTACAACGCCAAACATGTTTAAAACATAAATTTTACAGTCCAGTCCTCTTAAATGTCTTCCATAATTTACGGACGCAACGCCATGACACGTAGACTCATGTCGACGTGACTTAAGCGGTGTTGCACTTGTTATATTGACCGCTTATGATCAGGTGGGTCAACAGCCAGTTTGAACACGTCATTTACTGACGTAGGAACATAACATCACACCCGTATTCTATGAAGAGATATGCTGACGAGATAATGTCCTACTTACAGATATTACGCCATTTTTATTTTCTTTTTTATATAAAAAAAGAACTATTCAAAAATATCCCTTTCGATTTTCATTGTCGCTACATTTTTAATAAGTATTTTTTTTTTATTCACATCGGGGAAGCTCTTAGCCTTCATCTCATCTGTTGGTAAGTGATGATAAAGCCGAAGGTGGAAGCAAGCTTCACCCAGAATCCTCAACCACAGAGGAACTGGCTATCTTACCTCTAACTGCCGAAACACAACAAATGCTGTTAACATTGTTGTTTTGGCGACAGACTTAGATAAGAAGGTACTAGCCAGGCGGACTTAGAACAAGCCCTACCACCAACCAAACCAAGCAGAAATGTTTGCCCCCGCTGGGAATCGAACCCGGGACCTCTGGGTCTGAGACAGGTGGTCTTACCACTAGACCACAGAGGCGGTTGCATAAATACCTAATGTAGGAGTTTTTAATGGAGGAATACTGACTCCCAAGTCACAGGTATGAACCTAATTTAGGAGCCACCTATAAGACCTATAATTATGATATAGGTTTCATGTAATGGGAAAAGTCATCTACTATTAACCGGTCATAAAAACCAGACTGCAGGTTGCTACGGAGAACCCCTAAAAAACCCTAAGGAAAATCCCTACAAAACTTTCCGCGACCTAAGAATCGAACCCAGGAATTTCCACACTCAGCAGTCTTTCTAGCGACAACGAAGGCAGTCACGTCGTTAATTTAGGAACTTTGTAAATGAATGGCCCATTGTATAAACATATACTTACATTATTTACGTCACTGTGGCTAAACCATAAGGTAAAATAACCACAGATCTAAAAGATACAGGCACAGATGTGTGGGATTCCCTTCATCCAGACGTACAGTAATCATTCTTGGTAGTAATTAAATCAATTTGAAAAGATCCTTGTAATAACTAAGAGGAAATTTTCTGGAAAAGGATAAAATATAATGAAAGGATGAGAGGTCGGTATTTCTAAATAACATTTTATGGATTTATATTGTGTAATTTAATTGTTTAATTATTGCTGTGAAGGAAAACATCATTGATTGGAATCACAAAGTTAAATTCAAGGGATAAATACTCGAATATAATGGCGAATAATTACTGAAACATAACTGAAAACGTAATCGATTCCCGATAAAAGATAAGAAAAAACGCAACGAAAAAGATTGAAATACAATTTACATTATCTAAAATACATTCCTTTTCATTTGGAAAAGAATTCTCACAAAAAGAAATATAATCATAAAACAATTTTCCATTCTTATTAATAATCAAACTACATAAACAGTTCCACAAATCATCAAAAGAATGTAAAAAAAAATGTAATATATAAAATAAACTTTCCTTTAGGCATAATTCTCACAAAACAAAACATAAAACAATTTCCCATTCTTAATCAAACTACATAAGCGATTTAAAAAAAAAAAAACAGAAAAAAAAAAAAATGAATCGGAAATGAATTTTTCAATCACACTACACAAAATCATAATCTCGTTTAAGCGCGCTGAGACCACAGAGTACTCAATTCAGTTAAGCGATCCGAACCATATATAAGGGGTGGCAAAAAGGAATTGTCCATACTCCTATACCTACTCCCAAACGGATAAGAGCTCAAGGAATTTTATATTTTTATATTTTATCGTGTGTTTTGTGCGAACGAGATTAATAAGGTTAGTTTTATGATTAATTAAGTGACTTTTACGATTAATTTTAAGATTATTTTTAGATTAATTTTCTTTTTTGGATTGTTTATTTATTTTATTCAGTTTTTTTTATTTAACGTAGTGATTAAAAAGTGTTTTATATTAATTGTAAATAAATAAATAATGACAAAAAAAAATACGAAAAAAAAATATGTTACACAAATTTTTTCCACAAAAAGAATCACGAAAAATCTAAAAAAAAACTCATTCACTGTCACTTAATTTTCATCCATAAAATATATACATTTTAAAAACTAAAAAAAATACTTATCACAAAAAAAATCAAACGCGACAAATTATCTACATAAAAATACCATTTGATAATATACACGCGCCGTCTCGGTAAGGAACGTATCGTAGTGCTTACAACTGGCACTGACTCGTGGTAACTGAATGATTACTAAGTGTACCTACCGTGGACACAGACTGCTGTATCTGCCTAGCCTACTAACTAATTTATGCTGTGTTTCAATTATAAAAACTCGCAGGATAAGATTGATTTAAATTGAATGTCGTTAAAAGAAAATGTTGGTATTGTGAAACGTAAAATTGTACCCATGTGAGGAAATGCATAGTTTACATAAAGATATTTAAAGAAAAGGAAAAAAAAAGGGTTCTGTTTTTTCTAATTATATCAGGTGCATTTTGTTCTTATTCATTCAATAAACTACATACTATATTATTATGAAAGTTAGTTATTATTGATTACAAAAATCGTAAATAGATCATTGTTATTTTATTAATTGCATGCTCATGCGGAAATTCCAGCAATTTTGTATTGTTTTATGAAATCAGAACCTACAATATGATATCACTAAGTATAGGTAGTATTTTAATGTCGATAATAGCCTTTAATATATTTGATACCACTTGTTGCCAATCAATAACTATTAATATCGCAAGATTGCAAGTTGCAGTCAGCCTTTTAATAGTAAATTAGTCTATATAATTCAGACTAATTAGTCTTAATAAACACCTGTACAGACGAGTCACTTGAATCAAGGACTTGATACAGGAAACGATACTCCTGGACACGGCGCGTATTGTTAGGAGTTTTGTTCCTCTCTCTGGAGCCCTGGCCACCGGTACCTTGTACCTTATAAATTATATTCTTAATTAAAGTTTTCTTCTGAAAGAAATATTATTCATGAAAATGAATATATTTCTTTTTACAAACAGTTATCAGTTTTCCTCCATTGAGTCAACTTTTCTCGGAAAATCATAGATATTTTTGTAAAAATAGATTTTGTCTCATAACGCAGTTGTCGTGAATGATGACTAACTGTTTTTTTTCTTAATATCAAGGGCTAGACAGTTTTCTATGTGCTAATATTGCGATCATTGAACTGTCTACCAAGCGTGGTAAAATACGTAATTATTGGTCTATAAAAAAATACTCCAAGTTACTCTGTGATCATCATAGATCGTCGTAGTTGAATATGTGATACCTAATTATTAAATATTTTTTATTTGACATAATATTTTTAAATATGTAACACTTATGATTATTTCTAATTTTAATTTGTTGACTTTGCTAATTTAATTTGTATTTAATAATGAAATTGTTTGTTGTGTTTTGTCTTATTTTTATTTATTTTTCTAATTTTTTTTTTTTAAATGACCTACCCAATGCTATTAAGATCCAATGTCGAATTGAATAGTACTAAAATCGTCCCACAACATTGATCAGTACGCTTTCTCACTGCGTGTAGATTTTAGACCATTAAGTCGGTATGATACAACAGAGACCGCGCTTACTAGGATTTTGAAAAAAAAAAAAAAAAAACATATGAATCCATGGGAATTATAAAAAACAATGTTATCAAATTCAGAAAAAAATCTTATTTAAGGATCCGGTAAACATGCAATCGCTTTTAATAACACGATTAGATTATTTTTGCTGGATAGAAAAAAATTCCCAAATTTAACCCTTTTCGTAATGTTTAATCAATTCATAACTACAAAAAAGTCGATTTCTTCTTATTTTTTATATAATTAAAAAGCAAAAAATTTTAGCACAATTCACCGTGTTTGTCATACAATGATTAAAATAATAACTATGTTTAAATACCTACCAAATGCACGAGGTAACTACTCGCGACTTCGCGAGCCTACTACAGTCGGCTCGGGCCAATCATAGCGCAAGTCCAGAGACCCTAGCCATAGTGACACTCTGTCAGTTAAAACGATGATGGAAAAGTTAGTAAAAATGTATGAGGCTGACATAAGCTACCCAAATGCTTCTGTAAATCCTGTTGACAGTTGTTGTAAAAATACGAGAAGCTTTGAACGCGATTGTCACTTGTCAAGTCAAGGCCCTCTGGTTTTCCTCACAATGTTTTTCTTTACCGTTATTTCAGTCAGTATTTAATTATGCACTTAAAAGCCCTTTGCAAGTATTAAAACCTCTACTTAAATGCACCTTGAGTAGATAGTTAGCTTTGCTGTTAAACCAGCTGGTTATCTCATCTTTGACCAAACTCAAACTCAAAGCTTTTAGTTTAATTAAATCAATCACAAGCACTTTTGAACTGTCAAGGAGTCGTTCAGTCAGAAAGATGAAGCTAGTTGCCCATTCCAAAGCGTAGTAGGTTCGTATGGAGAAGAACGGGCAAGAAACTCCACGGACACTTTTTTAAATCAAAATATTGGTTACATCATCCATGTTGATTAAGCTATGTATTTTCTTAAAAATCGTCACAAGAGCGGAGACATACGTCATTACAATTTCATCATGGTCATTATTTAGATCGTAAAGAATGTTGCACACTGTTTTACAATGACGGTCATCGTTGTTTAGTGACGTATTTCCAATTCAAATTGGAGTCAATTCAGGCTTGATTCAGACGGACTGACGCACAGTGACGCTTCGCACACACGAAACAATAACCCTGACTGGAATTATTATACTATCTTCATTTTTTTAAGTCAGCACATTCCTAACTGTAGTATAACCATACATCACGCTTATTCCCCGAAAGAATAGGCATATGTATTGCAGAAGTTATTTCCGACTCGTCACTCACCAACATCTACATTAGGGTACCTCCGTTACGTACGTGTAAGTGAGTATTAGAGAGTAGATCTATTGCCATTAACCGGGCAGAAATCCAGACTCCAGGCAGATACTAAGAAATCCCCAATAAAATTTTGCCGACCATGGAATCGAACACAGAGACCGGGGAGGATATGCAGACGCGGGTACGACCATTAGACGAGACAGTCTTGCTTTTAAAATCTTATCGGGTATTCGAATTACACGTTTTGAACGGCGCGTGGTACCTCAAGTTAACATATATTTTATCATGATTAATCACTGTCAGATTTATCGATTATAATCGCGGGAATTGTGATAATACATCTATCTAGTTTCGTGTATAAAGTTATCTCCATTCGTAATTTTCTTCATTGTTAAAAAGTTGCTCTACGCTAGCATTTTTCCTGTTTCGTAGGTACCTAAGTTTACTAATAGAAAACTCATACTTATATGCAACAAAAAACATACTAACTAAACAGAACATCTGTAGCCTATACAAAAGATTTTCTGTTGCGGAAATCAAACCCGCATCGCGTAGTGTAGAGAGCATTTAGCCACTGAGCCAACCGTGTAGTCAAACTGGGTATACTAATGAAGATTCCATTAAAACTTTTTTTTTTTTTCTTAATAAATATGAAATATTTTCAACATTTGCCTCTGCTTAAATATAGGTCTAAAAAAAAACTTAGCAAACATAGCTAAACTTTTTAACATAGGCACCTATATTTTATCTGAAATGTTTTGCATTTTTGGATCAAAAACTTTCGACCCGATTATAGTCATGAATTTTCTCACAGGCCGTGGTTCTAACCTAGCGTAGCACGTTAAATCTAATCTTCATGAGAAATCATAGAATCTCTTCATCCATGATTGGTGGTAGCACATGTTTTATATAAGGAAATAGAGCACTGATTACAAACGCGTGTAAAACAATTAGGTATTCAGCTCTGTCTTGTTAGAATCAAACTCAAACTCAAGCATTTATTTCATTTAAGGCGTTATGATCGGTCGGCGCTTGAGCCGACTGAATTAGGCTCGCGAAGTCGTGGCGAGTGGTTGCCTCGCGCATTTGGTATGTATTTAAACATAGTCATTATTTTAATAATTCTACAAGACAAACTCAGCGAATTGTGCAAAACAATCTTACTATCTTTACATTCATATAAAAAATAAGAAAAAAGTATGTTTTGTCGTAATCAGATTGCTGATTAAACATTACGAAACGGGGTAACTTTGAGATTTTTTTTCTATCCTGCAATGTTAATCTAATAGAATTATCAAAAGCGATTGCATGTCCGCCAGATCCTTAAATAACTTACATCTACGAGTATTAACAGAATTTTATAACAATGTTTTTTATGTTTCCCATGGATTCAAAAAACTAATTAGCGCGGTTTCTGTCGGCTCATACCTCCTTAAACCAATTAGAGGCACTTTTGAATTGTCAAGGGGTCGGTCAGTCAGAAAGACGAAGCTAGTTGCCCATTCCAAAGCGTAGCAGGTTCCTATGGAGAAAAACGGGCAAGAAACTCCGTGGACACTCATTTCTTCATAAACTGTCTTAAGTAGTTTGTCTGGGATGTCACCCTGCTGTCACCGGGGCCTATTTAACCGACAGGTGGCAGGTGACAATCCGACAAGCCTTTTGTAAGTTTTTCATGGGTTTGTGTTTGGCTCTTGTGATACAGATAATCCTAGTACAAGAGTCAGGGCTACACAAATGTTTGGTCTTGAAGTGAATAAATAAATTATTATTATTATATTATAAGCTGCATCTGTCGTGAACTTGTGTCAATTTTGTAAATTTTTGACATATATGTCGCATTGCCAGTTATAAGTATTAGATAGAGCCCAAACTATCTAATATGTTTACTTCCGTATGAGATATTTTTAAGTAGTTCATGCCAATACAAGACAAGATTTTGGTACTTAATCCAGCACCATCCATGGCTATCCATGGCTTCTAAAGATCTCGATTAAAATCAAAATCATTATTATTTGCATAAATGTGGTGGGTACAAAAGATGTTTAATATAAATATTCAGTGCAAAGACACATTCTGCCATGCAGTAATGGCATGCTAATATTTAATGTTAGTCTGTTAAACAGTAGATACATTATTAACAATTTGGTATTTAGCATTTAATTCGAGTTTTAGCGTTAAACATTTTAACGATAAGAACTACTATTATACAAGTCAATACCAATTCGATTAGATAAAGGGAATAATGATAACTGGCAAACACTTCACCTGATCTTTAGCGGTATCCTTTGTCTTATGAATCGCAATAAATTCGTCATTGATCACATCTGGGATAAGCATTTCCGTCGCCAAAAGTTTTGACTAAGTTTAAAAAGCTCTATCTTTGGAACGTTATCATTTTTCATCTTTTATCAAGGAACTTATCAAAATTAACTTAGGGAACTTTTATACATCAAAACCAATTCAGAATACTTATAAAACAGCTTTTGGTTTAATTACAAACAAAATTAATATTTCCTTTATTTTGTTTTTCAGGCTGCTAATAAATTCTCAACTAGCGACATCTATTATCGAATAGCAATAATGATGAACTCACTTTCGCTACTCGCCGCTCTCTTAGTGTCGCTACTGTGCACTTTCGCGAGTGCACACGTTGCGGACAGCAGAAAAGGATTAGACAACAATATACAACCCAATGGTAAGTAAATATACTTTATTTTATATTTACTTATTTTTTAAATATGCCAAGGTTATCCAATGGTAATAATTTATAAAAGGACTAGCGTTTGCCCGCGATTCCGCCGGCGTGGATGTCGGAAATCATTCCTCGGGAATGTACTACCAGGATAAAAAGTATCCTATGTCCTAACCAAAAGTGATATTTTCATCAAAATCCGTTCAGACGTTAAGACGTCAAAATCATTTTCTAGCGCATTTAAAATATTAAAGTTGCGTCATAATTTGCAGAATATACTTATTAGCTATACTTATCAATGGGATCGTTAATTAGAATCTTTCGAATATTATCCCTCTTTTCCCTAAATAGCGTAATGATAATAACAAACGCCCAGCACACGTTAAAAACGGGGGCAAAAATTAAAATTGTATCCAAAAGGCGCCTATATGAAGTCATCGCCATTTTCAGAAATATTTCGTATTGATATATTCTGAATTATTTGACTTTTATGACTTCCCTGTCGCCATGTTGTGAGTTGAGCTCTTTTGGAATTGGAACCGTGACTGTGGTTTATGTGTAATCGAGATGTGAAACGGTAGTATCGTTGAGTTAATATATTTAATCAGATTGAACTTTATATTAGTGTTTGGCCTCATCAAGATTTCCGGCGAAAAAAGTATTAAGGTATTATTTTATAATATGCAATACACCCAATTAAATGCGTACTAACCAGTGTTTAACATGTAAGCAAATAAATAAACAAATAAATATTTTTCCCGACACCTGGACACAATTGTAGCCGTTTTGATATAATAATGTTGATGATGATTCAAAATTTAATTTTAAGCGAAGCGTGCTTTTCAGAAGTAAAGTTGAAAAATTCGTAACCTATTCGGTCATTTCCGATTTTTTCCTCTTATATTAACATTATTCACACATTGCCATAGAATGCCAAGGCCTTGCTTACTACTCAAGGATTCACATCTCTTAGAATCATACTGTAGTTCTTACAGTAAAACCATTATCACACCGAATAAAAAACCATGTTGCTAACCTATTTTACTACTCAATATGTTAATACTTAAAATATTATTGATATCAAATTTTATCCCCAAAACTGGCCTCACATTTAAGTGACATTTCTAAGCTAAAATCAAAATGGATATATCACAAATTTCAACAAAAATGCTAAAATATGAACTGTTTTATTCAGAACTTGGCGAGAGATATACGAAATTTTAAATATTCTCTGAAATGATTGATTATACTTTGTAATGGCTTGACTGCAGACTGGCGAGGTTTGCAAGTCAATCGATTTATCCGCTCCAACCGTACGATATACATATGTGTATAATATACCTACATCTGGGCATTATTCTTCATATTATTTGAATGTCAAATTTTTTTGTCTGCCCCAAAATGTGACATGAATATTTTTTGAGATCAGATTTTTCATCTCAGTGTCCTTTGTGAGATTTTTATCCAGTAATTTGATGGTTTAGGTAAACTATTAATTCAATTACTAGTACCTTTATGAGGGCGTATAACGATTTTAGGTCAAAATCATTACATTCCTAAGACTTGATGGGGCAGCTTAGTTGAGTTAACTGACGAGTCAATCGATCATGACCTTTTATGCATTAGTTGCAATACAAGGCTTTTTCTAACTCTTAAGATAAGCCTGAGTAGTTTACTACAATCACATTATAGTCTTCAAGTCTCGAACCAATAGTTACGGTTAATCAAGCGTGCATCGTTATCCTATGTACCACCTATCGAGTCGCCAATGGTCGGTCAATTTACGATCTTCATGATCTTCAGATTATAACTCCTATCCTTCTTCTTCCAGTAGTAACCCCCAGAAGCCGTTACTTCTAATTCCCTCTTCTATACATAATACCAGCATATTATTGTCCCACAGGACAACCCCTCTTCCTCCTGCCTCTTCTCATATAGAAAAGGCACGAGCATTGATCACCACGTTTGCTCAAGACGGGTTGGCGATTTCAGACTTATATTAACGAATATTATATATTAATAAATTATTATAAGTCTAGGTTTCCACACGATGTTTTTCTTCCATACTATAACCATATCCTTCTTCTTTCCAGTAGTAACCCCGCGAAGGCGTCACCTCCGCGACATGGTCCGCATCAGGACTACTCCTCCAGAAACTGTCCAGTTCGAGCCAGGGACCCGGCTGGTGTTAGAATGTGAGGTGCTCGGCAAGCCGGCGCCCTCCGTGCAGTGGATGAAAAATGGAGAGCCTATTGCTGATGTGAGTTAACTGGATAATTTACTAAAAAAAGTTGTAAATCATCTTAAAATACTTAAAAGCCTCGAATGGTTTTGTGACAGATTTTTGACATTCAAGCCGTCAAAAAGTTTTAACCATAGAGCTGTACAAGGATTGTATTAGAGGCGCGTCACGAATGCCGCCATCTTTTTTTCTCAATACATTTTCATAAAACAATCGGTCAAATTGTTACTAACAGCGCCTCTGTCAACGTCATTTGAGTGCCAACAGATCATTGTATCACTTTAAAAGGACGTGTCATTTCAATAATATAATGAATATCTTAACTCTCACGAGTGCACGAAGTTTCTTTAGTGGAAATGTTCCAACGAGCGTCCCTTTTGATCCACAATCGGCGGTCATATTCGATTCGATTTCTTGCGGTGGGGTGATGTACGGTGGCCATTACATCAGGTTATACGAAACTGTCTCCAAATGATTTTAAAACTTAAAATATTGATGGTTAAGTACAAAATCGAATGAAAAAATTTGACAGTTTGTGGTAATTAGATGTGCTGGCGACTGTACATTTAATCTTTGTACCGAATTTTGGGTCTCCTTTTGAAATACATACCCACTGAAACGAAACTAGTAAAAGAATATTGTCCATCAGACGAGGTCAGGAGTTTTTTAAATTCAGAATTCCATAATCAGTAATTATGACTTATCTAATTGTTATTTTTAATGTATTTTACAGTACGAAGTGGAAAGCAACGACATCCTGCCCGCTGACCCTTCAAGCTTCGCTCAGCTGGACAGCAAACTAATCGTGACGTCATCGAACAACGGTGACGTATTCACGTGTGTGGCCACCTCTGCGCTTAATCAGAAAACTGCTTCGACTACTGTTTTTACTGTTGAAGGTAATTATTTTATTATAGTCGGCATCGATATTTCTAAATAACATAATATGATTTTCTAAGCTAAAACTGGCCGCCTTAATAGTTGCAATCAACGCCATCTAGTTATATTTGTAGGAAGCAATTATACTTGTGGTTCTACTACTCGATAACAGATGGCGCTGTTAATATAACTTGAAGTCTAAACTTCGACTTTTCGGATTTTTAATTTTTATTCACCATCGTAAATAAAGTGTTAAATCTTTATTTACAGGAAGCGAAGAAGAAAACCTCTTAACGCTACAGAAACTATTCCGCATGCCAACGAAACCAGTGATCACTTCTTACTACACGAACATATTCCAAAACATCGGTTCTGATGTCGTCCTGCCATGCCGAGTGGACAGCGTCAGCAAGTCCCAAGTCTTCTGGCAAGATAACAATGACGAGCTCGTGTTTGGAAACTCTAGAATGCGGGTACGGTTAAAGAATAATATTTTTACTTACTAATCGATGATAGTTACGAAGTTCTACTGAAAATAATGTCTGACAAACAAAAAAAAAATTAAAAAAAAACTGACAGACAAACTAACAAAATATTTTGTACCTTATATTTTATTTTATTGTATTTGGGTGACTTACAACTAACAATACCTATTGTACCAAAAGAAAAAGCTATTCACAAGCTTCTAAGTTTCCTGAAAGTTATTAAATTATCATAGCAGTGCAACCTCCTTGTTGCGTTCTTTTTGTCGTTAACGAAATATAGATGGCGCTGCTTGACTCAAATGATCAACCTTTTCCCAAACAACTATTTATGTACTTTCAGTCAAATTGAAAATTGAAATCAGTGTATTACAGTAATATTAGACGCTACCAACTGTCTGACTTTCAGTCTTAAAGTGCCAGTGACGATTTGGAATAATCTAAATATCTTTCTTCAACAGGTACTACCCTCTGGCGACCTCCTCATCAACCCCCTGCTATGGACGGATATGGGCAACTTCACCTGCATAGCTAAAAACATGTACGGCAAGGACATACAGACGACTTTCGTTTACCCTCTTAGTCCATCGAAAGCATAATGTGAGTTTACATTAATTATTTTTCTTGAAGAAACCTGCATGTCCGCCAAAAATTCGATGACATTTTTGTGACATCCACCAACTACCATTGTGTCCACGTGGTGGATTACGGCTCACTCTCTCTCTCACAGGGGCTTGTCCCAGGAGTGGGAACATTATATACATTATACATACATTATTATACTTATGCTTATCCATACTAATATTATAAATGTGAAAGTAACTCTGTCTGTCTGTATGTTACGTTTTCACGCCTAAACCGCTGAACCGATCGTCATGAAATTTGGCAGAGATATAGCCTGGGATATGGAGAAGGACATAGGCTACTTTTTTACGCGATAACCGACATCTACGCGGGCGGAGCCGCGGGCAAAAGCTAGTGCTTTATAAAATGGCTTCTACTCCAGAACTAAGCAAGCTCTTTGTACAAGATTTTGTCAGAAGTACTAGATACCATTATTAGAGGTAAGAGGAACAGGGTTTAAAGTTCACTCATACTCTATGGAAAAGGGAGGATCCTCCGACCAGACGGTTGTCGTGTCTGGTGGGCTTGCCCGACGGTTGATGTCGGGATGTTGTATATATGCTAGTCGCGCGGTAAACTCTGATTGCGCGATGCAGGACTTGTGTAAAGTCAGGTCTTTGATGCGTAGTTCGCATGTGACGTTGTAGATGGCGCCACGCCATCAATCATTCCTGTATTAAAGTAACCGATTACAGTAGCTTTGTTGTAAGTACTGTAATTGGAGAGAAAACTATTTAGACTATCCATATAGTCGTATTTTTTTTTTTTTTTTTTTGCGATGTTGGTCTATACAGCGCAACAATGACAAACTTGTTGTCCACAGTACATACAAGACAGATTTATCAAAGCCCGGTTCGATGATGTTAAAAAGCATAAACTTTCCTTGATGTAGATTACTATCCCGTCGTTCTGATTTGATAAAGTATTTGTCTGATGCACAGTGCCGGATTTATATTTTTTATGAGTGTAGGCCACTGTATTTTCGCCGCCCCTTGTACCTTTCTAAAATAATAATATTCCATTTGTAGTAAGTACTAAAGTTAAATTGAAGGCACTAAAATTAAAATGAACTTGTTTGACTTTTATGACTTTTATCCTCTGAAATCGAGTGAGCGTCCTCTAAAATCTGCCGCCCCTAGGCCGCGGCCTATTGACAAATCCAGGACTGCTGATGCGTTGTGAAACCCGTTAAGTGGGGGGTGAACGTGGCTTTTATGAGCCAACACTATGTTAGGATCAGAATACCACACTATCTTAATAACGACTAACAAACACACAAATTCATTGATTTTTTTTATTAATACTCTTCATATTGGCAATACACACCCGTGGCTAAGTAAAGTATAGTAAGTATAGTAAAGCCAGGTCGATCAATCAGGTTAAGCTACGCTTGCCGCGGTCTGTCCGTGGATTGGTGACCATCTTTACATATTGAGACCCTCCGTGCCTCGGAAAGAACGTGAAGCCGTTGGTCCCGGCTGTCATTCTTGGATTTTTGATAAAGTTTTATATTTTCTTTGTTACAGTGCAAAAACACCAACATTTTGACAAGAAACGTTACCCGCCGATTTAATCTCGATGTTCCTATTATTAAGTGACGTTTAAGTATAACTTAACTTATTGTTAGCCCCTAAGTTATTATATATACAAAAAAGTAATATAAGTACTTAATATATTTAAAAAAAACTTTATTTGTATGCCATAAAGATATTTAGCCGCGTCTTGAAGACGACATAGACAAAGGAAATTAAATAGAATATTTGAAATATGCAATAGTAACAGTTTTATCGAAATTGAATGAGCAGTTTTTGAGAAAATGTGTAACAAACAAATCTGAATTTAAATGTTCATCATTATTTTGACAATCAATCAATTTATTTATATAACGAAAACTATTTAAAATGGTTCAGGGACTTATGAAACATAACAGAATTTAAAGCAACTTATATTTTTTATTTGTACCTATTTTGTCTGATTTTGCGACTGGATTTTAAGATGTTAAGTTATTCTTTTGTGATTTTATTTTTAAGTTTATTTTGTACATACATACAATGGTATTATATAATTATATATTGTACAGTTGGCAGCATTTTGATCATATACCTACTTAAATTACACTTAAAATGGTTACTTCAACCATATTATAAAATAATGGTTTCACGGCTTTCCTTCATCAAAAATTTAAACTTTTTTTGTTTTCTTCGTAAATGATTGGATTAGAAATTCCATTTCTATTCTGCTGACTGTACTTAGAATAAAAACTTGATGTGAATACATACGATCTCTGTGATTTTTGAAATAAATGTTTTATTATTACACAATTGTGGTGTTTTTTATTATTTACTACCTATAAATATTATTATAATAAGTAAGAGGGTACAAGAGTACTAGGTATAATAAAACAGGTCTCCAAAAGTCTCAAGTCCCGACTTAGGCCGCTTGTACACGCTAAGAAAACCGGGCCTACGCAAGAATTCGTGTCGTTTCTACATACGAACTGTGTACACTGCCACGGTGCTGAACAAGAACATCTTGTCTGCACTAGACACGACGCAGTGTGTGTTGCTGCGGTCTAAGGAGGGGCGGGGTAGGTGAGGTGGTTCAGGTTATTAGTGTACGTTGAACGCGTGGACGTGATCTTCACTCGCAAACAATCGCAAATTAATAACAGACTTGACTAGAGCAGCCTCATACCCTACACTCGACTGCCCGAAAATATTCTTATCGTGTACACGTACATACATAATTGTTGTCTTGTCTGCAGCAGACACGACAAGTTATCGTACCTAGGCCCGACAATAAACTTGTCGTGTACATGATGAATTGGTCCTGTCTGCAGCAGACACGGTGAATTTTCGGTCTATGATCAGAGTGTTTAACTTTCAATTCGTCTACGAAGCAAAATGCCTAAAATTAATGTCTACACAGCAAATTGCCTAAGCTATAAATCACCTAGAGATCAAAATGTTTAACAAGCAAAATGCCTAAAATGCAATAATTTCTAAGCAGTCGAGATGCCCGGTGATGATGGCCGGTGAGTGCCAGAAACTGTACTCCCTTTCTTCTCCTAAAATAATAAACATATTGCAAGGTAGGCATTTTGGTTCATAGTCAGAATAAGGTAGTTTAAATACTGTATAAACATATTGCAAGATAGGCATTGTGCTTCCTAGTCAATATAAGGTTTAGGCAATACTTGGCATATCTAGACGTTTTGATTTCTAGTCAGCATGATCATAAAGGGAATTTTCGTAGCGTGTACAAGCGGCCTCGAGCTTTAATTGGTCAAACGAAATATAATAGTCATACCCTTTTTAGTCTTAAGGGGCTATTGTGCCTAAGGCTCATTACGCACTGTCGACTTGTCGCCGGCGACTCGATCCCTCGGCGACCAAAACATAAGCAAGCGACCGGCGACCAAGTGCGCAAACACCTATTTAAACTATAGTAAGTCACAGTTGCCGTCGACCGAGTCGCTGACGACTAGTCGACAGTGCGTAATAGCTCTTAGTAATGGCAGACGCACGGGTCGATCGTTCAGGTTAAGCTACACTTGCCGCGGTTGATCCGTGGATGGATGTAACTTTACATAACAAGAACCCTCCGTGCCTCTGAAAGCACGTTGAGCCGATGGGACCAACGCATTAGTCAAGGCTGTCATTCGTGTATCTTAGACAGTTGTTACGGCCAAAAGTCTGCAACCAGTCTTACCAAGGGGGGCTATTACCCAGTTACTGGGTTGTGGAGGACACATAGGCAGTCGCTCCATGTAAAATACTGGTATTCGGCTGCATCTGGTTAGACTAGAAGCTGACCCCAACATAGTTGGGAAAAGGCTAGGCAGATGAAAGAAAAAGTATTTATTGGGACTCATAGGAAGGAAGATCACACTTTAAACTAAACACACTCATAGTAACATTAATAAAAAATAAAACATCACACATTATCTCCGGGTGTCCTCGTCTAGAAGAATACTTGCATAGACACAACCTTGTAGCCAGGATTATCCATCAGCAACTTGCTCTGAAATACAGCCTAGTGGAAACGGAAGTGCCATATTATAGGTATGTGCCCGACTCAGTTCTCGAAAATGGCAATATCACATTGTACTGGGATCGATCCATCATCACTGACAGGACTATTGTTGCCAATAAGCCTGATATAGTGGTGGTGGATCGATTAGAACGGTGTGCAATGATTATTGACATAACAGTCCCACATGACGGCAACCTCGTGAAAGCCGAGAAAGATAAACAAATCAAGTATCTTGACTTGGCTCACGAGGTTGTCGACATGTGGGATGTGGACTCAGCGATCATTGTGCCGATAGTCGTATCAGCCAATGGCTTAATTGCCAAGAGCCTCGACCAACATCTAAGGAGGCTCTCGTTGGGCAGCTGGATCAAGGGCTTGATTCAGATAGCGGTACTACTGGACACGGGTCGCATTGTTAGGAGGTTCCTCTCTCTGGAGCCCTGACCGCCGGTAGCTTGGATCTTGTTCCCGATACCGGTGGGCTACTATTTTATATATTCTAATATTTAAAAATATAATTTATATGGAATAATTTAAATAAAGGAAATAAAATTAAAAACAGAAGTAAAATGAAAACAAAATCCTGTATGGAGCCAAAAGGCTCCTATCTCAGCATCATGCTGCGACATCTATACATATAATAAAATTGTAGCGAAGTAAAAAAAAAGTAAAGTTAAAGTTTTTAAAAAAGTTTTAGTTTTTAAATTTTTAAAGTTTTTTGTAGAATCTGAACATTGAAAATTTAGAAGAAAAAAAAAATTTAAGTAATTGCCACGAGGTCTGGTTTAAAAATAAGTGTCGCAGCGCTGTGATGTCATGGACAGATACAGAAATAAAAAGTGAAAAAAAAAAATGTTGACTCGTATTAGTCTTATTTACAGGATGGGTGAACGTAGTTAATTGTTATTACCAAACAGAAAATAAATACTTTTAAGGTTTCTAATCCTATTCGCTTAACATGTGGATAATTTTATTAATCTTGGTATTCCATACAGAAATTATTACAGTCTTGTAGTTTTCATGTCGCAAATTGTGTTAGTGTTTCAGAATATTTGCTGTTTCTAAAGCAATGTTAATAAGTGGTGAAATATTCCGTATGAAATTAAAAAGAATAGGTACCTATTAGATGCCATTAAATGTTTCAACTATACGTTAAATATCCATATTTTAAGGCGCTTCCCGAGCAAAACCTTGCGAAAGTGCGTATTCAGAGGATTTTAACTCATTAATTATCTGAAATAAACTACATCTATAAGCACATTATTAATTTTCGATATCTTAGCATCACATAACACGTTCTTCTTTGTTTTTATATAACAAGGTCGCTGTGAGCTACCCAGCTTTTTGAGTGGTTGTGTTTTGAACTGTGTTTGTCAGTTAAATATCTAGGGCATGTTGTTACGGAGGATTTAAGGGATAATCTAGATGTGGACCGGGAGCTCAGAGCATTGGCGGTGAGGTGTAATATGTTGATCCGTAGGTTCTCACGCTGCACGGGTTCAGTTAAAATAACTCTTTTCAAAGCATACTTTCAAGTATTTTACACGTGTAGCCTTTGGACTAGCTTCACTGTAAAGGCCGTTAATGCTCTTCGAGTCCAGTACAATAATGCATTCAGAATGCTGTTGGGGCTGCCACGCTTCTGTAATGCCTCTGGGATGTTCGTGGACGCCCAAACTGCCAGCTTCGCTGCAATCAGGCAAGAACCTTTATTAATTTGAGGATATTATATTAATTTGAGGATTACACTAATGGATAGATAATTCAAAAATCTAAATAATTCACAATTTATTTTATTTTTAAAATTATCGCTTTTCTTTTTTTAAGGATATAAATTCCATAAACTATCTGAATTCGGCATGCGCATGGAGCGAGATAGAGCAACCCCACCGCGGTGGGACAGAAAAGGACCGAACGCTCAAGGTGATCCACTAGGGGAAGCGCCTTAAAATGTAGATTATTTTATTAATCTTAGGTATTTCATACTGAAATGGTTACAGTCTTGTGGTTTTCATGTCGCAAATTGTGGTGGTGTTTCAGAATATTTGCTGTTTCTAAAGCAATGTTAATAGGTGGTGAATTACAATAGCTGCCATGTCAATTCTAGATTACCTTCCGTGTGTCATTCAAAGAATAGGTACCTAATAGTTGCCATTAAATGCTGCAACTACGTAAAATATCCATATTTTAAGAATAAACACTTCCGTTTTAAAGTATTTATTCTCATAAAGAATACAAACAGTTAATACTATGAGTTATACAAATCAATCATACAATTAGGTATATTATAAGGTAACATAATGACTCCGTGAGTCGATATAAGGAAAACAGAATATCTAAAACTAAGATTCAAAAGATTTTAATTTCAATACAAATGGTTAACTATGATATGCAGGCAAATTTTTTTTTTCTTGCTTATTGGTGCGGTGGCCATGGCCAGCACATCAAGTTATATGAAACTGTCGAATTTCTCCAAACGATTTTAAACCTTAAAATGTTGATGGTTAAGTTCAAAATCGAACGAGAAATTTTGACAGTTTGTGGTAACTATGTGCAGGTAACTGTACATCGTTTTGAACATACATTTTATTTTATATATTTACAATTTTTGCATTGACAATCTTGTCTGGCAATTTATTGCACAGTCAGCTGCAGATATATCTCAGCCCCTAGCAATGTATTTATTCATTGCTAGGGAGTGAGATTTCTCTGCAGCTGACTGTACATTACCGCTGCTTCGAATAAAATATTTTTCTATCCGTAATTGGTTCTGGGTGGTCCGAGTTCGATTTTATTGCGATTTCTACTGCAGTATCCGTGGTTTCTTTTTTCAAATTCATTGAGAGTGGGTTTCCTTTGTTATAATTTTCCTAACTTGAATAGTTCTCAAATGTGCATAATAATAATTTATTTAATGCAGACATTTATCATCATTTCAGCCGAAAGACGTCCACTGCTGGACATAAGCCTCCCCCAATTGGGGGGTTTGCCATAATCGCAATGCTTGGCAGGCGGGTTGGCGATCGCAGTATGGTGTTAAAAACGCATAGAGAACGCTGCTGCTCATTCTCTAGTAAGTCCTTTAGTCGCCTTTTACGACACCCACGGGAGGAAATGGGGTGGTGTATTCTTCAAGGCCGACACCACAGCACACGGGCAGACATTTAGTCATTATAAATTATTATTATTATTATTGTTATTTACAAATGAGAAGTTAATACTTTTCTTTTACTTAGGTACCTCCCCCATTTTTCTTTGTAGAAAACGCTGTCGCAAACTTTATTAATTTTAGATGCAGTCGCAAATCAATCGATCCAACTGATTATTAATTTAGCTACGGTTCCGTCTATAATAATCGAGATATAATAATGTGATGTCACAACACTACATTCGTTTACCCGAAGGTTATCGAGGTACTGCACCAATTCTCGTCCAACCTTTCTAATAAGTGATGGTCCTTTGAGTTCAGTAAGCGGCTGTGATTTTGTGGTTACTTAATAGGTGCCTCTACCTTAGTTCATTATGTTATGTGGAGTATAAGATTGTATGCGAGACGTACCTATTGTGGTTTGTGGTTTATGAAAATTGTAACACGGACCAAGTTTGGTATTCCGTAAAATATAAAGTTTTTCAAAGGGCTATGAGCTATAAGGTTTTTCTCCCTTTGAAAAACTTGATGTTAACGGATAAGTAGCATTCAAATGAGCTCTTTGCCTGCTTTTTCTACGCTTATAAAATATTTTTAGTTACCTATCACGTCTAAAAAGTGCCTAAAAACTGTTTAGGTAACTACCTACATATTTTTAGGGATCCGACTTTAAGAAAAGAGCTATTACATTGTCGGTTATCAAGTGAATGGGATGTCCCAAATCGTGTGGCCATTTTTATCATTTCCTATTATTCCATCATTTTCCATTTGCATTATTATTTCAGCCGAAAGACGTCCACTGCTGAACATAAGTCTTCCCCAATTGGGGGGGTTTACCATAATCGCCACGCTTGGCAGGCGGGTTGGCGATCACAGTATGGTGTTAAAAATGCATAGAGAACGCTGCTGCCCATTCTCTAGAAAGTTTAACATTATTGTAACCTTACCTCAGAACACTTTAAAGTTGCTTATAAGCATAGTCGTGAGCCCCGCGAAGCGAACGCGAACGCTACCAGCGTTATAATCGGGGACCCAACCCCTACCAGCTTTAAGGCTCGTACAGACTCGCGCGATATCGCGGGCGCGATAGGCAGCGACAAAGAAATTGTGCTACTAGTGTCGCGTCGCGCCCACGATATCGCACTAGTCTGTACGAGCCTTTAACCCTTCATATGCCGGAACGTAGATCCACGCGAGACATAATGGTTTTTTAATTGTGTCTCTAATTACGACAAACGAGAGGTTAAGAGGCCGTGCACGAAATCGACTGATTTTGATCAATTTTGTTCATTGATTGTGAGAAAGGGAAAAATAATTTAAACAAAATTATTTGAGATTTGAAAAGTCGTGTTCTTTGTTTTGCATGTGGCTGAAAGGGATTTTTCAAATTAATTAAGTATTCACGGTAAATCACTAATATTTGCAACAAGTTTTCCGAAAAATGACGCAAGACTGACATTTGATCATCATTCTACAAGAAACTACCTTTGATTTTGAACATTAAAAAATATCATCAACATCATTATATGCTCTTCTTGCATGTGGCGGGACCACTTTTTTCAACTTCCATACAAAATATAGCAGAAAAATAATATTGAAAAAACCTTTTTTATTTTAAACCTCGTCAGTAATATATATTTTTCCTATTATTTAGCAAATCGTATCAAGAAATTTAAAAATCACAAATTAGTCTTCAGCTATCCTTGAAATATAATCAAAATTTTATTTAATGGTTATACAATATCTTCATTAAGTAAATCCATGGTGAAATAAACTATATTTTGGAGAGCACAAAAATGATGAAACTATTAAAAGCTGCTGTGACTGACACGAATGGTTTAGCACCATGAAAACTGTACTTTTATAGTTACAAAGACTTAATGTTTCGATTATTTCAAGTTTTCTCACAATTAGATAAGAAATTTCCAAAAGAGAGTTTTTTTCGTGCACGGACCCTTAACCCCTTTTACCTCCCAACTCCTGCCAAACGATACAAGATCCAACCCTTTATTTAACACAAAACCGAAGTAGAATTGACGTGAAGTGAAAGCATCGACCAAAGGGCGCCGAAAGACAATTTCGCTCTACCCTAATCAAATGGCCGACGCTGGTCACATATATTACTAAAATTAAACTACCTACAGAGCTGATAGCTCAAGCTTTATATTCAAACGCTGGCTTTCAATGTGCTAGAAGCATACCAAATACTAACATACCAAGTACTAACAGACATAGCACCGTTAATCCACCTATTGCAAATGTTCTTATCACAAATGACAACAGCCTTGCCGACTCCCCAGTTGTTCAAGTGTGAGGTATTCAGTATGAATAGCTAACATTCGTGCGGAAGAAAGCCGCGCCTGCGCAGATAGAGAGCCAAGGTAACGCGCAGACGAACATAAACGAGCACAGAATATTACGTGGCGTAGAGACGAGTATTGGAATGAGGGCTATCGCGTATGAATTCGCCGATAGAAGCGCTAGTGTAGTGTGAGGTCTCCGAAATGTTAAATACCACTGTTTGTGGGTGAACTACGCGGGTTTATTTCAAATTAGATTAAGAAATAGGAATTACGAGTCAATAAATGTCATTGCTTTGAGACAGTTTCATCCTACGGAAACTTAATTGTTGTTTGTGTACACAGACTACATTATATACCAAATTTCAGCTTTCTTGGACGTCAGGAAGTACCCTAAGAATTTTAATGATCATCAGTGAGTGAGTGAGTGAGTGACGAAATCGAAATCGTTTTTTTTTTAGATACCTATCAATAAAATCTAAAGTATAAGAGCTATGCAATTGTAAATTTATATGTTTAATAAGTCCACAAAAAATCAATCTGCCTAGCCTTTTCCCAAATATGTTGGGGTCGGCTTCCAGTCTAACCGGATGCAGCTGAATACCAGTATTTTATATGGAGCGACTGCCTATCTGACCTCCACAACCAAGTAACTGGGTAACACGATACCCCTTGGTAAGACTGGTTGTCAGACTTTTTGGGCTTCTGACGACCCGTCACGACTGTCAAAGATCCACGAATGACAGCTGGGACCAACGGCTTACCGTGGTTTCCTAGGCACGGAGGAGTCTCGGTATGTAAAGCCCATCCACGAACCAACCCCGGCAAAGAGTTATGAGGACGATAGTGCAGAAATCATAAAGTTGCAATTTCATTGACAAAAAAATGTTATGTTGTTGTTTTTCTTATGTTTACCCTAGTAGCATTTTTGTTGGCGTTTGGTTGGGCCACATACCTCTGAAGGTGGCCCAACTAAATGCCAACGGAAAATGCTACTAGGATAATAAGTCCACTATTGACATCATATATGAATATGATGTCAATAGTGGACTTATTACCCATTGATGATGACGATGACATCATCATCATCATTTATCTGGTATAATCCAAACCCAAGTTGGAGGAGGGTTAAAAAAAACGACGAAGTGCTTCGCGAAAAGGTAGCTAATGCCCTTGCACTTCACTTGGCGGGGGCACTACCGTGCCCTAGAAAGGACACTTCTTCACTATGTACTGAAGATTTCAGGCAAGTAGGTACCTAACTATATCGATGCATCATTTACAGCGACATAAAAACACAAACAAATTTCATTTTATGTTGCACCGGTTAACATCATCTCATCAACGCCGGCTGTGGCTGAGAGACCCAGCGCTGTAGCTCTGTCTCGTCGTAGGGTTACAGCATTATGCTAAGCGACCGCCGTTTTCCTGGATGTGACGCATTTATTTTCCCCCAACTGTTCCTTTTTTGTGTTTGTATTCTTTCTTTGTGTCATGTTTTTACCGAAAATAAACATATTTTCTTTATTTATTTCAATAAAATATTATGTGTACCTATTGTCTGTACGCTGAAATTATTTTATCATCAGCTTACTTGACCTTTTCAACTATGTAAGTATCCATTATTATATTGTCTAACCGTCTAACGAGATAATCATTTAACTATCCAAACTTTCTTTTTCAAAACATGCATATAAAAATTACACAAGTAAAACCTATCAAAGCCCGATATCGTGGCATTTTAATCGTTTTCAACGACAGCCCACTTCATGTATCCAATGACTACGAGTACTAATCATACATTAAAAATTTGTTGTCATTGAATAATAAATAAATAAATAATAAATAATAATAATAATAAAAAGTTTATTACGGAACAATAACACAAGACAAGTACAACAAGTAGAACGATGATAGCCGCAAAAGTATAAACTGTGGCGCAGCTATCAACACCCCTCTCCAGATACAGAATGGAATGACGTTCCATACAAAATAGGTAATTAAGTTAATTTAGATAACTAATAATAAAAACAAAAAATAAGTTAAAAATAAACAGTACAGGACATAGTATAATTTGATTTGGGATGAATTTTGACGTTTAGTTAATGTGGTGAGTGTAGAGTGAATGAGTGTGTGGGTAAGTGTTAATGAGATGTTCTGGGGGTGCTTGTGGTGTTTGCGGCAAGTGTGTTGCGTGTGGTTTTGTTGGGGTGTGTAAGGGAGTGACGTGTATTTTACACTTCCACGATTTTCTCATCATCATAATCATTTCAGCCGAAAGACGTCCACTGCTGGACATAGGCCTCCCCCAAGCACCGCCACATCGACCGGTTCTGTGCGTCCCGCATCCAGTGGATTCCTGCGGCCTTCACAAGATCATCGGTCCACCGTGTGGCCTTCCAACGCTACGTCTTCCGGTATGCGGTTGACACTCCAGAACCTTTCAGCCCCATCAGCCATCTGTTCTGCGAGTTAGTGCCTCGACGCCCACTGCCACTCTTTGGCATTACTCATCATAGATTAATATAATAACACTAGCTGCTACCCGCGGCTTCATCCGCGTGGCTTTTTCTAAAATAAAATTAGGCTAAGTTACTCCTTATAGCCTCAGCTATCTGTCAGTGAAAGTCCTGTCAAAATCAGTCCAACCGTTTCGGGGATTAGCCGGAACAAACAGACAGAAAGACAAAAAAAAAAAAATGTTATAAGTACCGTATATATTTTCATGTGCATTTTAGTAAACAGCTGTTATTTCGATATTACAAACAGTCACTTCAATTTTATTGTATTACGAGTAGATTATTAAGAAGTATTTATTTTATTAGATTATTAAGAAGTATTAGCCGTCTCCATTCCCCTCCTGTGCCTCAAACGCGCAGCCTGACCGGGTAACATTTGACAAAGGCTAAGTTTAAGCGAACGATCACATAACTGCAGTTAACTTGACTGCAGTTAAGTTAACTGCATGGTTAACTTATTGACGAATTGCGTGTTATGAGTTCAGTTGCGGTTATGTGAAATCTAAACATTGTTTTAGTCATCTTTGTAGTGTGTAGTTTTATAACCTGGATTTATCTGTTAATTAATTGTCAAAGATTAAATCGCCTTTTACATGGGACTTTAACTTAACTAGCGAAATGTAGGATTACTCTATAGTAATCCTACATTTCCCATTTTTTTTAGCCTAGTAGTATGGATAAATAAATTGTTTGTCTGTTTGTAATGCTATCAATACTTAAGGTATAAAATTATAAAATCAGTTAAAATATTATGTACGTAATCTAATATTATTATGAATTTAATGTGTGATTAAATACATAATTTTAACGATACTTACATAGGTAAGTGTCGTTAAAATTATGTATTTAATCACACATTAAATTTTGAATACTAATATTACATAAATGTGAAAATAACTCTGTCTGTCTGTCTGTTACGTTTTCACGCCTCAACCGCTGAACCGATCGTCACGAAATTTGGCAGAGCCTGGGATATGGCGAAGGACATAGGCTACTTTATTACGATATAATACGATACAATTTAAAAAAAATAAAAAAAATATATATGGCTCGCATTTTAAGGAGGTACCTATCTCTGTAGCCCTAACCACCGGTAGCTTGGACCCTGCTCCCGACACCGGCGGACCTCAATTTTTTTTAATATTCATAAATGTTTTTTATATCTTTTTTTATATTTAAAAATGTAACAAGATGGAAAAATCATAAACGACATAAAAATAATAATAATAAATCGTTTATTAAACAAATAAATTATTTTTACATTTCCTTTTAACAAAATAAAAACTGTTATTATAATAATTTTTACAAAGGAAATATAATTTTATTATTTTAATTGTGGACTCCGCACTAGGTCGAGCATCTCTCGTGGAGTACTTGAGAGTTTTGAACAATTTGTAATAACATTTACAGTTGAAAAACATGTTCTCCCATACATCCGGTATGGGAGAACATGTTTTTCAACTACAGTCTTATGTTTGTTCCTGGGATAAATTCATTCCAACTACGGAACCCTTCATTGTGCGTGATCCGACACGCACATGGCCGGTTTAAAAAAAAAAGCTATCTATAAGTTATTACACGTGTTAAAGTGGCGAATTTTCATTTTTATATCACTACAAAATGGCGTCAAAAATGTATGTAAAAACAAAATCAATAAACAAACAAAATAGTAGTATAGTACAAAATAAGCAAGGTGGTAGTATGAAGTACAAGACAAGCTCTTTAACAATCAACTCATCCTATCTCCGTCCATTAGACATAGGCCTCTGCTCATCATCTCATCATAGGACCTCCTCGGCATAGCAGCCGATCTTTCACAATCTCCCAATAAAGATATAATTAGTTCCCACGTTCTACCAGATAAATTCAGCGGTGAATATTTTAAGTGTGACATTTACTGATACTACAGACCTACATCCATTAAATCCTAAGGTTATTGACCATAAATATATTATAAACTACATAGCTAACCTATATTGTCGAAATGGCAGGTGATTTCCCACAGTCTTTTAATAGCTACATACCTATTAAATTCGTCATAATTGTTTTTAGACATATTTAGTTTCACCAGCGCATGCGACGCGCGCTTTATTTGTGGTAACCAAGAGTACAAACACGCTGTGAATGTGGAGTGGATTCCCTCCCACGTAGGCCTAGTAGGTAACGAAAGGGTAGACCAATTAGCAAGATTAGCTTCAAGTGTCGGCATGCCTTTAAACATCCAGCCATTTTATACCGATTGCATGAGATCTATACGCGAACATTGTTTTTTAAACTGAAGAGAACACTTTGATCAAAGGTCTGTGGATAAGGGGGTGTGGTATAAAACAATACAAGGTGAACCATGGAAATCGCCAAATTTTCTTTCATATAATTGTAATATATCAGAAGGTATTTTGTTGTAACATTTAACACAGTACCCCATAAAAGATCAAATACTGATATATAATTGATACTAATCAAATCCTTCAAAGGAAAGTTATGTTCAGGTAAATAGCTCACTTTTACAGAAGATATCTATCGGCAGTTAGAACAGGAGAGTGAAGTTGTGTAATACTTTGAAACTGTTTAAAAATAAACTACTTATTCTCACTTAACACACAATAAAAAAACTAAACTGTATAGCTATTAAAACATCACATAGCATTATGATATGTATTATGATTTTAAAAGTGATTGACATGAATAGACATACGAATATAGTGCTACCGACAGACAGACAGCTCTATAAAGATATAATAATTATGTCTTATTATATAATTATAAGAAGCGCTGTGGTTTTACACAATGCTTGCAAAGGTTAAGAGAGCAGTGATGGGTTAGTGAGATAACTGGACTTACGAGTGGTCGTGGGTTCGAACCCAGGCTGGCGCTTTGCTTTGTGTAAATAAAGTCATCACCAGGGGCCTTACTCCCGAAAATGATTAGAGTTTGTTTTTTTTTAATTTGCTTAACACTTTTTTTTTTATTAATCAAAAATCTTTTTACAAACTAATTATTATTTAACTTTAATTTCATTATATTACATTATTTAAGAAAATAGATAATAATATGTACAAGTATATAAAAAAGGGAGGTAAAGAATCAAAGGGCATCAAAAAATTCTTCCGCATCGCTGGCAACAGGAAAAGTGCCCAAAAGGCTGGCAGCATTGCCACGTTGTATGGCAATGCTGATTCTTTGGGCAAGAAATAGGCCAGCCCTCTGGTCACGTGAAGAGTCGACCAACCGCTTGGAGATGTCTCGAAATACCATGTGGGCACTCGGACCCCATGGGCCTAGTGTTTCAACCCCAAACGGCTCAAACATATATAGCTCCCAATGAAATTGTTATATTTGCGCCGTTTGAGGTTTTCCGCACCTGCAGCAGCCGCCCCAGCACAACCCGCCGTGCTAGGAAGATGGGATGGCGCAAGGGTGTCAACACATGTTGCGTCCCACACCAAAGGCCGACCCAACTTCCAATGCATGATGGTCATTCCGTCTGGTCTCTTCCCATCGTCGCGTTTTATAGTTTGTTAATTTGTTAATTTTATAGTTTGTTTTTGATTCCGATTCGATTTCGTTTCTGATCCGAACTTGATTTAAAACTTAAAACTGACCGAAGTTAGTTTCGCCTCGAACCACCGCACGATCGTGCGCTAGTGTTGGGTTGAAGAGTATGGATCGGCATTTAATTCGAACCCAATTCGATTGATTCAGAACTCGATGCTGTCGGGAGTAAGGCCCCAGAAGCGTGTTCGAATCGGAATCAAAATCAAACTCGAATCGTTTTCGGGAGTTTGGCCCCAGTGCGGTGATGGAAAACATCGTGAGAAAACCGGCATGTCCTAGAACCAAAAATTCGAAGACATGTGACATCTACCAACACGCGCTGACTGGGCCCGTGTCGTGCCTAAATCTTTCAAAGGGAAAAGCCCTGTGTCCCAGGTCCCATCAGTGGGAACATTAAAAACGGAATAATTAGTAAATAATCCGCACTATCACCTAATCAATTTGAAGTTTGCTCAAACAGATAATTGCCACATCCAGTGCCGGATTAAGCAAGCGCGGTGCCCGTAGCAAATACTATTGAGGGGCCCTTGATCTGCTACGGGTTCTCAAGTATAAAGTGAAAAGATTTTTTTTATGGAATTTTATGTGTTCTTTAGGTTTTTACATCTTGTCTCACAAGCTTTTTACCACCTAGTGCGATAAATGATTTTACAGGAAATTGAACGTTCTATAAAAAAGGTCTTTTATAATTTTTCGATAAATTCACGTTTTCAAAAGTTATTCGAGATTAAAGTTGAAGATGGAAGTTGACAATTGTTCTTTCATCTTCTGCAAAATTAGGTATTATTGTTGGTGGAGGTGGGCTGGTTTGGATACGCGGGGGATACCTTTTTGCGCGGGGCCCCTTTTTGTGCGGGGCCCGTAGCAATTGCTACTCTTGCTACGTGGTTAATCCGGCACTGGCCACAGCGACATACAAAACATAGCAGTTCGTCTTGCTAAAAATATACAACGTCAAAGCATTTAAATAAAAAATAATGGTTAAAGTAACAAAATAGATAATTACACCGGAAGTGTCAAAAGTCACGCGGACTACGAAACTTAGAAACAAGACAATACATAATGGTTTTAACATAAGCGAAGTAAATAGTCGTGAAATCTGAAATTGCATCCATAAATCATTAACATACATTTTAATTTATAATCATAAAAATAATATTTGTCTGCCTTTATGATCATGCTGACTAGAAATCAAAACGTCTATGCCAAGTATTGCCTAAACCTTATATTGACTAGGAAGCACAATACCTACCTTGCAATATGTCTATACAGTATTTGAACTAAACTTTATTCTGACTATGGACCAAAATGCGTACCTTACAATATGTTTATTATTTTAGGAGAAGAAAGGGAGTACAGTTTCTGGCACTCACCGGCCATCATCACCGGGCATCTCGACTGCTTAGAAATGATTGCATTTTAGGCATTTTGCTTGTTAAACATTTTGATCTCTAGGTGATTTATAGCTTAGGCAATTTGCTGTGTAGACATTAATTTTAGGCATTTTGCTTCGTAGACGAATTGAAAGTTAGACAGTCTGATCATAAAGTTTTATCTGCTCAAAAAATAAGTCGCGATCGTCGTAGCTGTAGGGGAGCCGTGTCACCCAGTTACTGGGTTGTGGAGGTCAGATAGGCAGTCGCTCCATGTAAAATACTAGTATTCAGCTACATCTGTTAAGACTGGAAGCCGACACCAACATAGTTGGGAAAAGGCTAGGCAGATGATGGTAGCTTTTTAGGATTCCGTAACCGAAGGGTGCCAAACGGAACCTAATTAGGGCTCCGCTGACGTCCGTCTGTCTGTCAGTGGGCTGTATCTTATGAACTGTAATAGATTATACAGTTACGGTTAAAACTCAAGCAGGAGCTTTACTTTTTGCTAGGGTTCCGTAGCCAAATGGCAAAAAACGGAACCCTTATGGATTCGTCATGTCTGTCTGTCTGTCCGTCCGTATGTTACTAGAACTATACTGTTAAAACTTGGTAAGTAGATGTATTCTGTGAACCGCATTAAGATTTTCACCCAAAAATAGAAAAAAAAAAAAACAAAAAATGTTGGGGGTTCCCCATACTTAGAACTGAAACTCCAAATTATTTTTTTCATCAAACCCATACGTGTGGGGTATCTATGGATAGGTCTTCAAAAATTATATTGAGGTTTATAATATCATTTTTTTCTAAACTGAACAGTTTGCGCGAGAGACATTTCCAAAGTGGTAAAATGTGTGTCCCCCTGTAACTTCTAAAATAAGAGAATAGTAAAACTAAAAAAAATATATGATGTACATTACCATGTAAACTTCCACCGAAAATTGGTTTGAACGAGATCTAGTAAGTAGTTTTTATTTTTATTATAGATAATGGTACGGAACCCTTCGTGCGCGAGTCCGACTCGTACTTGGCCGGTTTTTTGTAATTTATTTCATCACCACTACTCTCAAAATTGGAAACATTTGGAGGAGGCTTTTACCGCCTCAGGCGGTCCTTACATAGAGGAAACATAAAAAGTGAAGATATTTGAACACAAAATACTAACAAAATATGTTAAGATTAAGATTTTATTTCATTACTAACACACAAACATACTTTAAAAAAAAAAAAAAAAAAACAATGTAAGGAATTAATAAAAGCTATTTTATTTTTATCATTTTTATTTTTTACTCTCAAAATAGTGAAGGATAACATTGTGAGGAAACCGAAATCCACCAACTCGCACAGGACCCGCGTGTTGGTTTACGGGCCACTCCTTGCCACAGAGTGGACGCCTGGGCCGTTGTGTTGTGTCCCAGCAGTGGGAACATAAAAAGTCAAAGTCAAATCATTTATTTCAAATAGGCACGTAACATGTACTTTTGAACGTCAAAAATTACGTAAATTGTTCTCCATACATAACTACCTTTTGGAAGGGGCAATTAGAATCAATTAACTTTTTAATTGATTCTAGTTGCCCCTTCCAAAAGTTAGTTATGTATGGAGAAGAATGGGCAAGAAACTCCATACTTACTCTTTTAAAATGTTAACAATAGTTTGTATACATTAATTAATAATATACATAATATACCGATGGTCATACGTTGACAACTCTTAACCCAAATTTTTTCGCAAAATGGGATAAGTACATAATTATCTTTTTTTAATTAAGCGCCAAGTCTTCCCATTGATAACTCGTAATGAACAAAAAACATGGATTACGAGTTGTCAACATATATATGTTTTTTTTTTTTTTATTCTGTTTTAATTAGGGACTTTTATAACCGCAATGCGTATGACAGTCCCATCATACCCTAAACATATAATACTAACATATATATAAGTTGCTATTGCATTACATCCGGGCCATGAACCCGAACAAACTCTTCGCATCATCACAATTTGGTTGAGAAAGAATTCTATGAAATGTACCTTTTTTTTTTTTTTTTTTTTTTTTTTTTTTTTTTTTTTTTGACGCTGAGAAATGCATTACGCATGCCCGCTCGTCGGGGGACGAGACGGGGTATGTGAGACTCCCTGCCAAAATGGCAGTATACCCACTAAAACTCAGCGGAGTTCCCTCATCGCCTTGATGGGAGGGTCATGGGAAACCGGCTTAGCCTTTACATCCACAACCCTCCCGGCGCATGCCCGCCTAGCTGGCGGGCCCCGCATGCCCCCCCCCGGGGGGGGGGGGATACGGGAATGGCCGGGAACACTTGGCCATTCCCGTCCGACACTGGTGGAGGCCTGTGCAATACAGGCAAGGGTGCCCCCGCACCCGTTGCCTGCTGGCCTCCACCTGGGAGTAACCTCCCATCACCCCAGGGACCAGACCAGCACAGTGGCGCCCCTGATCTCCCCGCGACGGGTCAGATAATTGGCCCCGCTGCCTACCACTTTTCGGCCGCAGAGGATAGGGAGAGCGGCCAACGCAATACCGACACTCCTCTTCCTCTGCGGCCCCACCGCGTCCGCCATTCAACGGTGGCGACCCCGTCAAGGCCGCGGAAGGTAGGGAGAACGGCTCACCGCAATCCCGGCACTCCTCTCCCGCCGCGGCCTCCCACACTCAGCCGCGATGCCGCCCATTCGACATCGCGGCCCGCCTCAGTTGCGATGTCGCCAAAGCGGCACCGCAACCTACGGCCGCTACGTCGTCGGCTTAGCCGCAAAAGCCCTGACGAGCGGCCCCCTCCTCGGGTTCCTCTTAGCTTCACCGTGGCCCTCCAAGCCACGGCTACTGAGCCCCCCCGCCTCGACAATGCGGGAACCCACCGGGGGGGTCTATGAAATGTACCTAAGTCAAGTCGGTTCAACCTCAAGGCCTCAAACACATAATTTCTATCAGACTCATATCGAACACAGTCCATCAATAAATGATGTAGGTCTTCCACAACTCCACACTCCACACAATTAGGTGAGTTAGTTTTTCTCATCATGAACGCAAACTTATTACATGGCATGTGTCCAGATCTGAGTCTGTGAGCTGTAACAACCAATTTTCTACTTAAATTACTATTCATAAACCAGGGCACACGAAAAGGCTGACCCTGCATGGTTTTATACCAGATTCCTTTTTCCAATGAACGTTTATCAAAATACTCCTTCCAATCATCGTAACACTTCTTTATATATATGTTGTATACATTTATTAATTAGGCTTATTATGCAGTTATGCTGTTGTAATTCTGATCCGATCCAGCCTGTCTCTTCCCCTGCAACGCCTTAGGACGAAGTGGCTTTATTTATCTTTTAATTTACAATATTTTGCCCTGGCTGGAGGCCTTACAGCAGCCGACAACCTCCTAGGTTGACATGCTAGACCTTCATAAAACACGTAGTGATCAAGTGAGGATCAATGCTCATCAATGATTTCATCTCAATGATCAAAGCTGTATAAAAGGCATTGGCCCTGCAGCCAAACAATTACTAGGTAATTTGTGTGGGTGAACGATAACACATCTTACATCGATAGGCGTAATGTAATGTTGTTTTAATTTAACTTCGACACTAATTTAATTTGACAAGCAGTAGGTAGATGTATGGGTAGTTAAAACACCATTCGTCAATTTAGGCTCAATTCACATTGCCGCGGAACGGGTTGGAAGTGTTTAATTTTCCATCGTGGGTGTCGTTTTCATGGTTTTTGGGGGTGCTGACAACGATAATGCCGTCAGAGCATTTCCGACCCCTGTAACTTCGTTGTGGTTTGTTTATCTAGATTAGGTGTAAGTATTGTTATCTATGTACTTACATATAACATGCGTTATTTACAGCGTGCTGTAAAGAAACGTGTGGAGTAATCGCGTGAAACCGGCTGGGATACGCTACTGAGCAGCTTAGAGCCGAACCATCAAGCATTCTGGCAACTCCAAAGGAAACTCAATCCCCGAGAAGGTTCAGCCTCAATGCCCCCACTGATCCGCCCAGACGCGTCTCTCGCTTTCGAAGACATCGACAAAGCTGAATGCTTAGCCGACAGTCTAGAGGCCCAGTGCTCGCCCAGCTCTCAACCAGTAGACTAGGCGCACCTCGATGAGGTTAACGCGGAAGTCGACCGTAGAGCCTCCCGCCCGTCGAAGACCCTGAGTATCCTCTGGCTCCCGTCACCCCGGCGGAAGTGCACGAGCTCATAAAGGGTCTAAAACCACGTAAAGCCCCAGACTCTGATGGTATTACCAATAGGGTGGTCCAATTGTTCCCCGCCCACCTGATAATGCTCTTGGCCACCATCTTCAATGGAGCCATGAACAATAACATCTTCCCGCAAGTGTGGAAAGAGGCCACAGTAATCGGTATTGCCAAACCCGGTAAACCCAAGAAGGAGCCCGCGAGCTACCGCCCCATTAGTCTGCTCACAGTCATAGGCAAAATCTACGAGAGGCTTATTCATAAGCGTTTCAAAGACTACGCCGAGACTAAGGGCATTATCCCCCACGAACAGTTTGGCTTCCGTACCAAACATTCGTCGACCCATCAGGTCCACCGTATAGTTGAGGACATCAGCGTCGGTTTCCAACGCGGCCTTACGACAGGAGCCATCTTCTTTGATATAGCGAAAGCGTTCGACAAAGTCTGGCACAACGGCTTGATTTACAAGCTGTACCAACTCGGTGTGCCCGAGCGTCTCGTGCTCATCTTACGAGACTTTTTGTCGAATCGCACCTTTCGCTATCGCATCGAGGGAGCCCTCTCTTCCCCCCATCCCATACGCGCAGGAGTCCCTCAGAGCTCTGTGATATCCCCTTGGCTTTTACGCTTTACACCAGTGATATCCCGAAGTGTAAAAAGGCTCAGCTGGCTCTGTTCACAGACGATACGGCCATTTACTACAGAAGGATGTGTCATAATGTCATTGCCAACACTCTCCAGACTGCAGCCGACAAGCTCGGTGCGTGGTTTCGAAAGTGGGGGATCGAAGTCAATCCTGACAAAAGCCAAGCGGTTCTCTTTCTAAAACGTAAAAAAATCCCCCCAAAGCCCAAACCTGTCACCATGTTCGGCAAGCCTATTCCCTGGGAGAAGCGAGCCAAATATCTAGGTGTCACCCTCGACCATCACCTCTCCTTTGCTGAGCATGTAAGGAAGGTGCGCTCGCGCGCCGCCTTCGCTCTCTATAGGCTTCACTCCCTTGACAATGAAAAAAGCAAAATGTCACTCGAAGTGCAAATTGCGAATTTATACCGCGTGCATCCGCCCCATCATGACCTATGCGAGTCCAGTCTTTGCTCATGCGAGACCATATATCATCCATAAGATGCAAACCCTCCAAAATCGTTTCCTTCGTAGATGCACGGGAGCCCCTTGGTTCGTTCGGAACACAAATCTCCATGTAGAGCTTAGAATGCCTACAATAGCCCAATTCCTAAAACGCTCTTCCAAGCGTTTCTTTGACTCTGCCGCCACCCACCGCAACACTCTCGTTGTGTAGGCCGCCAACTACACCCCCTCCCGCATTAGTACGACCCGCCGTCCAAGGCACGCACTGACCGACCCAGACGACCCCACCACTCTCATCCAGGAGAGTCGTAGGAAAACCAGTACAGCTCGTAGAGTATACACACACACACGATCCAAATTCCGAACTCGCTTTAGAGGTCCCGCGCGAAACCCACCCCGACCTACTATTATTATCGTCAATAATAATAATAGCCCTCCCCGTCCCTTGCCACCGCTTAACGATGTGCCAGCATGTGGTTTAGCTGAGCCTGTAATCCAAACTCCCCATGACAATAATCAGAACCCTGATGTTATCCAGCCACCGTCGGTCCCTTGCCACCCTCCCTCCGACACTGCCCTAAGCCGAGGTTCGAACCCCACCTGGGGTGCCCTTAGCGAGCAGTCGTCTAGTTTAAGTAGCTTTTAGTAAAAACTCCCCTGGCTGGAAGCGTAAACTTCTTTTAGGAGCTTGCGGCACCACAGGATAGCCCGGTTAAGGAGCAGGAACCCCCAGTGGTTATATCTCCGAGAGGCCACGCAATAAAAAAATAAAAAAAAAATATATATATAAAAAAACTTACATATAATATTACTAGCTGACCCGACAGACTTCGTTCTGTCAAAAGCTATAGTATAAACTTCACTACTCTACCCTACCCTACTCTACCCTACCTACCCTACCTACCCTACCTACCCTACCTACCTACTTACCTACCTACCTATCCTACCCTACCCTACCTACCTACCTACCTACCTACCCTACCCTACCCTACCCTACCCTACACTACCCTACCCTACCCTACACTACCCTACCTACCTACCTTACCCTACCTACCTAACTAAAACTTAAAAAAAAAAAATAGTAGCCGATTCTCAGACCTACTGAATATGTATATAAAATTTCATAAAAACCGGTCAAGCCGTTTCGGAGGAGTAGGATGGTAACTAACATTGTGACACGAGAATTTTATGTATAAGATTTTAATTCTGAATAAATAAATAAAATATAAAGCAAATAAAAAGCTAAGCAAGCAGCAACGCAGGAGCAGCAGCTGTCCACGTTCATAGAACTTATACAAGTGTGCTTAGTTGTGTGCTACTCCTGCTGCCTTTCAAAAGGGTGTTTCCACTGACATCCACCTTATAAATAGCTTTTGTTAATCGTTACAACACCTGTAACTAAATCATTGTCTATTAGCTCAGACTTGACGGCGACTTCAAAGCTTTTTTATTATGAACTGACTTTTTGTTGGCGTGGGACGATAGCATTATTTATAAAATAATAATGGAGGCGACTGCATTATTATTAATAACATCATTCATAACATTCGTGATAGGGCACGCCTGAGCGATGATTTGCTGAATTCAGATCAGCTCAGCTGAGATGTTGTAAAGGACGGGCGGTGCGTTAGAGTGCGTGGTTTTTAAAGTAAGCTTTTGTAACAATCTATACAAATAAATAAAATGGTCGTGTCTCTTTGTAATTTCAAAATAACAGCTTTTTACTAAATGCATATGAAAGTATGTATATAGGGTGTATCTATTCAAACACGAAATATTTTAAGAGATACACCTATAGATGGTAAAGAAGCCATGGTTTTTTTTTTAAATCTGTATGTTTTATTTAAAAAAAAAATTATTTAAGCTGCAAGGCAACAATGTGTTGTTTCAAGTCTTGCTAGAGTTTCCGTCTGCATTATCTGAAAGAAAATCTGAACAATGTTTCACCTAAATAAACCTTAGGGGCCTTACAAATAAACATGGTCAAAGTCAAATCATTTATTTCAAATAGGCACTTATAAGGCACTTTTGAACGTCAAAAATTACAAAAATAGATAAATTGCTTCTAGTTGCCCCAAGGTATGTAAGTATGGAGAAGAATCGGCAAGAAACTCCACGGAATAAAGTTATCCTAGGAATAACTTCGGTATAACCATACATTTTTTTACATTTATACCTAGCATAACTTTATTCCGTGTTTACTCGTATTTGTAAAGGGTTCAAAATCAAACATCGCAGTATATTGTAGTGTATGAACAATTCAATTGAGTCGATATTTTTGACGTAAGGTTAGGTATGCTCAGTTCAAGTACGTATTTTAACTACATATGCGTGACACAGTTATCTCAGTGTGGCGCCATTGCTAGTTGATTTAATCTGACTGGTACCTACAATAGAGGGGTAGTGCACTTTTGTCTTGTGTCGGTAATCATTAGCCTTTATTAATTTTCATCTTGAGGATGAACTTGAATCGTTGGGATTGCTCGTTCCAGACAGGAGGTTACGGTTGGGACCGCGGGGGGAACAAGTTGCGGCTACACGTACAAGCTTATTAAAGATTGTACGTATACTGAACTGTACGAATACTGAATAATATCTCTCGGCATATGGACATATTTTCTTGCTCTTTGCCGGAATTCCAGAGGGTGGCACTTAATATGTTGTCCACTGTGTAACTTGTGCTTCTACCCAGACTCATTCCTTGCAACTGGACAGTTATCACTTAATGACTAATTTTGTTAGCTTGGGTAGGTATAACCTGTTATTACAAATGTATGTGTTAATGAACAAAATAAATAAATAAGAAACTTGACGTTATTCTCTAAAATATCGGCCTCTAAGATCGTCCTCGGGCCCCTATCAGAACACCAGCGCTGCGACAATAATTTTTAAATGTCGCAGCATCATGTTGAGATAGGAGCCTTTTGGCCCGGTACAGGACTTTCTGTTTTAATTTTAATTAATGTTGCTATGAGTGTGTTTTAATTTAAAATGTGATCTTCCTGTACGAGTCCCAATAAATACTTTTTCTTTTTTCTGTCTTTAAAATAATAATTTAAAAAAATATATATATATAGGCGCGAAAAAAAAATCCCTCGATAGTGTGTGAAGATAGAGACTTTTTAAGCTCTAAGTTCGACCCTTAAAAATCGCGAGATATGCAGCTTCATGGAATATTTGTGGACAAGGTATGGCTATGAAATCTGAGGAATGATTTTGAAACTTTTGGAGTAATACTAGATAACACATTCCATTACACAGAAATATCACAACTCTGTCCAAAAAGCAATTGATTAATTAAGACATCTCAACCAAGAGCTATAAAATACGAGGTACCTCAAGGTAGCGTGCTAAGGCCGCAACTTTAAAAAAATATAATATATCAGTGATCAATATGGTTCTTTTTGCCGATGACAGTATAGCTGTTGTAAAATGTACTAATCCTGTCTATTAAGAGAATGATAAAATTATGATGAGATGATTATTTTGTCTTAATAATAGTATATTTTATATCGAGGGACTAAACGAAGCCATAATATCCCAGCGAGGGTACCTATATTAAGTTGGCGTTTAGTCTCGAGATGCAAACTGTACTTTTCACTTTGGGTGCGAGAAAAATAGTCAATTTAGTACTAAAACATTTAATAAATATTATTCCTCCAGTCCATAAAACTTTAAGTTTTTAGGTAAACCTTCCGCGATTTTGGAGGCAAAAGATTATCTATTGTCTTTTGCTTTTGCTCGTATATTTACTGGTTGTTTAAGTTCGTCTATGTCACATGCAGGAAATTAAAAAATGAATTACTTTTCACTCCCTAGAGACTAAAGTGGTCACTTTAATCCCGCTTCGTAGGGCTATATTGGCGTACTTTTAGAGTATGAGAAGTGAAAAAGCTTATTATAAATTCGGTGTAAAGACACGGCTCCAATCTGATGGAATGCGCTCGTCAGTTGTTTATTCACACAATAGGTCTTTGTCAATTTAATTAAATTTTTAATATTTTTGAAAAAGGTGTCAATCGACACCTTTTTCAAAAATTATCTGATTTAAAAAAGACTCCAATGCGTTCACATACATAAATCGAATACAGAAATCAATTGTGCGGCATAAAATGCAGAACCGCTTTGATGAAAACAGTTTTTTTTTTTTGGATGGCTTCGGGCAATAAAATACCCGATAATATAAAAAATATTTCCCTATTAAAGTTTAAGAAAGCTCTCATCTCGCAATTAATAGAAAAAAATATTATACGGTTCCAGATTTTATAAATGATAGTTTTTGATATTTTTAGTTTATTTTTGTTTTGTTTTATTGTTTATTTTATTCAGTTTTTGAGTATTTTAGTTTTTAATTTAAATTTACTTAATATTTAACTAATGCTTATTACTGAAATAATGATATTTGCCCTATTAGCACCAGGCCGCAGAAATATTGAGCCACAAACCGATCCGCATCATTTGTTACCTTTCTGACACTTCGGACAAGTGAGCCCTATCCATAACTAACACAAAATGGCAAATACCTTATTAATAACAGCAAAAATAATTAATCATCCATATTATTATTATGTGACATTCTTTAGATAATCAGAATATTAGTTGGAATAACAGCTTCCGCTATGATTGGTTTTGCAGGTGTCTTTTGATTTAAGTAAAAAAAAAAAAAAAATAACATAATAATGATGAGTTTCTGGATGGTAAATGTTATCCAATTTTTATTAGGGTTCCGTAGCCAAATGGCAAAAAACGGAACCCTTATAGATTCGTCATGTCTGTCTGTCTGTCCGTCCGTATGTCACAGCCACTTTTTTCTGAAACTATAAGAACTTTACTGTTGAAACTTGGTAAGTGAACCGCATGAACCGCATTAAGATTTTCATACAAAAATAGAAAACAAACAATAAATTTTAGGGGTTCCCCATACTTAGAACTGAAACTCATTTTTTAAGCTATTGCATAGCTTCTATCGCGGGCCTTGAGCGCGGGGACCGAATCCAGAAATTCCGTAACGAAAAAACCTCACGCTCCCCACTCCGACGGTTTTACTACACCAGTACCCTCTAGTGATCTAATAATTTCTGGCAGTTCTTTTTTCTGTGTACTGCGTATTTTATTCTTATAAATATTAGTTTATAAAATTATGATCTTCACAAAAAGTGATTGTTGATAGTGGGTTTGAACACACGACCAGTCGATTACGAGTACATTCAGTTCCCCTGTTGCACCGCAAGGCTACAATGACTTAATTAAAGCTTGCCAAATAGTTGATACCATTCCAGTTGAACAATTTTTAAACTTGACTAGACGGTTGAAAATGACTCATGTACATGGAATTTTTTCGCTGTCAAAACAGTTTGTCACTCTTTTTTTATTTAAAATTACTTTAGGTTCAACACTTTCGTCTATTTTAAAGTTGTTATTATGCTTATATTTGAATAGTATTTGACTTTGTTTACGTAGTTATACACTTTTACGACGTTCAGCACTTATTTATTTTGTTTTTAAGCTATTGCATAGCTTCTATCGCGGGCCTTGAGCGCGGGGACCGAATCCAGAAATTCCATAACGAAAAAAAAAAAAAAATTATATCAAAGAAAAAGAAATACTGCATAAATAAAATAAATAAATAATTATAATTGCTTAAGTTGATACAAAATGCTATGCAATAGCTTTACCGCGGCAGTCCCCGAGTGCCACACGTCTTTTTTTTTTTTTTTTTTCATCAAACCCGTTTATGGGTTTGATGAAAAAACACATGTATGTGTGGGGCATCTATGGATAGGTCTTCAAAAATGATATTGAGGTTTCTAATACCATTTTTTTCTAAACTGAATAGTTTGCGCAAGAGACACTTCCAAAGTGGTAAAATTGTGTCCCCCTGTAACTTCTGAAATAAGAGAATCATAAAACTAAAAAAAATATATGATGTACATTATCATGTAAACTTCCACCGAAAATTGGTTTGAATGCGATTCTAGTACGTAGTATTTTTTTTTAATACGTCATAAATCGTAAACCACGCTTGCTGCTACGGAACCCTTCATGGGCGAGTCCGACTCGCACTTGGCCGCTTTTTTACTGTTGCATCTTGCAGGTCATACTAGGAGGTTGTCGTCTGCTTAACTGGACTTTTCTATTGGTGCTTAAATAAATTAAGGCCTCCAGCCAGGGCAAAGAACTTATAAACTAAGCGACTACACGCTAAGGGCACCCCCTGGTGACGGTGGGCGAAGGAATACATCTCCGAGCTGCAGGTGCAGACAAAATCTCAAAATCCTAGATGGCGTTATAAAACTACAGTCTCTGGCAATTAGTGAGTCGCTGATGCTGCCATGTGTTAAAAAATCGAGGAAAAAAAATAGCTAGCTCAATAGCCAGCCTTAGGGAGGTGTCAATTCTTTGTATGGGATTGGGTATCTGTACGTAGTATTATATTATGTGTGCTTTGGGTGAAGCACAGTTGTAGTTTTTCTGGACTGGTTCGGAACCCTCGATGCGAGAGTTCCACTCGCTCCTTGACCGATTTTTTTTTTTTTCTTTCTCGATTCAAGCAATGGGCTAAGCTGAAACACGAATACACAAATCTTCGTGGCAGAATATCCTTGATGCATTCTCAGAATGATTTCACAAAAGGTAGCTACTTACTTGTACCCATTATTTTCGTGGAAATCGAAACACGACGGACAAAAAGATCCTATTTAAAGATTGCCGCGAATTTTGACAAGGTTCTAATCATCACGACATTTTACCAATACGGATCCCTAAAAGGTTTTTATTTATTTATTTAAACTTCATGTACAATAGTGATACATAGGCGGACTTAATGCCACAAGGCATTCTCTACCAGTCAACCTTTGGGTTAAATATAAAAACATAGTGATAGGGTACAAAAATAATGTCTAAAATACTAACTTCTAGATTACGAGAATTTATATAGTTTTATGATACTAATACACATATACAAATAAAATAAACTAATAGATATTTTAACAAATACCACTTAACAATAATTAGTATGACTAGACTATTATTTAAGACTATTTAGTCGTAGAGAATTATATAGTCTGACTTATGTAGTGGTTACGAACTTTTCTTTTAAAAGTAAATTTGTTTTCAGATTTTGTAACGCTAAGAGCGTTTGCAGACGGATCTAAATGAAACAGTGGAGATTAAATGTATCAACGCACAAATCCTACAAAACAAAATCAATCTGCCTATACTCCATTTCCTACGCTACTACTACTACTACAACGCATACGCATTAGACAAATAACGGCTAAATAACGACAGTTATTGTGTAATATTGTTGAAATTACTGCACTTTAGAGTTATTTATTTAATGTAAATGGTAAATAGATTACAGTGCTTTGTATTTATCGTGAAATAACAGAGTTTATTTAACGTTTACATTGAAATAACGAAAGGGTGAGAACAGTTATTTGTCTAAAATAAATAATCTAAGGTCTAATGTTATAATAAATGGAGTATAGACTTCAGAAATCCGAAATCATTTATTTTTCAATGAATGTGGGTGCAAAATAAGATGTAAATATTGTAAAAGCAGTTCAAACACTACCTTACGGCATGCAAAAGTAAAAAATCTTTATATCAACTCGATTATACAAGCAAATTTAAAAAAAAAAAAACATTATATGAATCTACCTTGAGTCTTTTCCCGACAATGTTAGGGTCGGCTTTTACCATATGATTTCTGTAATGTGTCCAATGGCACCATTCACCAGACCTTTGGACACATTCACATTATAACGTAACATCACCTTGACTCCAACGAATATTTCTGACTCCTTAGGTAGCCCTCCTGTTTGGTTTATATCGGATGTTATCGCATCATCTTCGAGCATATTTATGTTTAGTATGTTCTCCTCAGCAAGCCCTTTCATTTGATACCCATACTATCTTATCATACTGTGCCCTTATTTTTTCTGCACTACCACAGTATTGTGGTAGTGCAGAAAAAATAACTAGTCCGCCATCTTGGATGATCAGCCATATTGGAATTAGAATGACGTCACATAGCTAACCATGCAAGATTCCCCCTAGGGCATGCATTCCGGAATTCCGGAATTCCGTAACAATTTTTCTGATATTTCAATTACGGAATTGAGAGGAGTAATATTGAAATTCCGATATTCATATTTTTTTTGATATTTTGATTATTATTTTATCTAAATGCAACCAAACTAGTCTGTGGAACTTTCCACATGCCGCTAGACGGCCAATGTTTAATTAGAGTAATAAGGGAGAAAGATGTTTAATTTGTTACTAAAAATGATTAAAAGACTGATTTAATTATAAATCTTGTTTGATTTGAAACAAACTTTAAAAGTTACCAGTTTCGGAATTCCGGAATCAGATCTCCAGTATTGGAACTCAGTTCCGGAATTGAGAACCTTCCGATATTGGATGCCCTAATTCCCCCTGAACAATCATACATACATTGCAAATTAAATAAAAGCTTGTAAAATGAGCGCTTTCAGAGCGGACTGTCCCTTTCAGGCACACTGGGTAGGGACAGTCATACATAGGTCTGGAGAAATAATATATTATTAATTTGTGAAAACTAAAAATACTAACGTATTTACCTAAGCACTATTGTTACTAACACCAAAATACTAACAAAATTATGAACCTTAGAGCTGGACCTTAAAGTTTTATTTAAATAATTTAATAACAAGACAAAATTGACGTAGTTTGTCAATTTTCTTAAAAAATAATTTCCCTAACTGTTCATGCGGCTACAATCTTACCTCTACAGACTCTATTTAATTACATGTCATGAACTACAGCTAGAGGTGGCCGCACTATCGATAATTATAAATACCAACACATCATGTTCACTAGAGGTGACCACTTATCGATAAACCCAATTTATCATTAGCAATTTGCATTTAATGACACATATCATCGACATAAGCCTATCGATAAGGAGGCGTACTCTAAGCTAGTAATTAATTATTGAGCTGGATTAAGATTAATTTAGTCGATGATATTAACGATTTATTGCAACAGCAGCGTATTAAAATGTATAATGTTAATCATACAGTATCTTCGTTTACAATCTAGTTGGGATTTATACTGAGCGAGGTAAATAAGAGTATGGAAGACCTCAGTACGCAGTATGCTCGATGACCTAAGTAGAGCTTCCGAAAGAGTGGGTCTTAGAATGAACATAGACAAGACAAAGGTCATGTCAAATGCCCATGTAACACCCACTCTCATGAATATCGCAGACGCTACACTCGAAGTTGTGGACGAGTATGCTTACCTAGGACAAACTATCCAGTTAGGTAGGTCCAACTTCGAGAAAGAGGTCATCGTCGAATCCGACTCGGCTGGGCAGCGTTCGGGAAGCTACGCAATATCTTCTCGTCCCACATACCGCAGTGTCTCCAGACGAAAGACTTTGACCAGTGCGTGTTGCCAGTGATGACATATGGCACTGAAACGTGGTCGCTCAAAATGAGCCTTATTAGAAGGCTAAAAGTCACCCAAAGGGCAATGGAGAGGGCTATGCGTGGAGTTTTCCTACGTGATCGAATCAGAAATGAAGAGATCCGCAGAAGAACCAAGGTAACCGACATAGCTCGAAGAATTGCCAAACTTAAATGGCAATGGGCAGGGCACATTGCGCGCAGAATAGATGGCCGTTGGGGCCGAAGGGTTCTGAAGTGGCGACCGCGTACCGGAAGACGTAGCGTTGGAAGACCAAACAAGAAGTTCCCACGAGGTGGACCGATGACCTTATGAAAGCCGCAGGAATCCGCTGGATGCGGGAAGCACAAAACCGGTCGAGGTGGCGGTGCTTGGGGGAGGCCTATGCCCAGTAGTGGACATCTTTCGATCTGACAACCAGTCTTACCAAGGGTTATCGTATTACCCAATTACTTGGTTGTGGAGGTCAGATAGGCAGTCGCTCCATGTAAAATTACAGCTTTCTAGTACTAAGATCTGAGCTAAGGGGTCATTCAAGTAATTACGGTAAGCGGGGGGTCTGGGTGGTGATTACGTTAGCAATATTTATTTTTTTCGTTTCAGTATTTTCTGCAAAATTTAATTGATTTTGACTTGAACAAAGGTGGCAACCCCATGTTCAGGGATTCCCCAAAATAAATGATATTGCTTACTCGCTCTCACGCGGTGTTTTATGTTTAGAAAGAACCGAAGTAGGGAAATTACTTAAATGGGCATTCAACTTATAGTCTATAAATTCTTTATTTCTAGGCTCATGAACAACAAAAAAAAAACCTAAACAAATAAACACAGGAGGATGAGTATGAGCTTTGCTTGCTTTTGCTGATAAGGGGGCGGTGGAGGTTCAAATTTACTAAAATTCTGCTTATGTAGGTAATACTTGAATGGCCCCCAAGCCGCAGACCGATAGACGGACATGGCGAAGAAATTACAAGGGTTCATTGGTGATAACGGAACCCTAAAAACTCGGGAGGTTGTATGGAAACGCTATGCTAACTAAAGTATACGCTATGCTCTACAATACCTATTTGGAACTGACATGAAGCAACGGTTTTTTTTAATGAATTTTATCTCAACCATAAGAGATGACTGGGCGACACTTATGATGATGATGATTATGGGGCTCCCTTTTCCGCACTTAGACTCCCATTTGGTCTGTTGTGCGTGGGGATTCTGGCTAACAGAGCTAGCGAAGCTCCGCCCAAAAGCACAGAGGCTTCCTGGGAGCTTCACAGGCTTCACGGAGCGACCTCACTATTCCGAGGATTTCTTCATGTTGTGGTGCCACGGACTCGCATTCCAGGATGACGTGGGCGGCTGATTCCTCGGCGTCAAGGCAGCCCCTGCAAAGGGGGCTGTCTGTGGTGCCTATGTTAAAAGGATGTTTGTTAAGGAGATTATGGCCCGTAATTGTATCTATTATTATTCTAAGGTTATTTCTACTTAGGCTGAGAATTTTTTTGGTTAAACGCGGGTCTACCATTGGTAAAGCCAATTTTGACTGTCTACAGTCTGTTACCCGTGACCATCTGTCGTTATGGAGTTTGATCGATCTTTGACGAATCCACGCACGAAATTGAGAGAAAGGCAGAGGGAGAAGTGGGTACGGGACTAGCACCTTCATATCAGAGCCTCTCTTCGCAAGTTCATCTGCAGCGTCATTGCTGGGCGACACTTATTACAAACAAGTATCCACCGTGTATAATATAAAATAAAACAAATACAAAGCCATATTCGTGACCCATTACCTAAAAAAATATAGAAAATAATTTGTTACATGACCTCAAGTGAGCCAAATTACACGTTATAGTACATCGTTAGTTAATTGCGTTAGTTCAAGGTTCGAGTCTCAGCTTATGTAATAAATAATAAACACGATATTTTGGATAACGAGTTAATATCTCATGCAGTGAATTTTCCTCATTATTTTTGGCTCGACTAGGGCCCGTTTCTCGAACGAAAATTAAATCAATTTGTCAAGCGCACGTAAACTCTGCGATTGGATCAACAGGCAATCGGAGCAGTTAACGCGCGCTTGTGACAGATTTTGCGACAGTTTAAGTAAGAGAAACTGGCCCTTAAAATCTCACAAGCCTCCGTATTGTGAAAACTGTATAGAGGTATGAGGAACGGCGTGTAAAGTTCACTCATACTCTATGGAAAAGGGAGGATCCTCCTACCAGACGGGTGTCGTGTCTGGTGGGCAACTACACGACGGTTGATGTCGGGATGTTTGTATATGCTAGTCGCGCGGTAAACTCTGATTGTGCGATGCAGGATTTGTGACGTCAGATCTTTGATGTGTAGTTCGCATGTGGCGTTCTAGAACCGCCACAACTGTTTTATTTGTTTTAAACAGCTGCTGTCCGCGATTTTACCCGAAAGGATAAAAAAAAACCTATTTAAACCAAATGACATGTATGCCATTACAACTACAGTAACAAATCTGAATAAACATCATGTCCACAAAAGCAACTAAAAGTCTCACAAAGTTTTGATATGTTTAAAATGTTCACCCATCCAAAATCTGCCCGCAGGAAGTGCAGCTTAACCTAATTACTATTTAACCAAAAGCCCCTCAATGAAGGCTGGTCACGATAAAATTAAATTAATAGTCAATAATAATTAATAACTCCTGTTTATCTTATTAAATACACGGGGACATGCTTCAACTATGATTAATAAGTGATCAAGACTGCTTAGACCTCGTAATTAACGGTTGGATAAATTAAACTGCATCATCTATTAAGAAATAACCTATTAAATTAGCAGCTAGTGTCCGGTATGTGTAAATACGGAATGAGAAGTACATATCCTATTTAAATATTGCCCCTCTACTTTTTGTTTCTCACTTTCTGTGAAAGTACAGTTTATTTATATACTTTTAAAACTAATATAATTTAAAAGCTAATAGTCTTATAGTACATTACTTATCAAGGGCTGAAAAAGAAAGAAAGCCCGAAATCGCAGGTATCTGTGACCCGAGCCGCAGACGAGGGTTGTAAATATGCGATAGAGGGCTTTCTTATTTACTGCCCGTGGTGAGTACACAATTTTACGTCTTCACCTGGCCACAATGCGAGTTTTACTGTACGCGTAGCGTGCGGTAAAACTCACATTATGGCCAGGTGTGACATAAAAATATTAATGTGTACCAAATTTCTACTAGTCCAGTAGATTCGGAGTAAATCGTCTGTGACAGACGGGCTCCTAGCTCCGAAACTACTGACCATATTTTTTTTTTTTAAATACAGAGAATAGTTTTATACTAATAAATTACAGGAAAATCTATAAGAAGTCTATGGTCTTAAAATAACATGGTACTCGTATACCTCTCAATATTCATCCCAACTACGGAACCCTTCATTGTGCTTGGTCGGACTCGCACTTGGCCGGTTTTTTTCCTTCTGAGGTACGGAACCCTAAAAACATGATGGCGGTATTTGTTCTGATTTTGGCAATGCATCAAAAGAACCTTGCAGCGCTATAACAATGGTGATACCTGTCAAAAGCTCATCACTTACCATGGGAAAAAGATGCTAAGTATAAGTTGCACTTAGCTAAGTTATGCAAGGGCGTTTAAACATGACTCCTCTCTGTCGGAATGTTCGCCAAAGTCGTTCACACTATAGGTCATGATTATAACATGTTCAACACTTGCTTATAATTATTTTGATAGGGCCATAACATTACGCTAAGAGGGTGTGCGACGAATGCAAAAGTATAATTTCGACTAAAGTAATGAGGCATGAGAAAATAGTATATTTTATATCGAGGGACTAAACGAAGCCATAATATACCAAAGGTGGTTTGATTCCCGAGCGTGCGAGGGAGTCAATGAAACCGAGGGTATATTAATTTGGCGTTTAGTCTCGAGGTGCAAACTGTACTTTTCACTTTGAGTGCGAGAAAAATTGACAATTTAGTACAAAAACATTTAATAAATATTATTCCTCCAGTCCATAAAACTTTCGTAAGTTTTTAGGTAAATCTTCCGCGATTTTGGCGGCAAAAGATTAACTACTTATTATGTCTTTCGCTCTTTGCTCGACGTCAAACTCTTCACTGTCACTGGACATTCTTATTAAATTTATATAAAACCGAATAAAACACTCGACGAAAATTCTGAAATTTTTGCGTTCAGTTTTTTCTTCTAAACCAGTTCCACCAGTTCCAACACAGATTAACAATTTAAAACACGCCACCTTCTTTGCGGAAAAACTATGGAACTAAAACTCTCAACATTTTCGCAATGAAGATGGTCCACACTCCACAGATAATAGTATATTTACTGGTTGTTTGAATTTGTCTATGTCACATGAAGGAAATTAAAAAACTAATTACTTTTCACTCCCTAGAGACTAAAGTGGTCACTTTAGTCCCGCTTCGTAGGGCTATATTGGCGTACTTTTAGAGTATGAGATGTGAAAAAGCTTATTATAAATTCGGTGTAAAGACACGGCTCCAATCTGATGGAATGCGCTCGTCAGTTGTTTATTCACACAATAGGTCACGGATTTGGGTACGTTTAGCGAGATGACTGATATTGTTGTAGTGATTTTGATACGATTATCACAAGGTTGAAGAGGTGTGTTATGACTGTGATGGATTAAAGAATGTTGGTAAGTGTAGTGGCAGTAGAAATCAGTATTATTTGTTTATCAAAACTTTATGCACAAGTAAATAAATACTGTACAAAGGCGGACTTAATGCCTGAGGCATTTTTCACCAGTCAACCTTAGGGTGATGCAGAGACAAAATATGGCAGGTACAACTTAAGGGATAGATAACTCGAGAAAGAAAAAACTTTACTTATACACAGATACATACATATTAAAAAAAATAAACAGTGTCAGGAGAAATAACGATTGGTAGAGGAGAAAACGAATCAGGGCTGGGATGATTCTGCCATTTTCTTACGAATAAGTTCATCCTGATATTCAGAGGGAGCGCATTTCAAAGAAGGACCGCCTGGACAAAGAAAGAAGAGTGAATGAAACTAGAGCGGTGAGAAGGACATCGTAGAAGACGATTGTTGGTGGAACGAAGTTTTTTTACTATGGGCAGAGCAAAAGTATTGAATATGGGAAGTCAGGTAAAACGGAAAAGTAGGTTTGTCGAGTATGGAAAATAACATAGACAGAGCCCTCAACTCTCTGCGCTGACGAATGTGCAACCATTTTAAAACCAAATGATCATACTTACGAAGATTGAATACGAATCGAATGTAGTTATTTAGAAGGCGGTCAAGTTTATTGAAGAGATCTGCATTCCGGTCATAGACCATAGTCAATTATGGAAAAGATTAATCTGGGAGTAAACTAAATTAGGTACAAATGCTGATCTGAAGAACAGGAAGTTTATTCCTTGTATTTCCATAACCAATCGTTAAACTGTTTGCGTGGATTTGCCAATTTTCTGCTTAAAAGCGCTCCGTCAAATGATTTCAGTACTTAATAATATATCCAGCTATTTGCAAGAATATAATACGACACATGAAATGAAATGAGCTTTATTTTATCCCTCATACATGTATACTCTGTTTGAAATAAGATTAGACATTTGAATAAACAATTGTTACAGTACGTTCAACTGATTTTGACAATTAATTATTTGTGACCATATTTCGCACCCGCAGTGCGATAAAAGCGTAAGTAAGAATACGTCACTTTTTTATTGCAGTTTCGTATAGCGCAGATAAAGATACACAATGCTCAATTTATCCGTTAAGATCTGACGAACAATTAAGCCATTATACCAAAAAAGACATTTGTCGCGGCACATAAGTTATACATTTTTTCAAATAAAAAGGTCCATAAACGTGTGTCAAATTTAAAATACTTATTAATTATTCTTTATACACGACAATTTGAGGTATCTGAAATATTGTTGAAAAAAAAAGCTTGGTGTTTTTACTGTTTGCTAAATAGATATACCAGACCAAACAGTTTTTTTGCTTTCCTGTAAAGTTAGTATATTCTTCTTACGCCTTTGTCGCACTGGGGGTGCGATTTCATCCATAGCTCTCTGAACCATGACCATTGCACGACACATACTTATCTATCTTCTGTATCTATGTATCTATACACCGTGGCATTTTAGTCGTCTTACAAAGACAGCCCACATCATGTATCCAATGACTACTAATCATTCATGTAAAAAAAAAAAAGTTTTTTTGATGATTTGAATTTTTTATATTTTTAATTATGACGCATGACATATTTTAAAACACCTTGTTACGAGTGGAGTCCGACCCTTGTGTTACAAGGGCGCCGCGGAATGGAGCGGCGACATCTTTATCAGAGTTCATTCACCCTAACGCAAAAATATGTTTCTTACTATTGCAACTTAAACTTAATCTAAATCCATTCTGCGACGCCCTTGTATCACAAGGCTCTGACTGCACTCGTAACAGGCTGTTTTAAACTATGTCATGCGTCATAATTAATAAAAATAAAAAAATAAAAAATTCAAAGGTTCAAAAAAAATTTTTTTTTTTTACATAAATTATTAGTAGTCATTGGATACATGAAGTGAGCTATCTTTGTAAGACGACTACAATGCCACGCTGTATAAATAAAAATCAATGTTTGTATGTTGCCCTATGCGTTCCTAAACCATTGAACAGGGCCTCAAGTCTGCTATTACAATAGTGTCAGAATGGTCTCGCCATTGTGAGTATTTTACAGTGTTTGTATGGCAAATCTGTCAAAAACTCACAATGAAGAGACCATTCTGACACTATTGTAATAGCAGACTTGAGGCCCTGTTTGTGGTGAAACTTTGGTAGGGTATTCTGAGGACGCCCGCGAAAGATTCGGGCCCAGAAAAATAAAAAAAGTTCCACCAAACACTTTGTTACTTTACATTGCAATGCATTAAGAGATGGGTAACCACCCGGGTTAAAACCTACTAGTGGGTTAAAACCCAGTTATCACCCGTTTCATTCCACCCACTGGGTGGTTTGACCGGGTGAAAACAAAATATTTCTTTTTTTTTGTATTTAAACATGTAGCACGCTATGGTCGGTGTGCAGGATGGCGGGACCGAGAGGGCGGGGGGGGGGACGCGCAGGCAGCTCCCGCGTCCTTTTCCCCATTCAAACCTTCACTCGAGTTTACCTCGCTGGTTAGAGTGCGCGCGTTTTGGGTGAATTTTGTGAATACGGACAGCGACTTTGCTCAATGCAGTAGATCTACATATTCCTTTCCACCAGATTGATGCGCTTAAATCGTCGATGTTAGCCCACATAAATCTTCGACTCCAAAAACCATCGCTTGCTCTATAAGACGCCAAGTTTGTCATGACATTTAATCCGGTACTTTGTCCTACTTCACATATGTACTCCATAGCGTCAACTTCTTGACTTTCGTCAAGTTCAGATCCTTGGTCTGTGGGTTGATGCGGTCTAATAAGTACGCTGCAAAGTGAATCGTTTTCAAACACATTTTGATTCTTTCGTCGACATTCATAAATATTTCATCTTTTTTGTCGTTTTCTATTATTGTGACATCCTGGGGCAGTTACTAGGTTACTACACCAGCTTTAAAACTATCGAAAAAACACTAAAGTAGCCTTGCAGACCTTAGCTGTACATAAAAGATCAACACTTTTACCTGCGGAACAAAAATCAGCGCTGGTGGATGACAATTTTGGTAAACTGTAATATGTAATACAAACTTATTATGGAACCTGTAGCGGTATCTATAACGCCACATGCGAACTACACATCAAAAGACCTAACGTCACAAATCCCTCATCGTGCAATCAGAGTTTACCGCGCGACTAGCATATATACAACATCCCGGCATCAACCGTCGGGCAGTTGCCCACCAGACACAACACCCGTCTGGTCGGAGGATCCTCCCTTTACTATAGAGTATGAGTGAACTTTACACCCTGTTGCTCATACCTCTATACCTACTGGTGACCCCGAACATGGACATTAGCTCAGCCTTCAAGCAGCTAGTTCAGCGTGACGTCATCATCACTTCCTCAAGCTTTCAAGCGGCGAGTCACACAGCCAGCCACCACGGCTTTAACGGGTATCCTGACCACCTGTATGCAGTGAACGCGCATACCCGGTCATCACCCTCAGCCTCATCAGCAACCTTGGCACAGCACACTGACTTTCGGCCGGTCCACAAGCAGAGCCCTTCAACCCTTTCCTGGTCGACGCCAGCAGTCAGCCTCAACCCGGCGCTGTACCACATACGACTCACTGAAGCATAACGCAGCGCCACCCCGACTCACTGGGGAATCTCCGCAGACAGTTCCAACTCACCGAGAACTATGCGGCATCCGGGTCCGACTCACTGGAACCACAATTGGCCCTGGCAAGCATCGCAATATGCACTGACTCAGCCCACTATCGACCTCCGGTCTCCGGAAGGGAGTGATGTAGCGGCATCTACAACGCCACATGCGAACTACACATCAAAGACCTGACGTCACAAATCCTGCATCGCGCAATCAGAGTTTACCGCGCGACTAGCATATATACATCAACTGTCGGGCAGTTGCCCACCAGACACAACATCCGTCTGGTCTGAGGCTCCTCCCTTTACTATAGAGTATGAGTGAACTTTACACCCTATTCCTCATACCTCTATAAACCTATTTCTGATACAATATTTCAATTAAGTAGAAGTAAATGAAAAAAATGTTCATAAGGTATTTTTGATATTAAAAAATATGAAATCGAAATTACTTTTTAGTTTTGCCGGATGTCACAATAGAAAACGACAAAAAAGATGAAATATTTATGAATGTCGACGAAAGAATCAAAATGTGTTTGAAACCGATTCACTTTGCAGCGTACTTATTAGACCGCATCACCCCACAGACCAAGGATCTGAACTTGACGAAAGTCAAAAAGTCAACGCTATGGAGTACATATGTGAAGTAGGACAAAGTATCGGATTAAATGTCAAGACAAACTTGGCGTCTTATAGAGCAAGCGATGGTTTTTGGAGTCGGAGATTTCTGTAGGCTAACATCGACGATGTAAGCGCATCAATCTGGTGGAAAAGAATATGTAGATCTACTGCATTGAGCAAAGTCGCTGTCCGTATTCTTACAGCACCGTGCACTTCTGCTGCTGTAGAGCGGTTCTTTAGTGCTCGTAACAATCACAGTAAAAAAAGAAATAGACTCACTACGGAAAGTGCAGCAACACTAACATAATTATATAACATACAATAGGAACTTGTTGCATAAGCACGTGGATGATTTAAGGGATAACAATGAGGACTGCGTGCCTGATTCTCCAACGATACATATGGAATCCCATAGATATAATATGCATACCACGGCGCTACGTAGAAATAACTCTGAACCGTCTACATCATTTTTTTTTATTTATTGTTACCGTATTTCCGATGTAAATGATGATGATGATTGATTGACGACCTACTGATCAGTTGTAATTATTCAAAGAACTAATAAATGTATCTGATTTTGTATTCAGGCTTTTATTTTTGACAAGCTAGTAGTGAATTCTCCTTCCCACTATTAAATAATTAACAATATCCATTTTCACCCAGTAAAATGGGTGATAATGGGTTAAAACCGGGTTAAAACCCAAATCACCCAGTTTTAACCCAAATGGGAAGAATGGGTTTTAACCCACTACCCATCTCTAAATGCATATGGCGCAAGTCGTCTACAAAAAAAAAAACTTGAATCATCATCAAAACTAATGAAATCATAAAAAATTAAATGTCAAAAGATGTGTATTACAATTAGTACAGTCAGTTACCACAGTTAGCTGACCCCCCTTTGCTCAAATGGTTGAGGTTTTTTTTACTAAAAAATCGTACGATTTTTTTTTTTTAGTTTTGAGTAGATTTCGTATAGGTATTTAAATTAAATTAAGAATTATAAAATTCTATCGATCCGTATTCTAAAAAATCTCAACCATTTATGCAAGAGGGGGTCAGCTAATTGTGGTAACTGACTGTACCTAGTTACTTCTTAGTTCCTTACTATGTACATAATATTTTCAACTAACTAATAAAGTAAATTATGGGTTTAAAAGTATGTGCTCATGTATTTTAATGAAAATTGTGTGTTTATTAGTGTAATCATGAAGAAATCTGTCATTGAAAACTTAATTAAAGGTTACGGAGGCTATGTGATACTAAAAACGAATTATTTATTCCGTTCTAATACCAAAATTTAATACCAGTATGTATTTTTTTCAACAAATTTGATGAAACAAATATCAGGGGTATTAGTTTTTGGTATTAGAACGGAATAAATCCAAAAAACAAGATAATGTTTTCTAACCAATCAATCAATCAATCAAAATATTTTATAAACCTACATGGGCACTTATGAAACGTCAGAAGCTAGGTGCACGGTTCCAATTAGTCGTTTCCTATGGAGAAGAGCCGGCAAGAAACTCCATGGTTACTCTTTTAAAAATAATTGGCTTTACAATATTATTAAATAACAGTGATAATAGGTAAAGGAGGACAGTGTAGGCCTTTCAACAATTACCAGGTCCATAACAAAATAGAAAAGTGCCAACAAATCTACACTCTACTAGGCCTACAACGTTCTCACATTCACAAAATAGAAAATAATCTAAGTATATAAAATATTAATGACATGATTGCAATTACAACTACAGTAACATATCTGAATAAATATCATGTCCACAAAAGCCACTAATAAAGAATTGGAATTCGATTTGTAGGTAAATAATGTCAAATAATGAAAAGATTATGTCAAGGAAGTATGTAAAATAAAAAAATAAAAAAATTCTAAATAAACATCGTTACTTGGGAGCAGTTAATAGACATTGACATAGTTATGTTGTTTATGAGGTACCAGGGAAGCCACATGTGCAGAAGGAATTATTGCCAAACTTCCTTGTCTTCAACGTAGTCTTTTATCTTATAATATGCTTTTTTGATAAGGACACGTTTGATGTGGGTTTTGAACTTTCCGTCGCTAAGTTCTGTAACCGACTTTGGCAACTTGTTATAAAAGCGGATACTGTTTATAAGAAATGACTTGCTAGTTTTAGTTAATCTGAATTTGGGTATCACAATGGTTTAAGGAGGCCCTGCCCCCTTTCAAAAAAATATTGAAATCCCTAGCATAAGTAGGATGACACTGATAGCTCACTCCACGCAAGATTTCACGGTGAAATTTCACAGCATCGACATAAAGATGTGTTGCTGGGGAGTTGCGCCACTTCTTCTTCCCAACTAAAACACTAGGAAGTGGCGAAACTCAAAGCATTTATTTCAAATAAACCAATTAGGTGCACTTATGAATTGTCAAGGGGTCGGTCAGTCAGAAAGATGAAGCTAGTTGCCCATTCCAAAACGTAGTAGGTTCCTATGGAGAAGAACGGGCAAGAAACTCCACGGACACTTTTTTAAAATAAAGTATTGGTTACATAATTCATGTTGAAATTATACATGTGAGAACAATCTAGCAAAAAAAGCGTCCGTAATAAAAAGATTTAGAAAATAAAAACAATTCAAAAATAAAAATAACCCGTGGCAGCTTAGAGATGACCAGTCCCAACTGACGGCGCCCGTTCACGAACCATTAACATAAACCATTTTGAAGGGAACTTAATGTATGAAGGAAGCTCACCCCCACTTCACGTTTTGAGGACTGTGCTATGTAAATTGACGTTCAAATCGTGCTGATTCTCCCTAATTTGAATCAATTATTTTTATTTTGATATTTCCTTTACAGATAGTCAGTGTTGTCCGAAACAAAAGAGTTACAGATTAAAAAAAACATGCATTATTCAATCTTAAAGTTTATATAAGATTATGGAAAAGTAACATTAGTAGGTTAAGCCAACCTAATGTTGGCACTCCACCAATTTATTGGCACGCTGCAGCTTTTCAACAAAAGTAAGGTAAAGGCCAATACCCTGACCAAAAATAAAATATTTTGAACAAAATTCGATCTAAAGAAAAGCGGCCACATTCCTCTAGATCTTATTTTGTTGCTTCGTGTCCATTGATATACTAAAAAACCCTTCATGTCTCAATATGAAACTTTATAAAAGGTATTAGAAAATTCTAGACACACTTACCGAGGTCGCTGATTGAGCCGTTTTTCATAGTTCCTTCTCAGTCACGAGATGATATTTTTTTTAAGGAGTGGTGCTAGTGGACCGTAGTATGCGCTCTTAATTAGTTTTCTTGTATTCATAATATAATTATAACAATCAATACTCCGTACACAAAGAAACATCTCGTAAATTACCACAAAATCTTAGCGTATGTATGCCAAGGTCGTCGGAGAAAGGACCGCATTGTTTCGCCAAGTCTCGGAACAATGGACGTGGACAAAACGGTTGAATTGTTACAGATTCAACTGTTTACACAACTTTTTGAGTTTATTGTCTGTTTCATGGTATGGAGGGTAAGTTGTATTAATTGGGGGCTATTAGGATTGGCCTAGATTAACAGAAAAAGCAATAAAAAAAGCCTTGGGTTCGTTACCATCCAACCATCTTCTAATGTACTATCGCGGGCATTCGAATCGGACCAACGCACCGCACCGTAAGGCCTATTCCTGCTGGCAGCGCTCGGCCGCTAGACGGGTACGTATTGGTAAAACAACTTGAAATGTAACACACGTTGAAACAAATTCACCTACACTCCATTTGAAATAAGATTATACATTTAAATAAACCTTTTTTACAGTCTGTTCAACCGGTTTTGACTTCTATTGCGTTGGTGGCATGACAAATGGGAGCTGCAGTAAACAGTTGGTATTGTAACCCCTTTTTCTTTTAATGCTATCCTTATGCCTACGGAATAGAAGTCAAAATCGGTTGAGCGGACTGTAAAAGAGGTTTATTTAAATGCCCAATTTTATTTCAAATGGAGTATAGTTTCTGTGACACATTTCAAGTTGTATTGCATACATTTGGACGTCTTATTTGTGTTATATTTCATGTTACAGTTTACCAATCTGTAACCGGCGTACAGCAAAGCTCATCAACCAATAGGATTGTTGCATCAGATTTTATGCTTAGCCTCTTGTATTTGCAAACGAAAAAAAAAAAATTTGGCAGTCATAAGGACTACCGACAGAAGTAAAAACACAAAACTTTGGAATAACTGTTCTTTTATATATATAGCTCATAGAAAGCGTTCGGTGACGATGACGCGAGTTCCATGAATTTTGTTCACCCAAAAAGTACACATACATACACAGTATACATGTAGCTCATGGAAAGCGTTCAGTGACGATGACGAGAGTTCCATGATTTTTGTTCACCCAAAAAGTGCTCGACGCGCCTGAAGAAGTTTTCACTTCAAAAACCAGCCTAGGAGGCCAGAAATCTGTGATCATTGTAACAGAGATGTCTAATTAAACAATTTAATTTTTATTTTTTGGACATTCTGAGCACGGGATTTTGTTTTGGAAGTGTGTAGATTCGAATACCCGCGACCGTACCTACCTGCTCTTCTTCTTTTCCCTTATCGGCACACTAATTAAGAGCTAGTCAAACTCAAACTCAAACTCAAAGCATTTATTTCAAATAAACCAATTACAGGCACTTTTGAATTGTCAAGGGGTCGGTCAGTCAGAAAGATGAAGCTAGTTGCCCATTCCAAAGCGTAGTAGGTTCCTATGGAGAAGAACGGACAAGAAACTCCATGGACACTCTTTTAAAACAAAATATTGTTACAAAATATGGGTTACATCATTCATGTTGAAGTTATACATGTGAGAACAATGTAGAAAGACGTGCACGTTAGAAGCGTCCGTAATAGAAACAATTCAAAAATTAAAATAAGCCGTGGCAGCTAAGAGATGACCAGTCCCAACTGACGGCGCCCGTTCACGAACATGACGCATGGATCAGCACCATTTAGCTCAACCATTTTGAAGGGAACTTAATGATCCAACACACACGCCACCACCAGCGAGACATTTGAGTGAGCATGACATACTCTCAGCCGCCAGGGCACATTCAAGTCAATAAAAGACATATTACCCGGTAAATGGTAGCTCTATAGTACATAGTACTCACACCTGTGCTATGCAATTATATAATTCAAGGACATTGAGTTTGTACAATGCAAAAATAGTTTACAATCTTCAGCAGCTCCAACATGATTGTCAAATGTTAATTGTAGATGTCAGATGTCAGATGTGTATTATAAAACATTATGTACACCTACCTAAATTTTGCCAGTTTAAGTCCCATGTGAAAGGAAACGGCCGTATTGCCATCAACCGAGCACAAATCCAAAATCTGGGCACACCAAAAACCTTGAACAAAAACCAAATAACACTTTGCCAAAACTGGGAATCGAACCCAGCAATATCATGAGACAGATTATACGAGTAATAGATAATTATTATCTTGTCTTATTGACTCACCTACTATAGAAATTGAGTCACCGCAAATAATTCAGTCAGTAATTACATTATTCCTAAGACATTTAGCAAACGATGCTACTACCATCAATTTAGGGTTCCATTAATATTAATACTCCTACATCAGGTAGTCCGCGTGTTAACCTACTGAACCCGACGGCATCCAATGATGGTCGAACTTGAGTTACGATCTGCATCGAGAATTACTTTACATAACTATACAGAAGTTGGTTTTACTTGCAGTATGTAAGTCAAAGTCAAATCATTTATTTCAAATAGGCACGTAAAATGCACTTTTGAACGTCAAAAATTACAAAAATAGTTAATTGATTCTAGTTGCCCCTTCCAAAAGGTAGTTATGTATGCAGAAGAATGGGCAAGAAACTCCATACTTACTCTTTTAAAATGTTAACAATAGTTTGTATACATTAATTAATAATAGGGATGTGTCCTGGGTAAAAAAAAAAAAAACTATTTAACCTGTCAATCAGATAATAAAAAAATATAAGACACGTATTTTTTGCTTTATCATATTAATAAAAAATTACTTAGATAAAACACATTAAACTTGGGGAGTTGCGTCACAGCTGCTCGTTACGTCACAGCTACGTATATAATCTAATGAAAAGTGACGTCATGCCACATTTTTCATCTCCATACAAAAAAATATTAAATCGCAGATAACTTGTTAAATAATAGTTTTATCAAAAAAAGTTCCACTACATTAAATATTGCTATTAAGTAAAGGAATAAGCTGCCATTGTTCTTTTTTCAAAATTAGGTACTTGATTTTTGAGCGATGCTAAGTCCATTGAGCTTCAATTTCAGCCCACCGTGCGCCGCCAGCGCGATGCGCGACGAGTATCCATTATACCAGTTTCAAAATAAGCATTTTTCGTTATCGATAACTTCATTTTTTTTTTGTACTAAGACATATCAAAATAAGAAATAGATGTATAATAAAACACGTTTAAGTTTAATTTGTCAAAATTTGAGCACTAATTAAAAACTTTTCCTGTATATAATATATTTATATAATAGTAAACATGATACAAGAGCAAGGAACTATATGTAATGATGATGTTTAAGGAGAGAGGAAGTGTTTTTTACCAGAATTTTAAAAGTGTACTAATATACGATAAAGGCAGGCAGATTTGCCTCCTGTACATCAAGCGAGATGGAGATCTCCATTGTAAAAAAAACAGCCAATCAGTGAGATAAACATTGTAGGATTCGTATTAGAATCCCTGATAGTAGAACATTACTAAACTCTAAACGCTATAAGACTGGAACTTCCGTCAACCCTGTTACAAAATAAAGTGTTAAGAAAACCAAATTCCCACGGGAAATAGACATCGCCGCGGGGCAGACAAGTACGTTAGATAAGACTTGTTACATTAAACTATCCTTAATTAAAAACATAACATGGCTATTTTAACTAGACCTCTCTCACGTGCACCTTACCAACAATTTTAACCTTATTCCAGTCAAGATAGAGTTCAACTTCGAATGGGGAGTGATGGTTCGATAGGTCTTAATCATTGGTTATGCGTAGACGCAGTTTCTAAGAAGATTGAAGTGACCGATGTTTATCGGGTCAACTGAATTAAAGTTTTATTCGGTGCACGTTGTACAAGTTTTGTGCAAGTTGTGGCTTTGGTAGCATTATTATAAATTGCCTACATGGGCTATCAGCTGGTTTCTGACATCAAAGCTGCACTTATACATAGGTCATTTTGTGTTTTAAGGTGTATCTATTCAAACACGAAATATTTTAAGAGATACTCCTATAGGTGGTAAAGAAGCCATGGAAACGATTTTTTTAAAATCTGAGTATATTATTTAAAAAATAAATAATTTAAAATTACTTGATAATTATGATGATTAATTATCAAAAGGCACCGCGCTCGTGCCGCCACCGTCGCACACTGGTTCCATTCTGAAAAATATGGGACTTAGGGTTCGAGGTTAGTAAATCGTCATGATTTTTTTTAACATGACAGGCCTTTTGATTTTGAGCAACTTTTACGGAACATTTTTTTTAAATTATCACTCTAACTTGCTAAAAAAAAATATTGTATTTTTTTTTTTGTATGGAGCAAAATTGTTTTTTGCCGATTTTTTCCATAATCGCAGCACAGTTAAGATGAAACCTAGAAATAATTATAGAGGGCATTGTCCTCGATAATTCATCCCCAGTCAACATTTCAATATCTTTGCGACTTTTAGGGCTAGAGGCACTTCAAGGTTAATAGTTGAAATATTGGTTTCTAGTCAAAAATTCAACCATATTCGAAATGAAACCTAGCTTCTATTGTAGAAAGTATATGGTACTTAATAGGTTATCCTTAGATACCGACTGCATATCTTTGTCACTTTAAGAGCTTTGGACACTTCAAGGTTAAAAATCGAATTATTAGTTTCCACTGAATTTTTAGAGTAATGTTCGCATAAAATATCTTTTAGTGACTAATTAATTGCTCATGGGTTACATGAAAGTAAAATTCTTTTTATGGTAAAGATTTATCTAACGAACAATATAAATAGGTAGTTTACAATAAATAAGATTACTTTGGATTGATTAAATTTAAATTAAACGCTGTCAGTGGAAAAAGTGCCCAAAAGGCTGGCAGTGTTACCATTTTGGATGGCAATGCTGATTCTTTGCCCAAAAAATAGGCCAGCCCTCTGTTCACGTGAAGAATCGACCAACCGCTTGGTGATGTCCCGAAATACTCGATGAGCAATCGGTCCTAGTGTTTCAACCCCAAACGGCTCAAACATAAAGCTCCCAATAAGGTTGTTATTTGTGCCGTTTGAAGTTTTCTATACCTGCAGCAGATGCCCCAGCACAACCCACCGTGCTAGGAAGATGGTTTGGCGCGAGGGTGCCGACACAGGTTGCATCCTACACCAAAGTTAGTACCGAGTTTTCCTTGATGCCTCTGGTATTTCGTCTGGTCCACCGGCTTGTTTACTATCCATTAACTTGGCTAACAAAAACCTCTGGATTCCTATCTTATACAACTTATGGGTCTATTTCATAAATCCATTGTTTTTTAGACACAACAAAGTTCCCAACCGCAAATGCCAACATTAATACACCGTACGCAATTGGTATCATCTAGAATCTAATCCTACGGCCCTTTGTACGCGGCGCGGTTTCTTTACGGTACGGCATATAAACCGTACCGTAGAAAACACTTGTCTGTCAACAAGCTTCTATAGCGATCCATACAACACTGACGATCATGTCTCATCATTTCAGCCAAAATTCGTCCACTGCTGGACATAGCCCCTCCCCAGGCACCGCCACTTCAACCGCTTCTGAGCTTCCCGCATCCAGCGGATTCCAGGGTGACCGACGACCTTGTGAAGGTTGCACCTTCACAAGGTCGTCGGTCACCCTATGGGAGGCCTTCCAATACGGACTTTCAATTATACTTTCAGTACGCAGTCACAGAATCTTTCGGCCCCAACGGCCATCTATCTATTCTGCGAGCGATGTACCCTGCCCACTGAAAACGAAAAGAAAAAAAGATAGAAAAATTGTTTATTCTGCACAAATAAGACGCACATTACATGAAAAATAGACAAAATACACATACAACCTTAAATGTAACAATTATTAAAAAAAAGTTAACTGCCACTTAAGTTTGACAATTCTTCGGGATATGTCGGTTACCTCGGTTCTCCTGCGGATCTCTTCATTTCTGATTCGATCACGCAAAGAACCTCCAAGCATAGCCCTCTCTATTGCCCTTTAGGTGAATTTAAGCCATCTAAAAAAACCCATTGTGAGGCAACCACGTTTCAGTACCATAGATCATCACTGGCCACATGCACTGGTCCAAGACTTTCGTCTTGAGACACTGCGGTATGTGAGACAAGAAGATATTACGTAGTTTCCCAAACGCTGCCCAGCCGAGTCGAGGACACACGCCGAATAAACCGTAGTTTTTCACGGCTAGAAAAACGTATGTGTACAAAGGACCTAATAGTTTACTGAATGATTTTCATCATGTTATGTTTTATATAATCGAAATCGTGATAAATACGACATTGGGAATATGTATTAAAGGATGTTTGTGTTTACAATGTAAGACAACCAAGTGAACTAGAATGAGTCAGCAGATATGACTGATGGATGAATGATCGAACGATCAAGCGATATCCAAACAGGTGAACACGAAACTGTCTCTTGGTCTAGTTTGATTTTGGTTTATAACTATATCAAGGAGAAAATGCAGGTGGCTAATCCTTGCAACAAAGCCTTGAATATTATCTACAACGCCACATGAGAACTACGCATCAAATACCTGATGCCACACAAATCCTGCATCGCGCAATCAGAGTTTACCGCGCGACTATATTCAACATCAACCGTCGGGCAGCGCCTCCCTCCGATTCTGCCCTAAGCCGAGGTTCGTACGCCACAGGGGGTGCCCTTAGCGCGCAGTCGGATAGCTTATAAGTATGCCCTGGCTGGAGGCCTTAAATTTCTTTTAGGAGCTTAAGGCACCACAGGATAGCCCGGTGAAAGAGTCTCAACCCTTCGTGGTTAACTATGAGATGCCATTAAAAAAAACGAGCAGTTGCCCACCAGACACAACACCCGTCTGGTCGGAGGATCCTCCCTTTACTATAGAGTATGAGTGAACTTTACACCCTGTTCCTCATACCTCTATAAAAGAAAATGTAATTATTGTGACTCACACAGGAAGATCAAAAACTAAACACACAATGATAAAAGTATAAAAAATTAAATTATATAAAAAGAAAATAAAAACCGGTCAAGAGCGAGTCGGTTCCGTACCATCAAAAAAAAAAAAACTCTAGTTCCACTTTCGGTCAAGAGATGGCGCTGACCTAAAACTGCAATATTAGAAAAGTGTGCAATTTAGAGACATCGTTTTATTTTTCCTGTAATCTTTACATAAACTTCTATCTCATAAAATTATTTTAGATTTTTCTCTATGCAAACTTCGGAGACAAGGGGGGAAATGTTATTTTTTTCTTACAATTTTCATCAAATTCACTTTCATATGATACCTCACATGCCCTAGTAGCCCCTCTTCGAATTTTTAAGACCCCTGTTCAGTCCCTGTAACAAAAAAAAAACTTTCTTATTAGCAAAATAGTTAGGCAAACGTCATCTAAAACTATTCAAAAATTCTTATTGATAGCATAAGTAGTTCTTGAGATATCCAGCTGTGGCAGACGGACAGACAGACTGAGTCGCACCATAAAGGTTCCTTTTTACCATTTTGGTACGGAACCCTAAAAAAACAGAAGGTCCAGCACGAGGCCAAATGCTCCTGTCTCAGCATGATGCCGCGACATTTAAAAATAAGTGTCGCCGCGCTGGTAGGGTAGGGCCCGTAGACGCCATGTAGACCTTTGTTCGTGCTAAAGTCTCTCGTGTCTTATGACTGGACCATTCCTATCCAACATCTTGTAAATGTTGTAATTCAAGAGCTCGTTCTATTCGCTCATTGAGCTGGTAGTCAAAGGTCATAGTAGCACATTCGCAGATTCCGATCACGCTATACAAACATATACGATATATCTCACGCACCGATCGACAGGCAAAGATTATATTTGTAAAACGATGGAGATTTAGGTCGGGTTTTATGCCTACCTCTTAGGTACGTTGTGAGATACCATTTTGAAAGTCATAAATAAGCCAGAAGTCTACAAAAAGCTACTGTTTAGCGTGGATTAAAACCATAGTCATCACATCCGATGCTTCCATCGATGAGTTCTTCGCCGTCATTAGGAAAAGAAAAACAGAAATTAGTAACAAAAACGTTTCATCTGTCCAAATGATAATAATTATCTTTATTTCAGACATACATATGGACATATGTCTTATTATAGGTTAGAGTAAGTTAGTTTTTTTTTTTTTTTTTTCTTGTTACCCCACTCTATGAACTTCTCCTGTATGGTCTCAACTGTTTGTATAATACGATATGAATAATACTGGTTTTACTTATATCCAGAGCTGTACCTAATTGCATGATGTTCTACGGGCATAGGCGCGATGGTTCAGCTAGCCTTAATTTCAGAATTGACTCGAATTTTCAAGATATAAATAGATAATTGTTATCAGAATACCTTTTAGATACTAGTATTATATAGTTAGTTCTGCCACCTCAGTATTCCCAGAATGAATTTTCTTAGTGATGCTAAGTGGTGGGACGATAGAAATAGAGCATCAATTTTCATTTAATAAAAAATTGGTGCTAAATTGATGAGGTGCGCGAGTACCACTATTGAACTCAAACTCAAAGCATTTATTTCAAATAAACTAATTACAGGCAATTTTGAATAGTCAAGACGTCGGTCAGTCAGAAAGATGAAGCTAGTAGCCCATTCCAAAGCATAAAATACATTATTTCTTGAACAAAAAGGTGGCAACACTAGCCTCATATACTCCTAGGGCGGACTTTTCTTCTATTATTATTTGCTTTGTTATTTATTTATTTTTGTAAACTTTGCCCCACACTAGGAATTTCTCCTGTATCGTGGGTGCGTTTACAAACATTTAAACTCACATACACAAACAGCCAGAACCGGAACAACTACTTGTAGGTCATACAAATATTTGTTCCGTGCGGGAATCGAACCCGCGACACGTAGCGCAGCAGTCAATCGCTTAACCACTGCGCCAACCGTGCCGTCAATGGATGCTCATCCCACTTTTACCTCGGGAGCATGTAGGTACGATTCACGTACAGGCAAATTACTAACGCCGCGATCTCGTTTTATTTACTTTTATAATAATAATTAATTAATATAATAAATAATAATTAAGTAATATAATACATAATAATTAATTAATATAATAAATATTAATTAATTAATATAATAAATAACAATTAATTAATATATATACATACTTATTTTTTATTTTTTATTGCTGAGCAATAGCTGCCGTAACGCTACAACCGCGGATTAGCATCCAACGGAACTTTCGTGTAACTTTTACGAATAAACTAAATTATCGTGTAGTAGTAGTAAGTCTGTGGTTTCGTCAACTCGCATCTAACAACTCAACTGTAAGTAACTGGCTACCTCTTAGCCATACATAAAAGTCCCTAGTTACCTTTATTCGTTTTTTCTTAGGCAGAAAACAATCCTTCAATTTCCACCGTTTTTCACAGTGAGTTGTCATATCTGGACGGCCACATAATCATTAGCTTCTGTACATGTTTTATGACATTTGACGCAGAATGCGGGATGCCGTGTGGTCGTCAAGTACGCATGTACCGTTAGCAATAACAGCTAATGTAATATAATTATTATTAAATTATCATTTAAATTGCCACATATCCGGTTGGTAATGTCAAGTTGCACGGCAAGGCTGCTGAAATTAAGTATTAGGATGTTATGTTTTTTTTTTTGTACTTAATATCAAACGTGGTTTCTTACAGCAATTGGTCGAATACTTGGAGTGTTTTTTTTTTTTTTTTGGAAGGGATTTTTCTATATTAAAAATTCATTATGTTCGTAATAAAGATTATCGTCTCGAAATATACAGCGATGCATCAACCACTGGTTGGGGCATAGCTTGCGGTAATGAAAGCTCACATGGGAATTGGACAGAATCAGAACTTAGTATGCACATTAATATTTTAGGACTGAAGGCCGCGTTTTATGGTTTAATAATATTCGCTTCTAAGCTTCAACACTGCAATATAGGTACTGTTGAGAATCGATAACACAACGGCGATCAGCTACATAAATCGAATGAAGGGTATACAACATACCCATTTAAATGAAATAGCTAAATTTATTAACTAACTGAATTATTGCAGGCAACTGTAAACATCTACTCTGTTTAATTAATTATATTTCAGATCACCGTGAAGTAAAATTGGGAATCAAACGAGCTTACCTGTTAAGCGAAGTCTTGATTCTAATTTTATGAACGGCGATCTGAAATATAATTACCCACCCGCCACAAGCTAACAGCCCCAAAGCTGCAATAATTAGTCTACCTAATTCACTTATCCTTTCAGGAAAACCTAGTGAATGTAAGTATGTGGAACTAGTATGTACAGAAAGCAGAGCTCGTTCCTAAGGATCTCTAAAATAAGTGACATTCCTGTGTTACCAGTGGCGGAATAACCATATTTACAAAAAATATTTTTCTATTTCTAAAACACACACAAAATAAAATAAATCAAATTAGTGACACAAAATGCTAAACATATTAACAAACATTTTAATTCAAATGTCAACTTTAATTACGAGAAAGTTAATAGAAACTTAACGTTTGTAATGACAAATTAAAAGCACGCACGACTATAGTTTGTTTTATGATTATGTTCAACACTTACATAATCTACATAATGTCTGACATTTTGATAATTTTCTGGCCACATATAATAAATAATAATTACATTATGTCTCTAAGCATAGTTTTTGTAATGGAGAGATTAGCAGATTAATGTTTTTGCTAAAAGCTTACGTTCTGTTTGTCTTACTCTTTGATCATTTTATGTTTATAGATTTGTAAAGAGGCCAATGAAACATATTTTCTAAGTGTCGCCTACAACGGCTTATTCCACAAATCCCCCCTGAAAAATCCCCCTTAGGAGGAAAAGTGGAATATATAAAACCAGTTTAGAATTCATCCCTGATAATCCGGCTTATTTCACTAATCCCCCCAGAGAATCCCCCTCAGTGGGGAAAACTGAACCCTAATATAAAAAAATCACTTTCAGGGGGGTCTTGGAATAAGTTTTTTTTTTTTCTATTCTAGTTTTCCCCCTTATGCGGGATTATCAGAGGTGAATTCTAGACGGTTTTTTATAGATTCCACTTTTCCTCCTAAGGGGGATTTTCAGGGGGGATATGTGGAATAAGCCGCCTACAACAGGGCAAGAGCGCTGAATTGATGTTTGAAATACAGATATCTAGTTCAGACACAGATGTTCAAAATCTGTTCACAGAAATAAATGACATAAAGTGTGTCACCATAATAATAGGGATGATTCCTCGGTAACAAAAAAAACTGTTTAGTCCGTCAATCAGATAATAAAAAAATATTAGACATGTATTTTTTGCTTTATCATATTAATAAAAAATTACTTAGATAAAACACATTAAACTTGGGAGTGGGGGCTCGTGACGGCACAACTCAGTATAAAATATAATGAGAAGTGACGTCATGCCACATTTGAACTCAATGTATCGCCGTAATGTTTTGATTACGTAAAAAAAGAAAAAATACGTGTCCAATATTTTTTTAATAATCTACATGTCGGACAAAAAATATTTTTTTAGTCATTAGACTATTAAACTGCTCCCAAATTACCATGTTTTATTTCATTTAAATTTTTTACATTGTTCCTTGACATAGTCATTATTTGACATTATATACATACCTAAAATTTTAATTTCAACTCTATGTTAGTGGCTTTTGTGGACATGATATTTATTCTGATTTGTTATAGTTGCATTACAACTATAACAAATCAGAATGGTTTCATTGGTTTAAATAGATTATTATTTTATTTTTAATAAATTCTTTATTTTTTGTGAATGTGAGAACGTTGTAGGCCTAGTAGAGTGTAGATTTTTTGGCACTTTTCTATTTTGTTATGTACCTGGTAATTGTTGAAAGGCCTACACTGTCCTCCCATACCTATTAGCACTGTTATTTGGAGATATTGCAAAAGTTAATTATTTTTAATAGAGTAACCTGAGTTCCGGCTCTTCTACATAGGAAACGACCAATGGGAACCGTGCACCTAGCTTCTGAAGTTTCATAAGTGCCCATGTAGGTTTATGTGAAATTAAATATTTTGATTTTGTTTTTTTCTTTAATACTTTCAAGTAGTTTATTTTTATTTTATCATGTTTTTTAATTACCTCTGCCCAAAACTTCGGGGAAATCAGGCATAGTGTTTTGTTATATTATCCTAATCTTTCTTAGATTTTCTTTCTATCCGTACTCACGCGTCCTGATCCTACAGTCGATATAGCGCCCCATCATCAGACAGACGCATTCTGTTTTATATATAAACAGCATAGTACTTATAATACGTTTGACGTTCAAAAGTGCCTTATAAGTGCCTATTTGAAATTAATGATTTGACTTTGACTTTGAATATGCATAACGTAGAAGCCTATTGCTTGTTGTCATCGAACTCATAACAGTTTAAAAGATATTTAAAAAATAGAGGATACCTCCGCGCGTTCACAAAAAAATTGTAATAATAATTCTCAAATCTTTTTTTTTTTTTTTTAATGAGTACTTCTTCTATTTTTGTTACAATATAATAAAAGCGTGTGACGCGTGAACTTTTGAAATTTCCATTTTTTTTTTAATGAAAAAACCTAGCTCTTATCCTTCTCCATATCTCTGCCAAATTTCATGACGATCGGTTCAACGGTTTAGACGTGAAAACGTAACAGACAGACAGACAGAGTTACTTTCACATTTATAATATTAGTATGGATATTATATTTTAGTGTATGGAAGTATGGATTGAATGAACTATGTAAAATAATCGAAACAATTATAGAGCATTTCTTAATATGAATTCTAATGGAATACAATAACAACCACTGCATGATACTTCATACCCGGTGGATGCCTACTTGGTGTTGCCAGAAGTCGTTAACATAATTATGTTATGTTATGATTTTGAAGCCTTCTCCAACAGCTATGCATTTTCGGAAGGTGTGTGGTTAAGTCACTTTTTTTCACCTATGCGTAATTAAGGTGAAGCTAATCGTCGGCTCGAGCTCGTTGGTGGGCGTGGTCAAAATGCATGCTATTTCATCCAACACCATGTGCGAAAGGGACAGACACTGTGATGAGCATTAAGAAGCTAGTGCGCGCACGGATACACACTCCCGTATAGTGTACCAACGCTAATGGCGTACACATGTGTAATTTCATTTCATGAACAAACTTTTGGGCGTATTGATAATAATAACAATAACAATAATAATTGCTTTGTTTTCGGGCAACTAAGGCTAATAGACAAAATACACAAAATAATCTTAAAAATAATAAACTAATAAGTAATAAAAACATTTCAATAAAATCTAGTTACTACGTTGGGTCGGCGACGTATTGCGCTGAGTCATGGTGTCGTGTAGCCTTCCGCGAAAACACCGATACACGACACACATCGGCCAAAATTCCTCCTTCATGAAAATTTCCAGGGCCTCAAGTCTGCTACTACAATAGTGTCAGAATGGTCTCGCCATTGTGAGTATTTGACAGATTTGCCATAGAAACACTGTCAAATACTCACAATGGCGAGACCAATCTGACACTATTGTAATAGCAGACTTGAGGCCCAGGTAATGAGTCGGAACCCGCACCACAAAATATTTAATGCGCGACTCCAACTTCTCGACTCTCTTCTTCTCTCTCTCGAGTTTTATATAATGATAAAACTAATTAATATATCTACTCAAAATAAAATTATTTAAACTATTGAATAAATTATCTATGCCACACTACATAATCTAAATATTTATTTACGCCCAAAGATGAGTTGAAATTATAAGTGCTTATACAGAAGTTTTAACGCTCATAACTTCCTAACTAATATTTATTTCCAAATTCTGCTTCCATACAAGATAGATAATGGCGGGACAAATTGATTGTTTTTAGTTTTGAATATACACCGTCAAACAGACGAGTAATCACAATACTACGTTTGTATGGAAGAATGACCGACTAGAGTGTCCTTAACAAAATTTTCATCTAAGTAATTATCATTCAGAACATTGCGGAAATGCGTAATGTAGTAATAAATAAGAAGAGAATGAGGAAAAATATTGATACATACTTGCAGGCGACGCATCTGTTATTGATGAGGGTACTGTTGTTGTGGTTGCCTCTGAATTTATTAGTACTACTGAGAAAATACTAAGTAATAACAGCCGCATGGATCGATCGACTAGGTTAAGCTACACTTGCCGCGATTGGTCCGTGGATGGGTGACCATCTTTACATACCAAGACCCCTCCGTGCCTCGGAAAGCACGTTAAGCGGTTGGTCCCGGCTGTCATTTGTAAATCTTTGACAGTCGTTACGGGTCGTCAGAAACCCGAAAGTCTGACGACCAGTCTTACCAAGAGGGTATCGTAGTACCCAGTAACTGGGTTGTGGAGGTCAGAAAGGCAGTCACTCCATGTAAAATACTGGTATTCAGCTGCCTTCAGTTAGACTGGAAGCCGACCGACGACGACCCCGACTGATCGAACTGCATCATCATCATCATCATTTCAGCCGAAAGACGTCCACTGCTGGACATAGGCCTTTCCCAAAAGGGGGAATTTGCCTTAACCGCCACGCTTGGCAAGTGGGTTGGCGCCCCCCCGGTGGGTTCCCGCATTGTCGAGGCGGGGGGCTCAGTAGCCGTGGCTTGCAGGGTCACGGTGAAGCTAAGAGGAACCCGAGGAGGGGGCCGCTCGTCAGAGCTTTTGCGGATAAGCCGACGACGTAGCGGCCGTAGGTTGCGGTGCCGCTTCGGCGACATCGCAACTGAGGTGGGCCGTGATGTCGAATGGGCGGCATCGCGGCTGAGGGCGGGAGGCCGCGGCGGGAAAGGAGTGCCAGTATTGTGGTGCGCCGTTCTCCCTACCTTCCGCGGCCTTGACGGGGTCGCCACCGTATGATGGTGGACGCGGTGGGGCCGCAGAGGAAGAGGAGTGTCGGTATTGCGTTGGCCGCTCTCCCTATCCTCTGCGGCCGAAAAGTGGTAGGCGGCGGGGCCAATCATCTGACCCGTCGCGGGGGACCAGGGGCACCACGACGCAAGGTCGTCTGGTGCCCCTGTGCTGGTCTGGTCCCTGGGGTGATGGGGGGTTACTCCCATGTGGAGGCCAGCAGGCAACGGGTGCGGGGGCACCCTTGCCTGTATTGCACAGGCCTCCACCAGTGTCGGACGGGAATGGCCAGGAGTTCCCGGCCATTCCCGTATTCCCCCCCAGCCGGGGGGGCATGCAGGGCCCGCCAGCTAGGCGGGCATGCGCCGGGAGGGTTATAGATGTAAAGGCTGAGCCGGTTTCCCATGACCCTCCCATCTAGGCGATGAGGGAACTCCGCTGAGTTTTAGTGGGTATACTGCCATTTTGGCAGGGAGTCTCACATACCCCGTCTCGTCCCCCGACGCGATGCGATGCGTAATGCATTTCTCAGCGTCAAAAAAAAAAAAAAAAGGTGGGTTGGCGTTCGCAGTATGGTCTTAAAAATTCATAGAGAACGCTGCTGCCCATTCTCTAAGTGATCGAACTGCACACACAAATGTATTCAAGTTGGTACTCTATTTGGGTAGTTTATCACCAGTTTCGATTCTTCATGCTGTATGGGCAAACACACATTTCATCAAATAACCCAGTAAGTTCCCACAGAACTTCTCTTTAAGACCGGCCAACCCGTCATACTTTTCATACAAACGCTCGTACGTGATTATGGCGTTGGAACACATCTTTCAATAAAATTTTTGAACTAATTGGTATCATGTGCACTATATCTAGGTTTCTATGAAAGCAAAAAATTAAAATTTGGGGAAACAAATTCAGTATAAGCCTCCAAAAATCTGCTTTTTACACACATTTTACCTGAACTATGGCCGTTCATAATGTACTCATAAATTGTAAAATTAAAGAGAATATCTCCATAGAAACATCGCATATGTAATGGAGATTCTAAATGACACACATTTATTTCACAAACTTGTAAGGCTTTCTCAAAAACACGTATTTCCTGGAACAAGTTTTATGAAATTTCCGCACACTATTTTTCGATCAATGTTATTGTGTTCTCAGTTGCCTGTTAGCATTAACATTGCGCTGGATGAAACAACAAGCTTTTCAATCATGCTCGCGTTGACGATAGATGGACCGGGAAGGGCCCTCTTAAGGTTATACTGAAAAAGGCAACCACAGGTTGCTTAACTCACAAGCACATAGCCATTTTAAACCACGTGAACTCCTACAGAATTCCCCAAGGTCTGACAAATCGCTCACATTATAGCCATTTTAAACCAAAAATTCAAATATTAACAAACATGGTTAACCTACCACAATCTATCTACAATCAACCATAAAATGATGGTGAATATTATGTATTCCAAAGTGACCAAATGACGTCACGTTATGACTTCGCTCAGGAATTTCTACGGCTATAAGGATATGATCTTCAATGTCTAACAAGAAAACATAGTAAACTGTCGACTGACATTAATCTGCCTAGATTTTTTTCTGATAAATATATCCAGAGAGATTCATCGTGTTGTCATACGTAGAATACGAGCACTATGTGGGTCATTTGTTTTCTTTAAGATTATCTCTTTTTCCTCTTTCTCAAGTAGTTTTAATGATGGTCTGGTATTTTGAGTACTTTATGCGGCCTACCCAAATGTCCTTTCTTTGGTATTGTTCGTCGAGTCGTTGAGCTCCTTAAATCCTGAGTTGCGCTACACGTTTACTGACAAATGCTTGCACTGACTGGACAGGTCCACTCAAAATTGTGTGGTTCTTTCCTCAAAAGACCATTTCAGACACGGATCTACATGGTCCTCACATGATCTGACCAAGATTATGTCTGGACTTTAAAAGAGACTTTGACCCCTGAGTTTGTTTCGCCATTTCTTCTCAGGGATAGTCAGATAGGAAATGTCGACTTCCTCAAGCTTGTTTTTATATTTTTTATATGACGTGTAAAAGTGATTCCGATATCCTATTTACAGAATAAACGATTTCATTTCAGATCTTAGAGTCAGAAGCCCGAAAGTCTGACAACCAGTCTTACCTTTTTTATTTTTTACCTAGGGTATCTCAGAGTTAACCGCATGCCTCGGCGGCGAAGTCGGAATGACGGTCGTATATTATGTTTGCGAGCTACTTTACTTGTTTCCCTACTGCTTTGAGGAGAGTCGTCGGGCCGTCTGTGTCGGTCAATGCATGCCTTGGACGGCGGGTCTTACTGATGCGAGAGGGGGTATAATTGGCGGCCTTCACAACTAGAGTGTTGCGATGAGTGGCTGCAGAATCGAAGAAGCGCTTTGAAATGCGCTTCATGAATTGGGCTATCGTAGGGATTTTAAGTTGTAAATGAAGGTTTGTGTTCCGAACGAACACCCAACACCTCCCGTGATTTTACGGAGAAAACGGTTTTGGAGGGTCTGCATCTTACGGATGAGATAGGGTTTTGCGTGTGCAAAGACTGGACTCGCATGATGGCGCGGATACACGCGGTGTAAATGCGCAATTTGCACTTGAGTGACGATTTACTTTTTGCATTTAGGACGGAATGGAGCCTATAGAGAGCAAAAGCGGCGCGCGCGCGCACCTTCTTTATATGCTCAGAAAAGGAAAGATGATGATCTAGAACCACACCTAGATATTTGGCTCGTTTCTCCCAAGGGATAGGCTTGCCGAACATGGTAATCGGTCAGAACCCAGTCTTACCAAGGTGTCTCATGTTATATCCAATAACTGGGTTGTGCAGGTCAGAGAGGCAGTCGCCTTTTATGCCTGGAGACTTTTTTAGGTATTAAGTTTTGTTAACATTTTTAGTTTTTAGGGTTCGTTACCTCAAAAGAATAAACGGAACCCCTATAGGATCGCTCGTATGTCTATCTGTCCGTCTGTCACAGCCAATCCGCAATCCAATTCCCAATTATAATTAATTATTTTCCAATTTGCTCCGAATCTACTGAGCCTATTAAGTTGAAATTGAGTACACTTATGAACTTTTGTGACCCAAACACGGATGTGTAAACAAAATAAATGAATTTTGAATATGCGGGTCACTTTTAGGGGCTAAACGAGAAAATAAAAAAAAATGCAAACTGTACTATGTGACATATCAAATGAAAGGACTTGTTGTAAGAATTTCAGATTTTTTATAATATTTAAATAAATAGGTTTAAAGTTTATTTAAGGAAATAGATGAAAATTGACCATTCCTCCCCCTTATCTCCGAAACTATAGAACCTAAAATTTTGAAAAATATACAGAAAATAATTCAAATATTCAAGTCTATGGTCTTAATAATAATAATAGTAATTTATTTCAGAACATAATCTATATATACTAATATATAAAGCTGAAGAGTTTGTTTGTTTGAACGCGCTAATCTCAAGAACTACTGGTTGGAATTGAAAAATTCTTTTTGTGTTGGATAGTCCATTTATTGAGAAATATTATAGGCTATATAACATCACGCTATCACCAATAAGAGCGGAGCATAAATGAAAAATGTTGCAAAAACGGGAATAAATATTCCTTTTTGAGAGCTTCCGTTGCGTGCGCTGCGTAAACGGTTTAAGTTACGCAAATATCATGTATGATTGAATTGTTCCTCTTTAAATGTTCTAAAAAAAAGTCCGCGACAGCATATGTCTATCTTTTAAAATTGACTCACTATAACCTTTTTTATGGTAATCAAATTTGTTCGAAATTAATGCATTATTTGCGAAGGAGTTTTCATAAACATGGTATTAATCCTTATCCAAATAAATACGTTATTCATCACAAGTATTTAATTTTGAACAAAGTTGCCCTTACATCATTTACAAAATCTTTTTGCATTTTACAGCCCAATTCTTGAGGAAGAATAACATTCCTATTAACTAGGACACAATTTTTTTTTATGAAATTTTCTGCGAAAATGAAGTAAAAGCACGGGCAGGCAATGTGTTGCGACGGGGTGGGTCGGGGGAACAAGAAATTTAACGCGGACGAAGTCGCGGGCAGAAGCTAGTTCCATATAAAATTATTAGTAAGGCTTAAAAACTATGTTAGTACCTTAGAACTACCTATTGATTAATTTATCTAACTATAAAAATAATCTTACCAGAACTATGCATCTTATTCCAGTGCCGAACAATAGGACACTCCACCTTTTCTGTTATGGTGTTTAGAAGGCCATTGGGGCTGCCCCTCACACGACACATCAGGGAGGCCACTCTCTTTCGCACAATAGCCCTACAGCAGTCAGTGTTGGCCTCCGCAAACATCCCCGATGCACTACAGTATCGCGGCAACCCCATCAGCATCCTAAACCCATTATTGTAGAGTTAATCATCATCATCATCATTTCAGCCGAAAGACGTACACTATTGGACATAGGCCTGCCCCTGTTGGGGGGGGTTTGCCATGGTCTTAATATAACATGGTAAATCTCTCAATATTGTGCGTACAAACTTAAATTTTCAGTTAGAATTAGAACATGTATTTCAACTACAATATTAAGTTTGTTCTTGGCATAAATTCGTCCCAACTCGGAACCCTTCATTGTGCGTGGTCCGACACGCCGCGCGCCGGCCGGATTTTTTGATTGAGTATAGTTTTCATTTTATTTGCGTTATATTTATTTAATTTTCTGTGTTTCGTGATGTCAATTACTTTGCCTAACTACTATCATATAGAATCAAGTTTTTCTAACTGAACAGATAGATGTGCTGCTAGGGAGTTTGTTGTGCCACTTCTTCCCAGCTAAATCACTAGGAAGTGGAGGACGGGCGTTTTGGGGGACAGTCTTATGTTATTTTGACGTTCGAAAAGTGCTGTTTTTCTCAGCCTAATTTGAATAAATTACTTTTGATATTTTTTTTTACTCTAACATTACCACATTGTACGAGTCGATGCAGATTTTGATGACATTAGTAGTAATAATTATGTACAGTGCGACATAAAATACTAGAAATTAAATAAGGCGCCACTTTCTACGTAACTGTCACATTTTTGACGTAAAATGCTTAAACATGGCAACAATTTAGTATGGATTTTTGTTAGTTCCATTTTATTTATTTTCTACTATTTTATGTCGCACTGTAACTTAAGTGCAGCTATAATTTTATCACCATCTTTACTTAGATAATTTTATTACGGTTAAATTATACTATTTGCATTTTGTTATGCTAGGCTATAAAGATTATAATTATGTAGTTATAATAAACATAAAATAAATCCGATTAAGTCTTCCGCAGTCATTAGAAAATGATATAAATAAGATGTCACACATTAGTCACATCATATTTTCTCGTTATTGGAATTGTTGTAGGATAGGAAGTATTGTGTGAACGCAGCCATAGCTGCGATTGGGTAATAGGTGAACTGTCAGGATGACATAAGCCGCGCCCTCTTGTCATATATTTTTAATTATAGCGGCAGTACATAAACCACTAGCGTGTATTTTTTTTTTTTTACTTGATAATTTAAATAAATGGTTCTAATCAAAAATAAGCATCGGAACTCCGTAATAAAACAATGTATCTTAGCCGTGTTTTGGCTTATTGGAATTGTCATGAGATGCACTCTGGCTAGGAATTATTTTTATTCGACTTCAAAAAAAGGGAAGGGTTCTCAATTCGTGTATTTAAATATTATATATGTTCGAGCATAACTTATTTGTTTATGAACCGATTTTTATTAAAATTTTATTAACTTTTCTAGGTCAGTTTTTGAGTTAGCTTCAATAATAAGTACCTACTTATAACAGAACAGTGAAAATTTAAACCTTTTTACAAAAAAAAAAACAACAGATTTCCAAAAAAAAATAATGAAATATAACTTTAGTTAAGGAAGTCGGTGGCAAAAAATGAAAATACGGAACCATAGACACCGAATTCCAAAATTAAAAGTTATTTTTAATTTTTATGTGTTATTTTTTTTCTTACATATGCCTCACACAATCCAATCATCTATTCTTTGGTCTTCCGCTCTCTCTCTATCAATCGACATTTAAATTCATCCACCTTTTATTTTATGTCACATTTGTTTCATTCTTGATTGGAAAATGAATTGCTTTTTTTATTAACAACCAAAGACAAGAGATGTTCCGGTTCGTGATTCTAGCAATGTTGACGGTTGGCGTGTTGGCGGTCATCGCTAGCCCGATCACACGAGAACAACAAGCCCTGTAAGTAAAGATGTTGTAATCATTAAAACGGAAAATAGTGGCCACTAAGCTCCGTTTTAATGATTACAATAAAACATAACAATTTAAAACTACTGTTTGTAGTAATAATAACGTATAGTATTGTGAAGCACAACTTGAAGAGCTTATTTTCTGCATTTTCATTCTAAAATAAAAGAAATCACCGAAATAACGATGAGGGCGCCACTGTGCGCTCGGTAGCCTCTTAAGATGACGTCTAATGGGATATGATTTACTTTAAAAATATTGCATATCTGTACATTAAAATTTAATACACTTGGAACCGACTGTATTGTGCATTATATGAAGAAAAAAAAAAAAAAAAAAAAACATCGACAAAACTGAAACGTCTATCCATGGTCCGAGAGTTGGGAATAAATATTATGTTACCGACAGCATTGTTGTTTCCGATTTTGATTATTTTAGACGATACGTTTGATGAAATGTTAATTATTCATTAATGGTGTGCACTAATTATTTGTATAACAGGGACCGAATAAAATTATATTAATTTTTTGAGTTTGTTTTATTGACGATTGATCGATTGTTTGTTTTATTGTTGACTAACTGTAGTGCTATTCTGTCAAAATTTCACGGTGAAAACTTAGGTGAAGTGAGTTTGAAGTGAGCGGCAATTCCACCTGATGCTTGGGATTGACACTATTGACAGCTCACTCCACGCTCACTTCACCTACGTTTTCACGGTGAGATGGTTACAGAATAGCACTGCTGGTGCGCGCGGCTTCGCCCGCGGGGCTTTTTCTAAAATAAGTACCGGTACGCGATCGCCACTTCAGAAACTTTCGGCTCCATCGGCCATCTGTTCTATGAGCAATGTCCGACGCCCGCTGCCACTTGAGTTTGGCCATACTCATCAAAATAATATAATAACAGTAGCTAAGGCTCGCGGCTTCGCCTGTATGGTTCTTTCTAAAATGAAAAAGTTACTACTTATAACATCAGCTATTTGCCAGTGAAAGTTCCGTCAAAATGGGTCCAGACGTTTCGGCGATACGAACAAACAGACAGACATACAAAATTTAAAAAAATGTGGTTTTTTTGGTACCGTTTATACTTTCATACGCATTTAGTAAAAAGTTATTATTTTGATATTACAAACAGACACTTCAATTTTATTTTCGCACACAATTTAAGAACAAAGTCAAGAGTATCAGATGGACTCTTGTTTTTTATGTTATTGGAGTATGTATTTTATTGGGTATCTGTGAATGAAAGGCGGAAGGAATTGTTTACCCAGTAGTAGGATAATACAGGCTAGATAGAATAATAACAAACAATAATTAGAAAATTAATCTTAATAAAACTAATATAATGCATTTTAGACAACGGGAAAAATTACATAATTTATCAAAATTCATTTTATCTTACAAGAACAATAATATTCTAGAAACAGATACAGCCCGATTTCTGGGATTAATCATTGATCCGCAATAAAATTGGAAAGAATTAATGTACTTAGTAAAAAAATCAGCAGCTCGTCGTTAGCCCTCTATAAACTGGCTCCTACTGTCAATACAAGCACCTTACTAACGGCCTATTACGGACTTGTTGAATCCTTATTGAGATTTGGGATCATTTTCTGGGGAAATTCAACGAACAAAGACACGGTGTTCAAAGCGCAAAAGCGTTGTGTACGGGCTATGTTTGGGTTGCAAACTATGGACAGTTGCAGACTTATGTTCATAAAGCACAGAATTTTAACACTTCCGTCACTGTAAATATTGGAAATGGCTGTTTTTGTAAAAAGTAATCCTCAATGGTTTCCTCTTTTGTCAAATAATTCTAATAGAAATAGACGTGAGAAGTATCGACTTTGGGTGCAGTCACACCCGGCTAAAACAGCACTTCTAAGTAAAAGTGTAGTAAGCATGGCTCCATTAATATACAATAAAATTCCGAATGACATTAAGCAATTGAATTTTAATTTATTTAAGAAAACACTTAAAAAGCTGCTTACTGATAAGTGTTACTATAACATTGTTGACATTTTAAATGATACATTTTGAATGTTATTGTTGATTTATTTTGATTATTATATTGACATATTTTGTCTGTAATTAATATTGACTACTTTTTGTACTGACTCTGATTGTATATTGAATTATAGACCATATTTTGCACCAACTCTAATTTTATGTGTGAAACTGACATTAATAATTAATTTATAATTGCCAATTTAATTAATATCATATAAACATTTTGTACGCCAAGTGAGGCAAAACATGTTGGTCCGGTAAAAAATATTTTCCATCTATATGTGCATATTCATGTTTCATGGTACACATGTTTGAACAAATAAATTTATCTTTATCTTTAAATATCTGTATTTTTTTTTTGTTACTAAAAATAAATATTGGTGGCAGGTACACGTGGCTGCGCGGGGTTAGGGATAGGTACTACCTAGCCACCCATTCACACAAGGTCACCAGAACATACCGTCCCCTTAACCAGTATTATCTTATGCTACTTAAGGCGAGGTTCTTCGAGCGTGCATTTGTTTTCTAGAGGTGGCAGATGGGCACGAGTAAATTGTGCCGTGAATTTCGTTAATTTTGGGTTGAAAATTATATGTTTTACGTTTTTTTTTTCAATGTTAAACCCGACGGACATTACATCATCATAGACGTTTATTTTGATGTGATTTTCAGTACATAATGTGGTGTAATATTGAAATAAAATGATTTTAAGTTTTTAAACTGTCATGGTCACTAATATTATTATTAACACAAACGGGATATTTACCATGTTTATTATTTGTTATGAGTAAATATCCCGTTTGTGTTAATAATAAAATGGTTTTAATCTACAAAATAAGGGTATGTTTGGATAATTTTTTCGATCGAGCGATCTTCATACAATTATGTAACGAGTACCCGACGTACCTACAGAAAGGTCTCAAAAGCAACACATAATTTTTTCATTACCGTTTCTAAATAAAATGACATTAAAATAATTTTTCCTACAGGTTAACTTGAAGAACCTCACCTTAAGTACAGGAAAATGGTTATTGTAAATATCATAATATACCTAAATACCTTTATAACAAAGTTTATCGTTGCGTTCAATGTTTAATTTATAGTCATAACATAATTATTATATTATATTTGTTTAGTGAAGCTTTAACGACAATTATGTAGATTATTATAATAAATGCGTATTTCAATAAATACTGTATACGCACCCTGGTTTATCGTAAGTACCTTCGGACTCAGATAACACTACTTTTCAACCGTATTTACCCATAAATGAAACTAATATGTATTGATAGTATAATTTATTAACCCCATGTTGGATAGTGAAGTGGAAAATAAAAATAAGACGTCAAGTTTTTATGGTATGTTTATTTTTGCTACGCAATATTGAGACTATTTCTTCACTATTTTCTCATCTGAAAAGTTTCAATCATAAATATGGTAGCTAAAGCCTCCTACTACATTTCTTATAAACAGTATCCGCTTTTATAACAAGTTGCCAAAGTCGGTTACAGAACTTAGCGACGGAAAGTTCAAAACCCACATCAAACGTGTCCTTATCAAAAAAGCATATTATAAGATAAAAGACTACGTTGAAGACAAGGAAGTTTGGCAATAATTCCTTCTGCACATGTGGCTTCCCTGGTACCTCATAAACAACATAACTATGTCAATGTCTATTAACTGCTCCCAAGTAACGATGTTTATTTAGAATTTTTTTATTTTTTTTATTTTACATACTTCCTTGACATAACTTTTCATTATTTGACATTATTTACCTACAAATCGAATTCCAATTCTTTATTAGTGGCTTTTGTGGACATGATATTTATTCAGATATGTTACTGTAGTTGTAATTGCAATCATGTCATTAATATTTTATATACTTAGATTATTTTATATTTTGTGAATGTGAGAACGTTGTAGGCCTAGTAGAGTGTAGATTTGTTGGCGGTTTTCTATTTTGTTAAGTACCTGGTAATTGTTGAAAGGCCTACACTGTCCTCCCATACCTATTATCACTGTTATTTAATAATATTGTAAAGCCAATTATTTTTAAAACAGTAACCGTGGAGTTTCTTGCCGGCTCTTCTCCATAGGAAACGACTAACTCGAACCGTGCACCTAGCTTCTGACGTTTCATAAGTGCCCATGTAGGTTTATGTGAAATAAAATATTTTGATTTTGATTTTGACTGATATTTCCTCGTACAGACAAATAAGTCTTCTTCCGTTATTGTCTAAACTGTTCGAGAAGTTATTGCTACAACGACTATTACTTATACTTAAGGAACAAAGGACAACGCCAGAGCATCAGTTCGGTTTCCGAGCTCACCATGGAACGACAGAACAAATACACCGAGTGGTTCATACAATCTGATTATCCTTGGAAAGAAAAGAGTACTGCTCAGCTGCTTTTCTTGACATACAACAAGCATTCGACCGAGTATGACATAAGGGCCTCCTGTGTAAACAAAAAATTTGCTTACGACACAACTCATACATGCTGCTCAAATCTCACTTGGAAGACCGAGTGTTCCAAGTTAAATCTGGAGACTGCCTATCTTCATTCTATCCCATAGAAGCCGGAGTACCCCAGGGTTATGTGCTGGGCTCTGTTCTGCCACCTTTCTAGCCACCTTAAAGCTAATTCTTACTGCAGCCTAAGCTGATGAAACCGCAGTCCTATCCTGCGATAAAGACCAGATTAGAGCATCCACGAAACTCAAAGAATACCTGGACAAGATTGAATCATGGCTAAAAAAGTGGGGAATCAAGGCTGGTGCTGCCAAGTATGTTCATATTACCTTTGCTCTAAGAAGAGGGCCTGCCCAAAAGTTAAACTCGGTGAAGACGTTCTACAACAGAAAAGTACTGCCAAATACCTAGGTATGCACTTCAACAGAAGACTTTCCTGGCGTGAACATAAAAATACCAATGCTTGAAAAATAAACTCTTAATCTACAAATGCATCCTTTTAAACCCGTATGGATACATGGTATAGAGCTCTATAATAATAATAATAATAATACAGTGCTTCCAAAATAAAGCACTAAAATCCTTAAGGCTCCATGCACGAAAAAAACTCTTTTTTGTCAATTTCTTATCTAATTGTGAGAAAACTTGAAATAATCGAAACATTGAGTCTGTGTAACTATAAAAGTACAGTTTTCATGGTGCTAAACCATTCGTGTCAGTCACAGCAGCTGTTAATAGTTTCATCATTTTTGTGCTCTCCAAAATATAGTTTATTTCGCCGTTGATTTACTTAATGAAGATATTGTATAATCATAAAATAAAATTTTGATTATATTTTAAGGATAGCTGAAGACTAATTTGTGATTTTTAAATTTCTTGATATGTTTAGCTAAATAATAGGAAAAAATATTACTGACGGGGTTTAAAATAAAAAAAAGGTTTTTTTAAATATTATTTTTCTGCTATATTTTCTATGGAAGTTGAAAAAAGTGGTTCAGCCACATGCAAGCAGACCATATAATGATGTTGATGATATTTTTTAATGTTCAAAATGAAAAAGAGTTTCTTGTAGAATACTGATCAAATGTCAGTCTCGCGTCAGTTTTTTGGAAATTTTGTTGCGAATATTTTGTTGTTTGATTTACCGTGAATACTTAATTTGTTTGAAAAATCCTTTTCAGCCACATGCAAGCAGACCATATAATGATGTTGATGATATTTTTTAATGTTCAAAATCAAAAAGAGTTTCTTGTAGAATGATGATCAAATGTCAGTCTCGCGTCATTTTTCGGAAATTTTGTTGCGAATATTTTCTTGTTTGATTTACCGTGAATACTTAATTTGTTTGAAAAATCCCTTTCAGCCACATGCAAAACAAAGAATACGAGTTTTCAAATCACAAATAATTTTGTTTATATTATTTTTCCCTTTCTCCCAAACAATGAACAAAATTGATCAAAATCAGTCGATATCGTGCACGGCCCCACCTTGGTTCACAAAAAACATTGAAGTACATGAGTACCTATGAATCCCAACTATCAAGGAGGTTGTAGAAAGGTCCTACAAGAATTAAGGCTCCTACAGACTCGCGCGATATCGCGGGCGGGACAGGCACCGACAAAGAAATTGTGCTACTAGTGTCGCGTCGCGCCCGCGATATCGCACTAGTCTGTACGAGCCTTTATAGGGAAAAACTCCAACGACAGAAAAATATACTCATCATTTCAGCCGAAAGACGTCCACTGCTGGACACAGGCCTCCCCCAAGCACCGCCACCTCGACCGGTTCTGTGCTTCCCGCATCCAGCGGATTCCTGCGGCCTTCACAAGGTCATCAGTCCACCTTGTGGGAGGCCATCCAACGCTATGTCTACCGGTACGCGGTCGCCACTCCAGAACCTTTCGGCCCCAACGGCCATCTGTTCTGCGAGCAATGTGCCCTGCCCACTGCAACTTAAGTTTGGCAATTCTTCGAGCTTTGTCGGTTACCTTGGTTCTCCTGCGGATCTCTTCATTTCTGAAAAAAAATACTCGCTGTGACACTATTAAAGTCCTCAGACTCTACCTACAGACTTAAAAGAGAACGATTAGCTTCAATCTAACCAACACTAATAAACCTCTGACGGCATCTACAACGCCACATGCGAACTACGCATCAAAGACCTGACGTCACAAATGCTGCATCGCGCAATCATAGTTTACCGCGCGACTAACATAAATATCAACATCCCGACATCAACCGGGCAGTTGCCCACCGGACAGAACACTGTGTGAGAACACTAAGTCTGCTTGGAGGATCCCCCCTTTTCAATAGAGGATGAGAGAACTTTACACAATGTTCAAGCAATAAAGAGGTTGTATTATTATTATTATTAACTCTGGAGTTTCTTGCCCATTCCTCTCCACACGAAACTTTTTTGGAAAGCACGGGCGCCTAGAATCCATACTATCCATATCCATACTATCCATCCACATTACACCATATTACTTACTTACTAATATTATAAATGTGAAAGTTACTCTGTCTATCTGTCTGTCCGTCTGTCTGTTTGTCTGTATGTTACGTTTTCACGCCTAAACCGCTGAACCGATCGTCATGAAATTTGGCAGAGATATAGCCTGGGATATGGAGAAGGACATAGGCAATTTTTTTACGCGATAACCGACATCCACGCGGGCGGAGCCGCGGGCAAAAGCTAGTCCATTATATTTTCTTGTTCATTTTGACATTCAAAAGATATTTTTAATAGACTACTTAAAATAAATTATTTGTCTTATACGTTGACTTTAAAAGTGCCTGCCTGGTTTCGAACCCACCCCGACCGAACCGAACCAAGGCTTGGAACCGGTACCAAACGTACACGTTGTGTACCGGTACTAAGCGATTATTGTCATTTCGGTACCTGAGTACCGGTTCCAGACGGGTACCGGTATTCCACCTAACAAGTACCGATACCAAATTCAGGTACCAACTGCTTACCACAAATCTCGTATTTGTACCTTGAAGTTATTTTTCTAATGCCTTCTCTCAACTGTTTTCTCACTCTAACTTACGGAAATATTTGTTTCTTACCAGTTTTGGTACTGGTAAAAGAAATACCAATAATAAAGGTACTACGTCTGGTACCGGTATCACACCAAGGCCAATGGTACCGGCTCCCAAAAATACCGGTATTTCAAACCTACAAGTCGTACTCCTAAACTCGGGGCCGCTACCACTGCGCCAACACTGCTCGACGTAGGCCGACTAACAATACACTATAATTACTCATTAGTTGGTGCTTCAACTATGAATACACAAAAGGAATGTATTTACAATAATAACATCGTATATTATTATTAAGGAGGTGAACAGTGGGCGAAGCTCGACACTTGTTTGTACTGTAATCATTCAGTAGGCTCAGCAGAGGTGTAAAATATTGTTAAGCGCGGTTGAAGAAAGTCTTAAGTACCATAAACTTACCTTGAAAGTTTTGATCAATTGTTGAGATAGTAATTTATCATGTCTATCAAAGCCAAAATCAAACACATATTGAATGATTGAATTATTGAATTGCCCTATGATTTTTTCTTCTCCCTTTTTAGGATTCCGTAGTCAACAAGGAACCCTTATAGTTTCGCCATGTTCGTCTGTCTGTTTATTTATTTATTTAATACTTTAGCACAAAAAAAAATGTACAGAGGACTTAATGCCATAGGCATTTTCTACCAGTCAACCTTTGGGTGGAGCAGAGACAAACAGTGTTAGGTGCAATTATGAAAATTGTAGGAATAATTGTATACCTTAACTATAAATAAGATATATATACCTAATTATATATAAATATAAGAACAAATAAATACATATAAATACACGAATATACTAAAACTAATTAAACAAACAATGGGATAACATTTCCGTTGTTATGATACTGCCAGCTTCTTACGAATGTGCTCGCGAACTTTAACCTTAAAGGATAATCGGTTAGTTACCATCCTGATTTCCTGGGGGAGCGCATTCCACAGAGAGATAGATTGAATGAAGAAAGAAGAGTGAATGAAGTCAGTGCGGTGAGTAGGACATTGGAGAAGACGATTGTGTGATGAACGTAGATTTCTATTGTGGTTGGCGCAAATGTACTGAAAGTGGGGAGCTAGATAACTAGGGGAAGAGGGAGAGTCAAGAAATGAAAACAAAGTGGTCAGCGCCCTTTGCTCTCTACGCTGGCGAATGGGCAACCACTTTAGAAGCGACCGATACGCAGAGACATGATCATATTTACGCAGATTGAAAAGGAATCGATCGACCGATCGATTCGAATCGATTTGTGTCTGTCCGCGGCTTAGATCAGAGACTGTTAGTACTAGAAAGCTGTAATTTGGTATAAGTATACATAGTAATCACTCCGACAAAGTGGTAAAATTATATCTTGAAACAAATTTATTGTAGTTTACCTCCGTTGCACGTGGTGGGGATGTATTTTTTTTTTCTTGTCTTTTCCATGGTGTGGGGCATTCTTGGATAGGCCGTTAAAAAATATTGCGGGTTTGTAAGAACCATTTTTCGATTTAGGAATCCGTTTGCGTAATATTAAGCTTTAAAGTGCTAATTTTTGTTAGAGTCAAGTGTGCCCCACCCTGCCAACTAAATGATTGTATTTAGATATGTGACAAAAATCACAGCAGTAGTATATTACTCGTAACAATTAGTTTTTTAAAGAGTAACCGTGGAGTTTCTTGCCGGATCTTTTCCTTAGGAAACGACTAATTGGAACCGTGCACCTAGCTTCTGACGTTTCATAAGGTTTATATGAAATAAAATATTATGATTTTGATTTTGACCAAAATTAAAAGGAAAACTGCCGTTACCTCCGACTCTGCCCTAAGCCGATGTTCGTACCCCACAGGGGGTGCCCTTAGCGCGCAGTCGTTTAGTTTATAAGTATTTAAACCCTGGCTGGAGGCATTAAGTTTCGTTAGGAGCTTAAAGCAGCCACAGGAAAGTCCGGTTAAAGAGTCTCAACCTTTCAAGGTTAATACTGAGAAGACCTAGTTAAAAAAAAATTAAAAAAAAAAATTGCCGCAGCTAAATAGGCTTTACAAATTACCGAGTCAAATAACTTTCTGTAGACTTTGATTTGCTTAACATTGTAGTTGAAAAACATGTTCTTCCATACGAAATGTATGGGAGAACATATTTTCAACTACAATGTTTTATTAAGTTTGTTCTTGGGATAAATTCTCTCAACTACGGAACCCTTCATTGTGCGTGGTCCGACACACACTTGGCCGGTTTTTATATTTTGTATAAAGTGTACACATTTTTGTCTTTATTTTACTGACACAAATCGTTTATAAAGATTAGGCTGCCAATCAGCACTTTTTGAATGTCAATACTACTTAACACAGCCCCCAAACCGCCCCGTCCTTCATTACTTCCTAGTGTTTTAGCTACGAAGAAGGAGTAGCGCAACTAACTCCAGTAACATCCTTATGACGATATCTCAGTATTCACCCCTTTTCTATTATCAGATTACATTTTACATTGCCTCACATATATGAAGAAGCAACAAGAATAATGTACCCAGGATTTTGTATCTTGATTTAAAAGAGTGTCCTTGGAGTTTCTTGCCCATTCTTCTCCATAGTGATCTACCTATTGGAATGGGCAACTAGCTTCAACTTTCTGACTAACTGACCGTCTCTTTGGCAATAAAATTCCAAAGTGCCTGTAAATGGTTTAATTGAAATAAATGATTTGAGATTGAGTTTACATCAGTTTGATTTTAGTCAAGAATCCGCTTTGGCTCAGGGCCTTTGTTACCATTCTGGGTGAATTAATCCCACTTTAAATGTGAACTGCGAATACTTTGTCCCTCTATGATAGAATCCCATATAAGAATACTCACAGTTAGGTCTATTTTCCAAACACTGGTACTTACGTCTTCTTACCCCGATGCCATCGAGTAACAACCTTCTATAATTAATGCTGGCAGCCCACTCGAATGCAGAGGCCTACGCAGGCTCGTCATTGTAGAGTGTGCTCAGCTGTGTTTATAGTATTTTAGTAGTTAAATGGCGCATTCCTTAGGACATTTGTTGGAAATTATTGTATAATGATTAATTTTAACATTGCAGTGGTGGCCGCCACATATTGTTCGTAATTAAACGGTGAATCAAAGCCTTGTTAAAGATAACTTGTAAGCTTTTAAATGTATATTTTAAGGAAGAGCGCTGTTGTCAGAGATACAGATATTTATTTATCTAGTTCAGACACAGATGTCTTGTCGAATTTCTGTTGGTTTCATTTAAGATGGCTATTTAAGATTTTTTTATTTATAATGTAGTATCTTGAATTTGAAATTATTATAATTATTAGCGGTACTCCTGAACACGGCGCGTATTGTTAAGAGTCTCTCTCTTTAATTTTTTTTTTTAAATTTTGTTCTGATTTGGCCTGCTCTCGACTTCGATCTCGCCTGATGGAAAGCGATGGATGAGATCTATGATAGAACGAGCGTGCCCAGAAGATACCTGTTCACTCTTGCTTTGAAGGCAGACGGGTTATATGTGGGACACAGACGCTGGCAGAGAGTGTCAAACTTTGACTGTATGCATAATAAATGTGGAGGAGAATCGCTGAGTACGACTGGACGGGATATCAACCAAGTACGCATGGTACTCTGCAGTACGTCTGGTAGTCCGGTAATAAAAGGGCAATGATGGAATCAGGTCCCGGAGCGCTTCTGCACTCACTCTCCGAGTCTGTAGAAAACCGACAGGCAAGTAACATTGCCGATGAGCCAGGCTGTGAAGTCTTGACACCAACATTTCGTCGCCTATATGTTAAGAGTCTATACTACCTCAGCGCTACCTCACTCTGTATCTCGCTCGCACACTATTGCTACCGGCCACGCGAGCAAGCCAGACAGGGCGGCAGGCAAAAGACTCCAAGGCGCCGATAGTTTAGGTAATTTCGTTTTACGGTGAAAATAATGGTCATTTAAAAAAAGTAAATAACATAATACCTGCTTTATTGTTAGTTCAGTTAATATGCAAAATTTCATTATCTTATTTGAAGTATTTTTTGAATACCAGCGGTTTATTGTTCGGTTTGGAGGTAACTTTGGATTTTTTATCTATCGAGAAAATTGTATGGAATCGTGTTTTCGGCTAACATAGTACTTAACATTAATCCTCAACTTTACCATATATTTATTTCAAAATTAATGCTGCAGTATTTTCGACGTAACGGAGGATCATGCTAAGCCATTTGAGGTAGTATAGGCCCTTAAGCCTTTTCACTCTGCGTTCCACCGAGTCAAGTGCAGCAAGTTGGTATTTTGCTGAGCCAACCTATAAGTGGCTGCAATATACTCCATACAGGAACGGATCTGTGCTTTGTATAAACTTAAAAGCTATCCAGATGTGAAGTATCGTCTCACCTTATTTAGGATGCCCAGCTTCATGCCTTCTTGCCTTTGACTCGATGATTGAGCCTAAGTTGAGACCAGATCTCACCTCCATGCCCAAAAGCTCTAGGCGGAAAATCTAGAAAATTCACACATTCTTTATTCATATTCCTCTCTTCCTGTTCTCACACACTATTGTCTACATTTCTTTATCATTTCACCTTTCGCGCAGCTCTGCTGGATATTTTTAAAAGCTCTGCCTCCTGAACTAGGTAGTTAACCTGTATCTCAGGAGACAGACTTATGTGTCGTCTTTCAATTTATTTTACTGTGTGTACAATACATAATATTTGTATACAAATAAATAAATGTCTGTTTGTAATATCAAAATGAAACACATGAAAGTAAATACGGTACTTATAAAAATAAAAATAAAATTTTTGTCTGTCTGTTTGTTCCGGAACAACCAGACCGATTTTGACAGGGCTTTCACAGGCAGATAGCTCATGTTAAATACTTTTATTTTAATAAAAGCCACGTGAGCGAAGCCGCGGGCAACAGTAAACAATAAGATAAATAAAAATAGCCATCATTAATACAAAGTAATACTCTTCAATAACCTTATTATTATAGTATTATAATCTCGCATCTCCAAAGATTACAAACTAACAAACAATCTGACCTATAAAACCGATCAATAATATAATGATGATAATAATAATGATCTATAATTACAGTAATAATATAATTGTTACACCATCTTGGGTTCTCACGGACGCTGGTAATCGCTCATACCTTACCATATTTGGTGCAAATGTGAGAGAATTAGGCACCTGTACCACTGCCGACGAGGAACGACTAGCTTTCAAAGATTTTCTCGCTCAAGAAACGTAATTCCAGTGTAAGTAAAAGAGATACTGTATATATTAATAGTTGATTGCTGACTGATCACACCACCGAGTACTCGTTTATCAAAGAGACTACTCGCTCAGCGACGCTCTCTCTCGCATCGCTGAGAGACTCACGCTTGGTACATACGCATCATCGTCATCATCATTTCAGCCGAAAGACGTCCACTGCTGGACATACGCCTCCCCTAAGCATTGCCACTTCGACCGGTTTCATGCTTCGGGCGCATACCAGCGAGGAACCACTCATCGCCGTCGCGCACTCGCCGCTCATTGCTTGCCAACTCGTTTCTAGTTTGCTAGCTGTACTCGCTTCTCGTTAATCGCCGGCGGAGCGACAGGTGCCTAAAGTCGACCGTCTACTACTAAAGGCCTGCGCAGACGACGGACTTTTCTCCGCGGCGGAGAAAAAGTACGCTCCGCGAATGAAAAGTCCGCCGCGGATTTACCGCGAACTCAACGCACGATCGCGATCATTTGTTGCCCGGAAATGTAGAGAACACAACGCGGACTAAAATCCGCCATGTGCGCTGCTTCGCCTAGCCACACGAGTTCAATTTTTTTCGGGGACTCCCCCGTTCTTTTGTCCGGTCCGCTCTCTGCATGTCCTCGGTTATTCGAGGGACTTTTTGTACGCGGTACTATTAATCCAACAAGAAAACACGAAGGAACCAAGAAGGGATTTGGCACTTGTTACATATATTTTTAAGTTATTTCGGGGAAAGATCTCTAACCCGGGTGTGCTAAAGGATGTGTGTCTGAACGTGCCGGATAATTACGTGTTGCGTCGACGGCGACCGCGGTTACTGGCGGTGCCTCGTGGCCGGACCAACCTGCTGGGTGAAGCACCTTTGACGCGCGCCTTGCATACACTCAACGAAATCGCGGAGAGGGCGGATTTATTTACCTGTTGTTTGAATGAGTTCACAAAAATTACTTTATGTGTGATAAGCTGTAATAAAAAAAATATTGTTTAAGACCACGCTACCGATTTGGGGCAACCTGTAATGCTAGTTGTGTTGGGAATAAAAAATAAATAAATAAAATAAATAAATATAGTTGATTGAGCCGTTTTTCATAATTCCTTCTCAGTCACGAGATAATATGTTTTATCAACGCTCTTAATATATAAATTTCAAATTTTTTTCAGGTTGTCCAACACCAACAGACGGCGCCACACTAAACTAAAACCCAGTGAATATATTACAAAATAAACTGTGGTTAGCAGACGCAAATGAGAAATAAATGAGTTAGCACAAATTGCTGGTCTCAAATGACTTTCCTTGATTAATGTTGCCACACTCTTTCTAAATAAATGGTTATCGTGACCTGTTGAAAAATGTGTTTTTACTGTTGGACCTACTGGTGCCGTATGACGGACTTGGTTTTGATAATATACTACAGCAATCATAGCTAGGAATCATCAAGACAAGTGCGTGTCTGACCACACGCAATGAAGGGTTCCGAAGTTGAGATGAATTTATCCCAAGAACAAACTTAATTTTTTTTTTTTTTTCTTTTTAATCTTTGTCCCACACTAGGAATTTCTCCTGTATCGTGGGTGCGTTTACAAACATTTAAACTCACATACACAAACAGCCAGACCCGGAACAACTAATTGTAGGTCATACAAATATTTGTTCCGTGCGGGAATCGAACCCACGACACGCAGCGCAGCAGTCAATCGCTTAACCACTGCGCCAACCGTGCCGTCAAACTTAATATTGTAGTTAAAAAAAAGTTCTCCCATATATTCCAACTGCAAATATAAGGTTTACGCACAATATTGAGAGATTTACAATGCTATATTGAGACGATTTCCCATTGGCATTGACCCATTTCGTCCCGTGGGTGTCGTAAAAGGCGACTAAGGGATTTACTAGAGAATGGGCAGCAGCGTTCTCTATGCATTTTTAACACCATACTGCGATCGCCAACCCGCCTGCCAAGCGTGGCGATTATGGCAAACCCCCCCAATCCAACCAACCACCAATCGGACAAAGACACATCCAGTCCGCACTCTTGTCTTCTCCATCTTCCTCTACCGACAGGCAAATAACGATAAATAAGAGATACCTCTTTATCTTCTTCATCGAGCTAAATAAATCAAATAATTTATTTCAATTAAACCATTTACAGGCACTTTTGAATTGTCAAGGAGTCAGTCAGTAAGAAAAATTAAACTACATTCCAAAGCGTAGTAGGTACGTATGGAGAAAAACGGGCAAGAAACTCCATGGACACTCTTTTAAATTAAATTGTTACAAAAATATTAGTTACGTCTATAATAGATAGATAGATAGAATACTCTTTATTATGTACACCATAAAAATTACAGATATAAATGTAGAACTGATACATAGGGTGTCACAATGGGCGGTCTTATCACTAAAAGCGATCTTTTACAGAAAATCTTTGGATGGATCAAAAAGTAGAAGGAGAGACAATACTGCAGGTAGTCAGTGGTGTCCACTTACATATATACAATAAATACATACATACATAAAGCATCTATAATGTTGAATTTATAACTAAATGTGAGAACGATGTAAAAATAAAAAATAAAAACTTACACGTTAAAAGAGTCCAGAGTATCTAGGTACAACAAATAGAAACAAAATAAAATAATTAAAATAACCCGTGGCAGCTAAGAGATGACCAGTCCCAACTGCCGGCGCCCGTTCACGAACATGACGCATAGATTAGCACCATTCAGCTCAACCATTTTGAAGGGAGCTAAATAATCCAATACACACGCCACCATCAGCGAGACATCTAAGTGAGCATGACATACTCTCAGCCGCCAGGGCACATTCAAGTCAATGAAAGACATATTTACCCGGTCAATGGTGGTTCTATATTTGAACGCCGAGTTAATGCCTGAGCGATTAAATTAAACTAAATTAAAAATGGGGTAAACAACTACATTTTAAAGCCCGAAGAATTGCCAAACTTATGTGGCAGTGGTAATATTGCTCGCAGAACAGATGGCCGATGGGTCGAAAGGTACTGGAGTACTGACTACGTTCCGGAAGACGTAGAGTTGGAAGGCCTCTGACAAATTGGACCAATGACCTTGTGAAGGCCGCTGGAATTCGCTGGAAGCGGGAAGCACAGAACCAGTCGAAGTGACGGTGCTTGGGGGAGGCCTGTGTCCAGCAGTGGACGTCTTTCGGCTGAAATGATAATAATGATGATGATGAAATACCGCCTCTGTGGTCTAGTGGTAAGACCACCTGTCTCAGATCCAGAGGTTTGATTCCCAGCAGCGGGGGCAAAATTTTCTGCTCGGTTTGGTCGGTGGTTGGGCTTGTTCTAAGTCCACCTGGCTAGCTACCACCATCTTATCTAAGTCTGTCTCCATAACAACAATGTTAACAGCATTCTTGTGTTTCGGCAGTTAGAGGTAAGATAGCCAGTTCCTCTGTGGTTGAGGATTCCGGGTGAAGCTCGCTTCCACCTTCAGCCTTATCATCGCTTACCATCAGGTGAGATGAAAGCCAAGAGATCCTCCGTTGTGGACAAAAATAAAAATAAACCTCTATAACAAAAAATCCATACTTATATTATAAATGTGAAAGTAACTCTGTCTGACTGTCTGTCTGTATGTTACGTTTTCACGCCTAAACCGCTGAACCGATCATCATGAAATTTGGCATAGATATAGCCTGGGATATGGAGATATAGGCTACTTTTTTACGCGATAACCGACATTCACGTGGGCGGAGCCGCGGGCAAAAGCTAGTGTACTTATAATTACGGAAGTACAAGTTAACTATTTACCAAGCATTTTGCATTGTTATTCCACGAAGCCCATCAAAAATCAACAATTTGAAACACATTATTAAATTGACCCTCAGTATAATAATCATATAGATATTGGACCCCAAAAAAACTTAGTATTCTTTAACACCTACGTTCTTTTATGGCATAGATATTTTATACAAATTGCACATATTGTAGTAATACAAAAACACGGTAGCTTACCGTTGAAAGAGCAACAAACAAACAACAAAAAAAGCGGCCAAGTGCGAGTCAGACTCGTACACGAAAGGTTCGGTACCACACACACCACATCCATTTAACACTTTTAACACTTAACACGTTACTTGTATGAGGACCCCCTTTAACTTTTAACTTCATTTTTATTATTTCGTCGTTGCGACTTTAAGATCTCATATGTGTAAAATTCAACTTTATGAGAAAATCTATATTTTAAGCACCAACATTTTATTAGCAAGCACATTGTAGATCTTGAAATTGGTAAAGAAATGACTATTAAATCGTCGTATACACATGAGAGTTTTTGCATTCGATAGAGCTTCAAAATGTGAAAAGGCTGGCGTAAAAAAGTGATTTTGCCAAAAGTGACACATATCAGGTCTTAAAGTCACAACGACGATTTGGTGTTATAGCTGCCATAGAAGTACACACTCTGTGAAAATTTCAAGTGTCTACCTATTATGGTTCAAAAGTAACAGCCCTGTGGCAGACCGACGGGCAGAAGGAGTCGTAGTAATAGGGTCCCGTTAGCACCTTTTGGGTACGGAACCCTAAAAACTACAAAAGACAACGCTGTGTACAATTTAAAGTAAATGAATTCAATACTGTAATTATTGAACGTTTATTTCTGACCCTCGGCTTGACAGAAGAATTATTGTTTATTATTAAAGTGTTATTATTTCATCGTATTTGGTGTTAAACCTTTTTTGTTGCACCTACTTCCGATTATCATTAAGAAAAGACAAGGTTAGTTGGGTCAATAGTTTTCGGGTTCAGTACAAAACAGAAGACGATCAGTGTGTCCGTCGCGCTGGTACCTACTTGGCTACTTGGTACTTGGCTAAAAGTTTCGGTACATACAGTTATGTAGCTCTTGATTTTAATCGTTAATATACCCTATACAGGTAGTACATAGTTAATACCTACTTCATCGCTTAGTATTTAATCGATGAAAAAGGTATTAACTTATGAATCAAATAAGAGATGACTAAACTCTCTTACAAACCTAAAAAAAAAAGTTGTCTTCTCAGCGATTTAATTTATCTTTTCATCGAGAAAATTCAAAATTAATGAGAAATCCATCATCCATTAAATTAATCTAGCGTAATGAACAAACAGAACAAAATAAACAAATGTTTACTTTATTAACTGTCTACATCTACAATCAAGGAAGGTCAATCAATCAACAAGTTTTGTGGAACCCTAAAGCGTGGGTGATACATAATAGTATTCGTAATTATAATTGTTATGTGTGTAATATTATTGAAATAGCGTGAATACTATATTGTAAATCTTACAACACCACACGAAATATAATTAAAAGATACGTATTTGGTATTGGAATGTGTGAGTGATACCTTATACATTCCGAATATTAGTAACTTATTGTAATGGCTAAGAATTAGTTGACTCATGCTATGCAAAGTAATGACTTGAATGTTACAATAAAATAACTTTTGATATATTACAATTAAATTAAAGAAAATTTAAAACTCATATAAAAAGCACACTTTGTAAACAAGCATATTACAATTTAGAGGATTATATCCAAGATAAGAATGCTTGGAAACATGCTGGTCCTGCTCCATAGGACAATTTAGAGTCTAGACAAAATCAACTGGTTGCTAATTTAACTGTATAATTTATATTTTTTTTGATATTAATTTTATTTTCTGTGATTAATATAATTTAACTCACTGACTTATTATATGTTAATTTTTTGGAAAATCATATACAGTGTTTGTAAATATGTGAGCACCATGTATGTACCTAACGCATTTATTAATTTTTCTGTCATTACTTCACTTTTCATTCTTTTTACCAATTGTTGTAAGTAATTTTTATTTTTATTCTAGGTATATCGTCTTCACCTATAATTATTAAACGTATATATAATGTATACAAACTATTGTTAACATTTTAAAAGAGTAAGTATCGAGTTTCTTGCCCATTCTTCTCCATACATAAGTACCTTTTGGAAGGGGCAACTAGAATCAATTAACAATTTTTGTAATTTTTGACGTTCAAAAGTGCATTTTACGTGCCTATTTGAAATAAATGATTTGACTTTTTTTACTTTGACTTTGACTTGATAAAGTCAGCAGTAGTATCTGTGGATAACAATGTAGTACCTACTACGTCAATTTGAGACAACCGTGTGAAATTCAGTCATTATTATTTGATTAGTACTTCCATCTCATCATCTGTGTCTTGACAAAACTGTTAATTTGTAAAGATTTTTTCATTTCTCATACTTGGAAAGTACGCTTGAAGTTACCTGATCAGAGAGATGAAAACATTAGTTTTCGTCCCTGGAAAATGATTTTCCCTGCTGTCAATTTTTTTTAAACCAAGCCATGTTCCAACTTTATATACGCTTGAAGTTACCTGATCAGAGGGATGAAAACATTAGTTTTCGTCCCTGGAAAATGATTTTCCCTGCTGTCAATTTTTTTTAAACCGAGCCATGTTCCAACTTTATATACAGCCACTCTGTTAAATTGCGGCGTAAAATTGTATTTAAAAAAATATTGTCAACAATTTTGAACATGACTTTATACTTACAATTTACTTTTTACTAAATTATTATTTAATTTACATAGATTTGAGCCAAATGTTTACCATCATCAATGATAAAAAATACTGGCTGGTAAAATGCCACAGAAAAAGAAACATAAAAAAGGCGGGAAAGCGGCAATTCGATCTTCAGTTGTTTTGTCGAGTGCTAATTATTTATGTACTTTTATAAACAGACAGGCAATTGTATAAAATGAGTTTATCAGATTCAGAAAATTACATATTTGTATAACTGATTAGTTTTTTATTTATTTTCCTCATATTCGAAATGAAAAGCAAAGTGTTTACCTCGGGTGAAAGAACCTATTTAGGCACTCGAACTATTTAGCGCCCTTGCTATGCTCGTGCGCAAAACCATCTCGTGCCTACATGGATCCCTTTCATCCCTTGTTTAACAATCTACTATTAACATAAATCTAATCATGAATACTGGCTTAATAGTGCTTTTGGACGCGCGGGTGCGTAACTCGTCCTCAGGCGAGGTGGAGCGACGATCTCCGTTGGGTGTCTGGTAGCAGCTGGATGAGAGTTGCCGAGAATCGAGCTGAATGGCGTGCAATTGGAGAGGCCTATGTCCAGCAGTGGACTGCTATAGGCTGATGATGATGATAACGAGTGCTTTTGGATGGTGCTGATCCATGCGTCATGTTCGTGAACGGGCGCCGTCAGTTGGGACTGGTCATCTCTTGACTGCCAGGGCTTATTTTTAATTTGTAATTTTATATTTTGAATTGTTTTATTAGTTTTTACATTGTCTGACATATATGTAGAAGCAACAAGAATAATGTACCCAGGATTATGTAATATTTTGATTTAAAAGAGTGTCCTTGGAGTTACTTGTCCGTTCTTCTCAATAGTGATCTACGTATTGGAATGGGCATCTAGCTTCAACTTTCTGACTAACTGATCGTCTCTTTGACAATTCAAAAGTGCCTGTAAATGGTTTTTTGAAATAAATGCTTTGAGTTTGAGTTTGAGTTTTGAGTTTTGGAACTCTTGTGAAAATGGTAGGATCCTGTGGAAAAGATAGAAGAGAACTAAATTAAACGCTTTATCTAATTTGTTTGTTCATTTGCTCGTTATATGTTCCAAATAAGCCAAGTAACAAATTCAAACTTGTTTTTTCTTCTACCTGAACAGACAGCTGTGCTGCTGGAAAATTCGTTGGGTTTGTTCCGCCACTTCTTCTCCCCAGCTAAAGCACTAGGAAGTGGTGAAGGGCTGGCGTTTTGGGGGACTGTCTCATCTAATTTTGACGTTCGAAAAGTGCTGATTCTCCGCCTAATTTGAATAGATTACTTTTGATTTTGATTTTTAACTAGAACTTGAAAAAATATTTACAGACACTATTGAATTTTAAAGTAGTCGGTCAGCCAGAAAAATGAAGTTGAAGTTTCCCGTTCCAAATATAAATAAAATTTGTGGGAGTGTAATTTCTTTATTAAAAACTAGCTTCTGCCCGCGACTTCGTCCGCGTGAAATTTCGACCCACCCATCGCGTCGCATCCCGTCTTTCGCTCGCGCTATAACTTCGTTATCGCTTAGCGTTCTTACTGACTTTTGTTCTTTTCGCTCGGCTCCTAAGGATCGTAGCGTGATGTTAATAGCCTATAACCTTCCTCGACAAATGGACTATCCAACACAAAAATAATTTTTCAATTCCAATAGTAGTAGTTCCTGAGATTAGCGCGTTCAAACAAACAAACTCTTCAACTTTAATATTAGTATAGCTATAGATAAATACAATTTAAAAACTTTTGTAATAAAATATTAACAGTAAAAACTCTATAAGTGCAGAAGAATTTTATTTCCTTTAAAAAATCGTAAAATGCACCTTGATCTTTACTGGTGACGTCATAAGACCAAAACAAAGAAGCATTATAAAACCATAATCCAAATAGGTGCATGCAATCGACCTTGACTGAGTGATCGCTAAATGAACTTTTTGTTTAAAAAATAATCTAGATATCTTTTTAATTTTTTAATAATTATGCGGCTTTGTACTGCAGTCTTTATTTTTAGGGTTCCGTACCTCAAAAGGAAAAAACGGAACCCTTATAGGATCACTCGTTTGTCTGTCTGTCTCTTCGACTGTCACAGCCAATTTGCTCCGAATTTAATGGACCGTTTGAGTTGAAATTTGGTACATCTATGAATCTCTGTAACCCAAACACGGACGTGTTACGTAAATAAATGAATTTTGAATATGGAACTTTTGCCAGACAGAAAGAAAATTAAAAAAAGTTTTGCATACTGTACCGTGTGACATATCAAATAATAGGGCTTACTGCGAGGGTCTCGACTGTCTCGAGTATTTTTTTCTATAATTTCAAAATAAAAATTGTTTTGTAGTTATTCAAGAAAATAAATGAAAATTGATCGGGGGAATGATCATTTATTTTCTTAAATAACATTAAAACTAATACCTTACCTTATCTCCGAAACTACAAAGCCAAAAATTTTGAAGAAAAAAAAAAACATGGCAGAAAATAATTCTATACTTATAGATGACAGGAAAACCTACAAAAAGTCTATGGTCTTTAAATAACATGGTAAATCTCCCAATATTGTTTTTCTCACAATGTTTTCCGTCACAAATAATTTACACAAAGTAAAGCGCATGTCTGGGTTCGAACCTACGACCTACAACTCGTAAATCGTGGCCGTCACCACTGCTCACCCCTGTAAAGGCGCGGGCCCACCGCGGTGCACGGAGAGGCTACGCACGTGTATTAAGCTTCGCTTTGTAAGAAAATGTATGTGGTTGTGTCCACTGCAACCCACGGAGAGGCTATACGCGTGAATTGACGTCATTGATACATGCGTGGCTTGCTCGAATAGGCGGTTACATAGCTCAACGCTGTCGACGTGGGTCTACGTTTCCACTGGAGTACACGAATATAACCCACGTTTTTCACTGTCACCGTCAAACCAATTAATACACGCAGCTAAAATGCGCCGCGTGCCCGTGCACAGCATGCGTCGCGGTGGGCCTGCGCCTTAACACTTGTGGTAACATAAAATGATTTGATCTAAAAGGCTTTATCACACTAGCGAGTTGCGAGCGAGTGGAAAGCGGGGCGAGTACGCAGCGAAGACGCCGCGGTTTCGCAGCGAGCTCGCGGTGAACGGCGCTGTCGACACCATTTTATACATTCGCGTTTATTTTGTTTTCAATCCATTCCGGCACTGAATGTACAAAACGCGGATCGTACACCGCGAACTCGCTGCGCACCCGCGGCGTGTTCGCCGCGCACACGTTGCGAACTCGTGGCAAGCTCTCTGCGCACTCGCCCCGCTTTCCACTCGCTCGCAACTCGCTAGTGTGATAAAGCCCTAAAACAAATCCATCTTTAACTCAAAAATAAAACAACGTTAAGATCAAACGCCCGCTAATTTACAATAATTTACATTACAAAATGCTCTTCGAGCATGTCAATAGCTCTATCATCCATATAATATACTACAGCAATTACCACGGACAAAAGACGAGCAATAAATAAAATTGAACACTCTAATTACGTAGAATTGAACCTTGAACCGCCAGGTATGCTAGTCAAATGTCAGTCGCTGATACATTTGTGGTTTTGAACCGTTCAAATGGGCTAAAGTGCGCGTGAATTTGGCGAAGAGAATTATTTGCGGAAATCTACACTTGTAAAGCCTCGTGCGCACTGCAGCATATGTTGTGAAATATTTACCGAGACCTTGGGGCCTAAGTCTACTAATTTACAAACGTTGCAATGGTCTCGCCATTGGGAGTATTTGACAGTATTTGTATGGCAAATCTGTCAAAAACTCACAATGAAGAGACCATTGCAACGTTTGTACATTAGTAGACTTGGCCCCCTGTATCCCTGAAATAGTTTTTGATCCATTTCTCTTGGCAATTCACCTGTATAAATAAAACAGCATGACCTCACTACCTTCAACCACTCACTCTCCCACAGAAGTAGACGATTCGATCCAATAGTCCGCCATCACATTCGGCTCTCGACTACTTCCTCCCAACGATTCTTTTGCTTCCTTGGTTGCTTTCTTTATAATAAAATAAATAGTATACTTACTCCCAATTTATAACCTCACCAAAAACAAATTCAAAATTAAGCTGAGCAATTGGCTCCGGAAGTTAAATTATGATGAAATTGAAAAACTACTTGCTGTCCTAAAACTAAGTACTACTAACACCAAGCACCAATAACTGATACCAATTTTTTTTTCTTTTTAATCTTAAAAGCCTATGCTTTTAGAAATTCTTACCGCACCAATTATTGTACACAAAAATTAAAATGTTAGCATTACCCTAGGGGTGGAAATCTGGTGTCCTGAAATACAGACCACACGTCTAGTTTAGGCACCAGTCTCCCACATTATTGTTGCTATATACTTTGTATTGATACCTCTCTAATGTACCTATATTGTGGTGAGAAATAAACGATTATCTTATCTTATCCTTATAAATAAAAATGTATCACCGAAATGTATGTACGCGCATTCGCGCAATAACTTCTGAACGATTTTTTTGTATTCGATATTGTAAGACAAGATTTGTATATACATTTTTTTTATACGTTCAGTTGTACACACGGCTACATATCAAGCTATACAAAACTAGTTTACGCTGGTCTCGCATTGTATAGGATTTCCATAAAATGGGAGATCAGCTTATACTAGAAATGTATAGCTTGATGTGTAGCCGTGTGCACAACAAGGAGTTGTTTAAATCAAACAGACCATACGTCATAATGTCAATGTTGTATGCGCCCGGGAAGGTTTTAGGTAGGGTAGAGGGTAAATAGTGCTACCCGTACAAAGCCGGGCCGGGTATTACTGAATGACATACAAGCCTGCAGTCGGTTCGTGGATGGGTGACCATCATCACATACCGAGACCCCTCCGTGCCTCGGAAAGCACGTTAAGCCGTTGGTCCCGGCTGTCATTCGTAAATCTTTGAAAGTCATTACAGGTAGTCAGAAGCCCAAAACTCTGATAACCAGTCTTACCAAGGGGTATCGTGTTACCCGGTGACTGGGTTACGGAGGTCAGATAGGTAGTCGCTCCATGTAAAATACCGGTATTGAGCTGCATGCGGTTGGACTGGAAGCCTACCTCAACATAGTTGGGAAAAGTCAAGCAGATTGATACAATCCAGGCTTACCTGACGTCAAGTAGTTACCGTGCCTGTAAACATCAGACCGGAAACCAGACGCGAAAATTGATCTGAAGGGCAATTCCCGTATTTTTAGAAACGTTTACATTATTATATCGGTCTCAAACTGTATTAGAGGATTATATTCAAGATAAGAATGCTTGGAAACATGCTGGTCCTGCTCCATAGGACAATTTAGAGTCTAGACAAAATCAAACTGGTTGCTAATTTAACTGTATAATTTTTAATGATATTAATTTTATTTTCTGTGATTATTATAATTTAACTCACACACTGACTTATTATATATATATTTTTTTTTTTTGGAAAATCATATACAATGTTTGTAAATATGTGAGCACCATGTACCTATCACATTTATTCATTTTTCTGTCATTACTTCACTTTTCATTCTTTTTACCAATTGTAGTAATTTTAATTTTTATTCTAGGTACATCGTCTTCACCTATAATTAATAATAAATGTATACAAACTATTGTTAACATTTTAAAAGAGTAAGTATGGAGTTTCTTGCCCATTCTTCTCCATACATAACTACCTTTTGGAAGGGGCGACTAGAATCAATTAACTATTTATGTAATTTTTGACGTTTAAAAGTGCATCTTACGTGCCTATTTGAAATAAATGATTTGACTTTGATGATATACTGCCCATTCAAGTATTACGTAAGCAGAATTTGAGTAATTTTAAACCCCCACCTCCCTCTTGTCAGCAAAAGTAAGCGAAGCTCATAACCATTAATAGCCCGAGTGCATCTCATGACAATTCCAATAAGCCTAAACACGGCTAGGATACATTGTTTTATTACGGAGTTCCGGTGCATACCTTCCGGCTTCATCTTCAGATCAGTTTGATGCCACCATTTTCATCAGATTATTTATTTAAATTTCCTTCATAGTCGCTTAACTGTCATAATCGAGATATCTTATCGCCACCCGTGGCCATTCGTGGTCTTCTTCATCAGTTCCACTTCATCAAATTAATGATCTTTCTGAAAGCAATTGCTTGAGTTGTTGATGAAAATACAAAAAAAAATGTATGCCTTGTAATATTTGAGGATTTTCCTCAATTTCTCATGGACATGGGGTCCATGAGAAATTGAGGAAAATCCTCAAATATCCATCAGAACCTGATTCTGATAAAAATGGGACCAATCTGGAAGTATACCTTGCAAACAAAAAAAATATTTTCAATTCGGTTCATTAACGACGGAGTTTGAGGTAAAAAACATTTAAAAAAAAAGGTCCTGCTTGAGTCACTTTTATTTTATATATTTAAGTACTATAAAATGTTTATTTAATTATATTATAAAATATCAAATGAAATTTACATTATAATGTTCCTAAAATTGGCAAGCATTAAGCCGAAATAAGTTCCTACGTTATTACTTAAAATCTTAGGGCCTATACTACCTCAAATGGCTTAGCATGATCCTGCGTTATGTCAAAAATACTGCAGCATTAATTTTGAAATAAATATATGGTAAAGTTGAGGATTAATGTTAAGTACTATGTTAGCCGAAAACACGATTCCATAAAATTTTCTCGATAGAAAAAAATTCCAAACCGAACAATAAACCGCTGATATTAAAAAAATACTTCAAGTTAGATAATGAAACTTTGCATATTAACTGAACTAACTATAAAGCAGGTCTTATGTTATTAACTTTTTTTAAATGACCATTATTTTCACCTTAAAACGAAAGTACCTAAACTATCGGCGCCTTGGAGCCTTTTCCTTGCTGCCCTGTCTCGCTTGCTCGCGTGACCGGTAGCAATAGTGTGCGAGCGAGATACAGAGTGAGGTGGTGCTGAGGTTGTATAGACTCTTAATCAGGAATGGCACAATCTCTACAATTATGAATAATTAGTAACAATTTGCGATAAAAAATCCAAACAATGAACTTTCAGTTTCACATTTGACATTTCTAGAGACCTCACTCTACACTACCGCCACTAGCGGCGAATTCAAGCGCTATAGTCCTCATTACCCCCCAGGACGACCTTAAAAAACAAAAGTAGTGGAGGAATGTGTTTGAAATTGACACAGGATGTTCCTAAAAGGAAAGTATATTTCTAAATTATTAATCCTTGACGTGCCCTTAGGGGGAAGGAAAATGTTTTATTCTTCACACATTACTTTAAACACTGAAGATGATATAGGATTAAGTGCCTTCACATTATAACCTCTACAAGTCATGGTAATTTTACCAGCAATTGGTATTTCCCAGCTATTCTTGTGATATTTTCACGTACCTGGCAATGATTGTTTGAGCAATTTGCTGACTGTATATATGATTTGTGTATGTTCATAATTCAGGTTAAAAGGAGGTGGTAATCCCTAATTTATTGTAATTCGACAGAGTAACTGCTTTGAAATTACAGGCAGATGAGACCTTTTAACTTTGTTGCTTTTAGCATCCGTAAAACAAGAAAATAAAACACAAATCAAAAATTTTAATAGGCCGTGGCAGAAAGTAAACTTATTGATCACACGCGCCACCATCAGCGAGATATTTGAGTGAGCATTTCTCAGGCGCCAGGCAGGGTACATTCACATCAATCAAACTCAAAAATAAAATATTTCATTTCACATAAACTTACATGGCACTTAAGAAACGTCAGAAGCTAGGTGCACGGTTCCAATTGATCATTTCCTAGAAGAGCCGGCAAAAAACTTCACGGTTACTACTTTTACAAATAATAGACTTTTACAATATTTCCAATACAGTGTTAATAGGTATGGGAGGACAGTGTAGGCCTGTCAACAAGTACCAGGTACTTAACAAAATAGTAAATGAATGACGTCCCTAGTAAATTTATACAAATATGTTTTTTTATGTAAATTGCATGTGATATAAGGTGTATCTATTCATACACGAAATATTCTAAGAGAAACATATATAGGTGGTAAAAAAGCCATAGCAGCGATTTTTTTTTAAATCTAAGTGTTTTATTTTTATATAGTTATTATAATTTTAAAATTGTTTGAGACTTTTGGCAAAAAAACCTTTACTTGCTTGTTCTATGAATGACCCGCCCGGACGCGGCGACGGTCGCGGCGCGAGCGCGGTGCCTTTTGATTAATAATCATCATATACATATATTGTTTTTTTTTTTGTTTTTTTTTGTTTTTTTTTTTAATATTTTACTCAGATTTAAAAAAAAAATCGTTTCCATGGCTTCTTTACCACCTATAGGTGTATGTATCTCTTAAAATATTTTGTGTTTGAATAGATACACCTATACTATATTCAACACAATGTAAATTATTTTATTGTTACGGGTAATGCTATAATATTGAGAAGACCTACGTTTACCCGGGTTTACTTAGGAATCACCCAAGCTCAATACTCAATATATTTATTGCTTCCACATGTGAACTTAGGTGGTAGGTTTTACAAAAATATGATCATTGTGGACCCTGTCGGGCACAACAAAAACTTTTTGGGTAAAGTCCGAATAATAATTAAAATAAGTTTTAATTCGGTATTTACCCATTCTCACCTAGGTCTCTCAAAATACAACTTGATAGTGACCTTCAAATTGCAAACAACGTAAGAGAATTTGAATTTCGCAAGCTACCCTGACGCTTACGCCTCTTAAGGCGCAGATATATGCCAGTGATCTTGAGTGGTTAGCTTGCTTGTTCTGTACTGAGCTCACGCAACGCGTCGTACGTCCAGCCAGTAATAAGACTCGCCCATCCAGCAGCGCTGTCCCAAATAAGACGCATTATTAATTTATTATAAGTACATAAAACAAAAAGTATTTTAGTAAAACACGTATACTAAAAGATCAATGTTCAGACTATTATTAGAAAAAAAATATTACAGTATTCAAGAATACTTAGAGGATAAATCATTAATAATATAATAAAGTAAAAATAACCTTTAATTCCGCTATATGCAAAAACGACATAATTTCATTAATAATTAATATTATTACTACAATACAATCAATACAATACAATTAATTAACTGTTATGCATTCATATTTTATTCTCTAATTCATTATTATTCATAATTATTAGTAGACTAGCTGACCCGACAGACGTCGTTCTGTCAAAAGCTATAGTATAAACTCCACTACTCTACCCTACCCTACCCTACCTACCCTACCCTAATTTTTCGTAAAAACCATAAAAAAAATTAAAAAAAAAAAACGTAAAAACCATCCTTGGACTTCAACGAACATTAAAAAAAAGAATTGGTTAAATCGGTTCGTGCGTTCTGGAGTTATAGCGTCAGGAAGGAAAACCCGACTTATTTTTATATAGTAGATTAGTAATAAAAGGTTTTGTTTTTGGAAATATTTGTACGCCATACTATGGCAGGCAATGCTGGAACCAATATTTATAACATCTATTGTACCATAACCTAACAAATAAACATTTTTGATTTGATTTGATTCAATATTTAAATTATCTTTAAAAAGGTGAAGGTTTCAGAAAAAAACGCTTGATAGTTTTTGCGTGATTCTCAGTTTTTTATTCGCGTGAGACATAACTTTACAAATTAATTTCACTATGTAATATAAACATAATCTAAAATATTTATATTTAAATTTATTAATAAAATGCTATAATTTAACATATATTTTTTCCAAATCATTAACACTACTCGTTTAGACGTGATGTTCAATAAAATATCATTAAAATTCGGTTATCGTCGCCTTGACAGTTTCCGACACTGAACGAGACACAATAGAAGTTTTATTCTTATGATATCTATGGGCGTTTAGCGTCACGGAAAGTATAACAAAATGGTACATTAAAACAATAACTAGAGTTCTAATGCTCGTGGATGCACCGATTACTATGAGACTTTCACTTTAAGATAGATGTGGGGTAGGATTGCTAATATTAATGGTCAGTTATCTCATTTAAATGCGTTTTTTATTTGTGTTTTTATTAATGGGATCAACTGCCATGGGTTAGGTGGTTATTTAACATCAGTTGTTTATGCTCTGATTGTTGGTAATGAGGGTTACGGCGGTTTGTGAACATTAGTAGACTTTTATTAATCATTTTGACTTGTAATTGCAGTATTATTATGGGCACAGGGCCTCAAGTCTGCTATTACAATAGTGTCAGAATGGTCTCTTCATTGTGAGTTTTTGACAGATTTGCCATACAAACATTGTCAAATACTCACAATGGCGAGACCATTCTGACACTATTGTAATAGCAGACTTGAGGCCCAGGCCTCTTTTCATACAGAAATGGAATGAACATAGATTGCGATGCTCACACAGCATGTGAGTCATTTCAGAAAGCCAATTACCGTATTTAAAAATGTTCAAAATCTAGACGCAATCTTATCTCAGCGGTTTGTGGTGCATACGCGCCTAGTAATACGCTGCTTGCTTAATCAGATACGACTGAATACTTTGAATAGGTACTGAATTAGCTGTATTTAAATCTGATATACCACAGGGTTAAAAAACAAAATTAAAATAAACTACAAAGTAAACTCTACTTCGGTTTGACAGACTATATTATGAACTGAAAGCCTAAGTTAAATACCCGCATTCAGTTCTGTTACAAGCGAAACCCGTTAATTTTCTTTCGGTTTATATTTTATATTTCCTTCCTTGGCAGTCGGGTAAAACGACCCATCACATAGCCGTTACCTACGCATTCTGGGGCCCAAGTCTGCTATTTTTATAAATTCGTCACTCCAACACGATCCCCTTGTCATTTTGCTAAAAGTTCATACTCTGCTAAATTCATAATGGTCGATCATTGGTCGGTCAATGGTCTCGTAATAGAATTGTATTACAATGGCATTTTGAACATTTATTCATGCCAGACTTCATTTATATATATTTTTACATATTATTTATTAGTGTTATAAGCAATCTGAAGTAGTAGGAAGTTGGAAGTTTAGTAGGAAGTTTCATTTGTCATTATGTACGAGATTACCAATTCTTTCAATGGAGTGTCAGTGGCTGACCATTGGAAAGTCATAATGACGCCATTATATTAGTAGATTACCAAACTTGTCAAAATCAACAATTATCATCAAATCAATGATAGACCATTCTGACACTATTGTAATAGCAGACTTGAGGCCCTGTACATCAAACTAAGCAACGTTGCGTAAAAATTATAACTGTGAAACGACTTTTATTTTTAGTGTAAAAAAATCGCAAAACATTGTGCTTATGGGTGCATGCAGTAGTACAAGAGTTGAGGGGTTATTTAAAGTTGATTTACAACATTTAAAACTTGTTTTCACAACAAAAAAAAAAAAAAAACACAATGACAGGGAGCAAAAGTGACATGGCTTCGTTAAGACTGCGCCGAGTGCACAGTGGCGCCCTCATCTTTATTTATTTATTTATTTAATACTTTAAGCACAAAAACATGTACAGAGGCGGACTTAATGCCATAGGCATTTTCTACCAGTCAACCCTTGGGTGATGCAGAGACATACAGTAGTAGGTGCAATAGCGAAAATTGAGGAATAAATATTCATTTAAATATAAAGATATACATAAACCTATTACAAACTATAAATTCAATATATAAATCTTATTATATATAAATATTAGCACAAATAAATACACATAAATATGTATACTAAAACAAATAAGACACACAATGGGAAAACATTACCGTTATGATGATACTGCCAGCTTCTTGCGAATATGCTCACGAACTTTTACTTTAAAAGATAATCGGTTGGTTGCCATCCTGATTTCCTGGGGGAGCGCATTCCACAGAGAGATAGACTGTATGAAGAAGGAAGAGTGAATGAAGTCTGTGCGGTGAGTGGGACATTGAAGAAGACGATTGTGATTCTTTATTTCGGTGATTTCTTTTACTTTAGAATGAAAATGCAGAAAATAAGCTCGTCAAGTTGTGCTTCATAAGACTATACGTTATTATTACTACAAACAGTAGTTTTAAATTGTTATGTTTTATTGTAATCATTAAAACGGAGCTTAGTGGCCACTATTTTCCGTTTTAATGATTACAATAAAACATAACAATTTAAAACTATTGTTTGTAGTAATAATAACGTATAGTCTTGTAAAGCACAACTTGACGAGCTTATTTATATAACACAAAAAAAAAGTGTTTCTTCACAGAAATAATTGTTTGCAAGTTAAATATACCTCTGCCAAACTGCAAAGCTACATAAACACTACGGACCACACAACACTAAAAACTAAGGGCTTTGGAAAATATTCTGAAAGCATTTTCCCCTAAAAAAAAACTCGATATTTTTGTCAAGATAGGACTATACTCCATGTATTATAAAATTAGAAAAATAACTGTTCTCACCCTTTCGTTATTTCGATGTAAACGTTTAATAAACTCCGTTATTTCACGATAAATACAAAGCACTGTAATCTATTTACCATTTACATTAAAAAAATAACTCGAAAGTGCAGTAATTTCAACAATATTACACAATAACTGTCGTTATTTAGCCGTTATTTGTCTAATGCTATAAGTAAATAGAGTATAGGTAATTTTAACCACTAACAGTAACCAAGATATTAATATTCGCATTAGTCAAGGACCCAAACTGAATTCTTTAGCACCTCATCATTAACACCAATCTTTTCTATTGTTCATACTAAACAAGATCGCCACAAGATAAATGTGAAAAACATCAAAGTTATGAATAGACGAACACCACTAATGTGTTAGACAAGCAGGCTAATGATGGCCTGACAAATAGCCTAGCCGTATAGCCTCAGGTGAACAATGAACGTCAGTGTAGGATGAATAATTGACAGCTCAATGAGTAAAAGGTCGGGCTATAGATGAGGAGATAGTGCTGGCTAGTTGGTAATTTTTCTGTGAGAGAGTAAACTTATCGAGAGGGTAATAGTAAGACAAAGGAATGTAACTTGCCCTGGCGGTGTAGTGCGACTGACATGTTCGCCGAGAGCAGCGTTGCCAGCTTTTCCGCGCTGCTAAGTAAGCTCAGAGTTTCATTCTACACAAGGGTAACCCTGAGTAGGAATGAAATTATAAAAGCTGTATACCGTGTCGTCCATCTTGCAATATACAGCGTGTTACGGAAAGGGTATATACATATCAAAGGCACGGATTCTTTTGGTGATAACAAACTACAGGGCAATATTTTTTAATACCTATACCTACATAAATAAAAAGTTAAGAAACATTTAACTAAAAATTAAATGTTTCCAATTGAATTCTACACATCACTAGACCAAGTCAGCTGATCGGTGTCAATAAACTACACACAAAGAAACGGCGGTAACACGTTTGTTATGATTTAAATTTAATAAACTATCGAAATAAAAAAAATATTAAGCATTTTCTAGTTAGTGCTTTTGAGCTGAAATTTTGTACAGAGATTCTGAACCAGATACACTCTTCACCCCGTTTGTATGGATATACCCTTTCCGTAACACGCTGTATATTTTAGTTATGATATTTTTGTATTTTAATGTTAATTAATTTTATTATTAATTTTTATTTTTATCTGTGTGTTTTTATTATGTTGATGTCTGTATGTTATATTATGTTATGGGTTTAATAATTGCCTGAAATAAATGATATTTAATTATAATTTAATTTAATTTAATTGACTAGAATCTCGTATTTTCATAGTAAACTCCAGATAATTTAAAGCTGCAGACTCAAATAAAATCATCTATCTATACAAATAACTGTATACCGGAGGTATATTATATTATCCTTAGTCCAAATATCGCAGTATCGTAAAAGTTCTAATATTTTTTTGTAATAAAAAAACCACCTATTAACCTAATTTTAAACAACAAATAAAATTACACACAATTGTGTAGTCAAGTGACATACGTGAATAATGTTCAAATTGAGACTTAAAACATGTGAATGCACTGAATAATAAGCTTAATGTGACTTATGATTGTTTGCCTCCGAGATACAAAAATTTAAGTGTCTGTTTGTAATGTAAAAAAAACAGCTTTAATAACAGCTTTTTACTAAAATAATATGAAAGTAATAATTATATCATCATCATCATCATTTCAGCCGAAAGACGTCCACTGCTGGACATAGGCCTCCCCCAAGCACCGCCACCTCGACCGGTACAGTGCTACCCGCACAAAAAAAAAAAATAAAAAAAAAATATATTTTTGTCTGTGTGTTTTTCAGTCTGCCTGTCTGTTTGTTCCAGCTAATCTCCGAAACGGCTGGACCGATTTTAGTGAGGCTTTCACTGGCAGATAGCTGATGTTATAAGGAGTAACTTAGGCTTTTTGGTTTTTTTTAAAGCCACGCGGGGGACGCCTCGGGCAGTAGCTAGTATAAAATATAGCACTCGCAGTCGGCGTGCGTGTATGAATGTATGAAAGAAAACGATGCAAAAGGAGTACACATGTAAGGATCATGGCAGGTGGCGTTCTGTAGTTTCTACCTGCCGCTATAAAAAAAAAACGTGAGTATGTATATAAAATACTAGCTTTTGCCGGTGGCTCAGCCCGCGTGGATGTCGGTTAGCGCGTAAAAAATTAGCCTATATCCTTCTCCATATCTCAGGCTATATTTCTGCCAAATTTCATGACGGTCGGTTAGCGGTTTAGGCGTGAAAACGTAACAGACAGACAGACAGAGTTACTTTCACATTTATAATTTTAAGTACTAGCTTTTGCCCACGGCTCCGCCCGCGTGAATGTCCGTTAACGCGTAAAAAAGTAGCCTATGTCCTTCTCCATATCTCAGGCTATATTTCTGCCAAATTTCATGACGATTGGTTCAGCGGTTTAGGTGTGAAAACGTAGACAGACAGAGTTACTTTCACATTTATAATATTAAGTATGGATATGGATAAAGTTTCAACCAAATAAACTCTTTCTTTACGGCGCACCTTGAACCATTTCGGTTCATTTAACATCAATTACTTTGCTCAGCTACTATTCTATAGTATCAAGTTTTTCTAACTGAACAGACAGCTGTGCTGGAGCCCAAGTCTGCTATTTTTATAAATTCGTCACTCCAACACGATCCCATTGTCATTTTGCTAAAAACTCGTAATCTGCTAAATTCATAATGGTCGATCATTGGTCGGTCAATGGTTTTGTAATAAAATTGTATTACAATGGCATTTTGAACATTTGTTCGTGCCAGATTTCATTTATATATATTTTTACATATTATTTATTAGTGTTATAAGCAATCTGAAGTAGTAGGAAGTTGGTAGTTAGTAGGAAGATTCATTTGTCATTATATGTACCTACGAGATTACCAATTCATTCAATGGAGTGTCAGTGGCTGACCATTGGAAAGTCATAATGACGCCATTATATTAGTAGATTACCAAACGTTTCAAAATCAACAATTATGAAATCAATGATAGACCATTCTGACACTATTGTAATAGCAGACTTGAAGCCCTGCTGGGGAGTTTGTTGCGCCACTTCTTCTTCCCAGCTAAAGCACAAGGAAGTGGTGAAGGGCGGGCATTTTGGGGGACTGGCTTATTTAATTTTGACGTTCAAAAAGTGCTGAGTCTCAGCCTAATTTGAATAAATGACTTTTGATTTTGTATCAACAATTTATCGTAATTAGAGATGATTTATTTTGTACCTATGGAATGTCTCCTGAAATTCTGGTTTTAAAAGTAACAGTAACAGTAGTTTGTAGTAGTAGGTACACTATAGGTACTTGTCTGCCCAACCCATCGGAGAAACAGTCGTGATGTTATGTTATGTTACAATTTCAAATTTTGGATTGTGTAAATCAGAAAGCCAATTCTTGTACTTAAAAAAAAACGTTCCAATTCTGATCGCAATCTTATCTCAGCGACAATCAGTGTCAAAAGCTTGTAAAAGAAATATGTAAATTAGATGTATTTATGACAGATTGAGACCGAAATTAGGATGCAAACGTTCGTAAAATATGTACGGGAATTGCCCCTGTGATAACTACTCTTACATAAAAAAAAAACTCGCTCGCTGAAATACACTGCTTATTACTCGTAAAAATTTACTCATAAGTGAGCGAAATCGTAAGAGTTCTAACAATAAAAAATAAAAACAATATTGTAACGTATAATAATGGACAATTAATACTTGTAAAAAATGAAACAGCTACTAGAATCTCTGTGGGATGGACCATTTTGTTATTTTAGAAGATTTAGGTGTTAATGTTAAGATTTTAATTAAAGAATAGTAAACCTTATGTTGATATGTTTTTCATAAAAATAGGACAAAACCATTTAGAACGTAACCATGTAATCATGTAACCTTATTTAATTTTTTTTTAAGTTATTATTTTTCTCGCCCTCGAGGTGAGGTGTAGTATGTACATATGTACTTAGTAGGTGCGATCTATGCTATAAAATATATTGTATAAGTATAAGATGCTCAGTATGAAATGGTAATCAATCGGCTACAGTTTTTGAATAACACTCCTACAATATTAAACTTGTTTAAAATTCTACTCTAATACGAAACTCAAAGCATTTATTTCAAATAAACTAATAACATGCACCTTTGAATAAATTTTCAATGAGTCGGTCAGTAAAAAAGATGAAGCTAGTTGCCCATTCCAAAGCGTAGTAGGTTTCTATGGAGAAGAACGGGCAAGAAACTCCACGGATACTCTAGTAAAACAAAATATTGGTTATTCATTCATGTTGACATTATACATGTGGTAACATAAGCCATAGCAGCTAAAAGATGACCAGTCCCTCCTCACGGCGCCCGTTCACGAACGACGCACGGATCAGCACCATTCAGCTCAACCATTTTGAAGGGAACACAAAACAATTCTGAAAATAATAATTAACAAGAAGAATTCCAAGCTAACGACTCGGTAGTCGGTGTCTTTGTATCTGTATTTTAGTTTTTTGCCACCGACTTCCGAAATGAAAGCTATTTTTCACTTTGTAGTGTTTTTTTTTTTACAGTTTTTGTTCCTCCCTTTTTAGTGGGTCTGTTTATAATTTATCTAAGTTAAAAAAGCCTAATGTCAACGTGCTCATCGCTTTTTACACATATTGCATTTCCCGATACAGAGACGTTAATTGTTGAGAAGTTCTCCTGCGATTTCACCATCAGCTCCATTTCACCATTCGCATTGTGACGAGCATAAATTGCTTAGCAACCATATCAAAGTAATCGAAGCGCAACCCGTGAAATACATATTATTAAGTAGTTCCGGTGGCCATTTGTGGTCTTCATCATCAGTTCCACTTCATCAAATGGTGCTTTCCGAGAACAAATGCACGAGTTAATATTAAAAATACCCAAATCGCTATAGGTGTGCCTATAATATTTTAAGAGTTCCTTCAATTTTTCCAGGATCCCATCATCAGATCCTGACCTGATGACAATGGGACCACGTAGAAAGTATACATTTCTGAATAAAAAAGAATTATTAAATCGGTCTACCCGTCTTTAAGTAATCAAGGAACATACATATAAAAAATAAAATAAAATAAACATTCCGACGAACTGAGAACCTCCTCCTTTTTTTGAAGTCGGTTAGTATTCATTAACAAGAAGAATTCCTGACTAACGAGGTTGGAAAAATGGAGTAACAAAGTTCACAGTAAGTACCCACGGGGCTTTTTTTGGGTGGGTAATTATCAAAATCTCTTTGAGGCGCGCGTGGAATACAACGCGCTGTCGACCCGGGCCTGGTCCTTACCATACGGCGAGCTGCCCAAAGCTTACAGTCCGCAAGCCCGAGCCTACCCTAGTAGCATTTTTGTTGGCGTTTGGTTGGGCCACATACCTCTGAAGGTGGCCCAACTAAATGCCAACGGAAAATGCTACTAGGGTACGGTGGCCGGGAATCGGCTATCGATTCCCGCCGCCCAGGTCATCTTCCGTGGACCTACGCACGTAGGGGCTACGACGTAATATGACACACAATAAATGAATGGATTCAATATTTTCGCGCACTAACTCTTAGTCTACAAAGGTCGTCGGTTCGGTTCTAAAGTGTTGCATTCTTGGGCAAGGTCAGTGATGCGATCGATAAGTCCCTTTCTCACGTTAAACATCACGCCTTGATCTATGACGGTAAGCAGATTTTAAGGTGGTCAAATTATAATGATTATTTTTGACATTTATTATTAAATCAAAATCACGAGTACCTACGGAAAGTAGTTTTAACATTGTTAGTAATTGTGAAAGAGCTCATCCGGGTAAAACTACCAACATGAGTGTTGTCCCTCGGCAAGCTTCGTGTTTCGTCAATCGTCGGATTTCTATCAGTTACCCTTTGCACTTAGTGCAGACCGTACGCTCCAAAGTATATAAGGTGTATCTATTTATACACGAAATATTTTAAGAGATAGGTAATATAGATTCTATAATATGTGATAAAAAGCCATGACAACGATTTAAAAAAAAATCTAAGCATTTTTATTGAACAAATTAAATAATTTTAAATTACTTCATCAAAGACGTGTTCACGTCAAAAAAAAAAAACACAAAAATGGCACCTACTATTTATATTTAAATACAATTTGTGAAACAACACACTGCTAAAGTTCCCATATTCAATGTTACTACTTGAGATTGAAATGACTCTTGATAAAAACCACGGTTTTAAATAACTTCCGTTGAAGTGCTCACAGTGTCACTTTTTTGGGTGTGTAATGTTTGGTATAATAACAGATAGTCTAATTTCATTTGACATAACTTTCATATGATATAATTTTCATTTTTTTTATTTTTTATTCTACTATGAGTTTGCTCTTGACTTTAGTCTAGGTCTGGATGACAGAGACAAAGTCTACGATGGAGTGAGCTTACCCAGAAGAAGCCTGTTCACTCTCACTTTGAATAGATTAGGGTTGTATGCGTTCGGAAACACAGACGCAGGCAGAGTTCCACTCCTTTGCTGCGCGCATTATAAAAGACGTTTGAAAACGCTTAGTGCGAGTTGGTGGAATATCAACTAGGTAGGGGTGGTAACTTGCAGTGCGTCTAGATGTCCGATGGTAGAAGGGGGCCGGTGGAATGAGGTCGTGGAGTTCATGGGCACACTCTCCGAAGTACAATCTGTAGAAGACCGACAAGCAGGCAACCTTGCGGCGATGAGCCAAGCTGTGAAGCTTGGCATCCACCAGTTTTACGTCGCCAATGAGCCTCTTAGCTCTGCGTTCCACCGAGTCAAGCGCAGCAAGTTGGTACTTTGCTGAGCCATCCCAAAGGTGGCTGCAATACTCCATGCAGGAACGGACTTGTGCTTTGTAAAGGGTTAAAAGCTGTCCAGGCGTAAAGTATCGCTTCACCCTATTTAGGACGCCCAGTTTCTTGGCCGCAGTTTGAGCTTTGCACTCGATGGTGGAGCCGAAGTTGAGACCAGATGTCAACTCCATGCCTAGGAGCTCGAGCCGATCAGTTACAGGAACAGATGCACCCCGAAAAGTAGGAGTTTGATCAAAACGACTCCTTTTAGCGGTAAAGAGACACGCCTGTGTTTTGGTGGCATAAAATTTCATATGCTATAAAAACATTTAACCTAATTTCATATGATCTAATGTTATATTTGATATAATTTTTATTTTCTCTAATTTCATTTAGTAGGTATAACGTTCGTTTCATATAATTTTCAAATTGTATAATGCTCTTTTTATATAATTTTCATTAGACCTTACTTTCATATTAACTAATTTTTTAAGGTAACGCATCGTTCTTGAGAAAACCAAATTATATTGTAACCTAACCTCAAAACATTAAAGTTGCTTCTGCGGAGAAGGAGAAGGAGAAAAGATTTAGTTGTCCAAGTTCCCCAAACTAAAACTAGATTTGCATGCAGGCAATTTAATAAACGATCTACTCAGCTCTATAACAAAATTAACAAACATGTTTATGTATATAATAAAAGTTACCACGACTGTAAAAAATATATAGTAGACTGGATAAAACCACTTACCTACGAGGAAACCGAGGCACTCCTGGAACACGTTGAGTAGCCGAAATATATCACATGTATTATATATAAATAAACCATAACTTAAAACACCATACACTATACCACACCACACACCTCATCACACACACCACACACACCACACCACACCACACCACAACACAACACATCACACCACACCACACCACACCAAACCACACCACACCACACCACACCACACTACACCATACTATAATAATAATAATAATACCATTTATTTCAGGCAACATAGGCCCATAGAAATATACCTTAACCTAAACATACATATTTTAATATAAAACTTAGTACTTCACTTAGCACTAGCTGCACTTTGTACTGTCCTGTGGAACTTGTCCGCGGAAGCGACGGAACACCACGTCCTGCGGCCAAAAGTCTTCTTCCATCACGACGGGCAGATACAGATTCGGAACACGCACGATGAACGCCTTGAAGTTGACGTTCCGGTGCGATTCCAGTAACTGCACCCTCGGCATGTACGTTGTCCTTTGGCGCACGTACTCCACGATGTCCTCCGCCTTAGTGGTGTGTTGTGGAGATGTACACCGGTGTGTTCGGCTTTGGGGCACGTAGACTCACTTCGGGCTCCGGAGAAGCTTTGCCACAGCGGTTCTTGTTCGTTCGCGAACGGCGCTTCCTCCTTTGCACCGTCAGGAAACCATCATCATTATCAGCCCTTTTCAGCGCCTTTTCTGGCATGGGCTTGATACTAGGAGCACCAGGGGCACTCGCGGTGATGCTAGCGAAATCCCTTTGGAGGGGTTTCGCCAGGGCTGCACACACTGGCAACGGGACGGGGTGATGGGTTCGGGAGGCGCTGCGTGAAGGAGCCGCGGTGACGAGCACGGGGCTGCAGGGCGCCCCAGCGCGGTTTTCTGCTAGCTCAGCAATCACCGGATGCGCTGGCGACGAAACTGCTGACGCGGAATTCGACGACACTATGACACTACACACTACATCACATGCACTAACTGAGAATAAGCTTCATAAGTTTTATTCTTACAATTAATCATTCAAATTGCAACTTCACATGGATTCTTATTTTTATTTTCTTAAGATTAAAATTTGAATTTATTTAATTAATTATTTGATTTTTTAATTTAATTTTATTTGTTTTAATTTATTTAAATTTAAGCTAAATACAGAAAAATTTACTTACATTGCATGGTTACCCTTTAATGTACGATAATGATGCGAAAGAGCGGAGCCTTCTAATAGTCATTGTTTGCCTAAAAGAAGGCTCCAAACACGTTTAAATGTAAAATGTAATTTTCTATTTGTCACAATAAACTATTTTGTATTTTGTATTTGTATTTTTGTATTCTGCATCGTCTCCGGAACTGCGAGAAGTGCAAACCCTTCGCTCTTACGTAACAAAGGATAGGCACCCATGCTCACCTCTGCAGCTTCGGCTTGCTGGTCGCCCCGGGCGACCAGCCTCAGCCGCTGCGGCTCGCACGGGTGCCTATGCTTTGTTACAGCGGGCGGGGTTTGCTCTCCCTTCACGCCTCCGGGTTTTTTTCTACAATCTAGGGTAGGACTAAGTAAAGTCGGGGTGTCCCGATTCGGTTTTGGAACAGATTCAACCTATTCACTACAAGCCGGTGTATAATTATGTTGTCGCCATAACGTAGATTTTTTTTTTTCGTGCTTATCTTGTCCATATCTTGAAATAGCCAATTCTACGATATAGCTACAACATATTTTTTTATTACTTATAGATTTTGATTATTATAACAACTGAATATTATATTAATTGAATATTATTTCAAATCTGCATTATATAAACTGTTCAATATACCATATGAAATTAGGTAAAATGAAATTATTCATTATATCATTTGGTCGTTATATTAAAAAAATATATATATTAAATTAAATTAGGTCTTATGATCATTAGAACTTTTGTTATTATATCAAACGTTACACAACCCTCTTTTTTAATAGTTAGGCAGTAAAATCTCATTTCTCACAAAAACGTACTTTGGCCGCTTAAGCACCAAGCCACTATAATTATTATTGTAGTTCACTGCAGTAATATGACAAATTGTTATTTAATTTGGTATTATGTCATGACAAAATGATGTGGCTGGCTTTATGTCATAGGAAGGCAGTCTGATCAAATAATAGGTGTAGCCAGATGTAAAAAATTGGTTGTCTGTAAAGTCTGTTTACGGACGATAATTTTACGTAATAACATAACACAAGCCGAACGCTTAGGCCGATCGTGCCTCTCTATCGCTTGTTCCGCGCTCTCGCTTGCACGCTCGGCTCAGGCGGAACGTGATAATGAGTCATGCTTTTTCGTGCGTTCAGCCGTCGTCCATCGATATACCGTTTTTTTTTTCTCTTTAGCTGTCCGGCGGACTCGAACGCAGATCATCACTGCATTGAAAATTTTACAGAATGTAATTGACTTCCCAGAATTGCACAATCATACTATGCACATTTTATGTCCCTGACAATTACCTATGCCACCGGTCTAACCGCCAGCACAGACTATTCGCGACTGCGAAATGCCGCACGGTGTCCCGTACACATTCCCCGCTGTGTCGCATGAGCAGCGCAATCAATGCCCTTATTTTTGACCTACCCACCGATTGTGACGTGTTGACCGACAGATTCAACCAAATCATGTTATTGTGATCGAGATTTTGTAAAAGACATTCTGACTGCATGTCCTAATAATTTGTAACCGAATTGTATTTTTTCCATGTTTTACTTAAGCTGTACGTACCTATCACGACGAAATTGTAATTAATAATGCATACGGTATTAATAAGTTACTGTTACTGGTTTATAACCGTTCTAATCTCATTCTCACGCGGGCGGAGCTGCGGGCAAAAGCTAGTAACAATTTTTTTATTATTATTTTCACGTCAATATTTTTTTAAGCCTCAACGGGGAAGCTCTAGGCCTTCATGTCACCTGATGGTAAGTGATGATAAAGCCGAAGGTGGAAGCGAGCTTCACCCGGAATCCTCAACCACAGAGGAACTGGCTATCTTACTTCTAACTGCCGAAACACAACAAATGCTGGTAACATTGTTGTTATGGCGACAGATTTAGATAAGAAGGTGGTAGCTAGCCAGGCGGACTGAAAACAAACTCTACCACTAAACAAACCGAGCAGATCTTTTTTTTTCTCCGCTAGGAATCGCACACGGGATCTCTTGGTCTGAGACAGGTGGTTTTACCATTAGATTACAGGGTGGTTAAAGGCGCGGTCTGTATCGTTTAGTGTCCGTTTATTAAAGAGCCAATCACCATTTTGACTTAAGTCTAGACTAGATGACAATGACAGAAGCGCCACTATAGGAATAAACCTCACTTTCTGTTTCGATACTCTTACATTTTCAACTGAAACCCATTGTGACACCCTATGTAACAGTTCTACATTAATATCTGTAATTTTTCTGGTGTAAATAATAAATAGTATTCTATCTATTTATCTGAAACGTAGTTTAAGTGGCACTAATTTACCTCCTGAGAAGAACTTTTTCACAAGCAGCTACAGCTCCCCCCTAATTAAAACATAGTTGCCTGTGTTTAAAAGACTCGTGAAGGAACATTACCTGTAATTGTGATCTTGTTCTCGTTGTTAGCTGTAATAATCTATAGTCTTCATTTATTTTTGTTGCTTATTTAGTTAGTATGTAGGTATGTATCTATGTATCTATTACATAGCATACATCTGTGTATCTATTACAGTATATTGCACTTTCATACTTTTTATTTGCATCAGTGACAATGACAACCCCATTTTATGTCCAGAAATTCACCGTCCATGCCAAGGTTGCCTTTTTTTTTTGAGGATGGGAAATCATCAAATGATCTGCTCTGGGTGGAGCGGAAGGGAGTGTCAGACTATTACTGACTAAAACCCACCCGTGTTCTTTCCTTGGCCCTTTATGTTCCGGGGCAGCGGTATCCCTTTCGGACAATCCCGCGTTTTATGTCCAGAAATTCACTATCCATGCCAAGGTTGCCTGGAAGAGACCGCAGTAAGCGATAAGGCCGCCCTTTTTATATTTTCTAGTGTATAAGTTTGTTGTTTTAGTAATATGTAATCTGGTGTACAATAAAGTACATGAAATTATGGCCATTCTTGTGTCATTCTCTCATCAGATTATTCTGTACCACATGCCCACTAACCGTAAGTCCTCGACCTCGCATCTTTGGCAAAAACGGCTGATTATTTGATATACTCTATTGAGGTTACGAATGTACCTACGTTATATTATATATTAGATGCTTGAGTCACTCTGACATAATAACGGCCACGCGGATTCGAAGCAAGGTTAAGCTGTTCATTAGCTGAAGTTGTTGCGTGGATGGGCTACCGTATTTTAAATCGAAACACAAATGTACAGTCGCCAGCACATCAAGCTACTACAATCTGTCAAATTTCTTTAATAGATTTTCAACTTTATCACTACAATATAAGGTTCAAGGTTGATTGCGAAAATTTGACAGTTTCGGGTAGGTTGTAGGCGTCTGTACAGTCGCCAGCACATCAGGCTACATGAAACTGTCAAATTTCTAAAAACGATTTTATACTTTAAAATCTTGATGGTTGAGTTCAAAATCGAATGAGAAAATCTGACAGTTTACATATGGAGAGAAATTGTTTGGAGCTCCGGAATCACTTTTACACGTCATATAAAAAATAAGCTAGATGATGTCGACATTTCCTATCTGACTACCCCTGAGAAGAATTGGCGAAACAAACTCAGGGGTCAAAATTCCATTAATATTTCTATTTATATAGTTTAATTAAAACTTTACATTTTCATCGTAAAATAAAATACTTATTTTTTTTAAATAATATTTTTTTATTATTTAAAGATAAATTTATCTCTTTAATATCTTCAATTTTATGCTCTAATTTATAAACTATTTAAATTAATAGTCTCTTTTAAAATCCAGACATAATCTTGGTCACATCAAGTGAGGACCAGCGTACTCCGTAGAGGGTCTTTTAAAGAAAGCACCACACAAATTTGAGTAGACCTGTCCAGCCAGTGCAAACATTTGTCAGTAATCGTGTATCTCAACTCAGGACATAAGGAGCTCAACAACTCGACAAACAATAAAAAACAAAAAAAAAAACTGCGGGACATTTGCATAGGCCGCATAAAGTACCAAAATGCCAAACCATCATTAAAACTAAATGAATATTCATGTAATTTTGTATATAATATTCAACAATGTGTGATTAAATTAATAATTAAAACTTCAAGTTTTACAGTTTTATCACAAGACTTAGCAGAGCGAGCAGCTCAATCCCACGCTTATCCAGGTCTCTCCCAGAGATTGCAGTAACAACAAAAAAAAGCTCCCTTTCTCTTCAAACACAGCCTGGAAGCTTTCTACCAGGCCTCTAAGAAAATGTAATCGTGAACATACGAGTAGCTAGCAACTACATCCAAACAGTTGTGTAACCCGCGCGTCTAAACATTGTACTATTGTCTTTATTTTCCCGTGCAAATCCGTTTTATGTGGAGATAAACTTCGGACTTAAACCTTTTTCTTTCCTAACTTATAAGAAATCCATAATATCTCACTATTTTGCTAAGCTTTCCTTCAAAATTTTTTTTTTTTTTTAAAGAAAGAAAGAAAAATGCGTTTATTACGCGTAAGAATTACAGCAAAAATACACCTTAAAACTATAAAAAAACAGAAAACAATGAATTCAATGCCAAAAGGCCTGGCTCAACATAATGTCAGATGACAACACAAGTTGTACCACCTTATCAATTTTATCCAATGTTATAATTTCAAAGAATATTCAATTTTACCTTTACTAATTTCATAATTTTCAATGAGAATTTCATAAATGAGAAATGTATTTTTTTTTTTTCGTAAGTAGCTTTGTACAACCAGTTATACACGTCAATCATATTTTTAGAACTAGATGAGGTCCGCGTTTCCTATCTGACTACTCTGAGAAGAAAGGCCGAAACAAACTCAGAGGTCATAACAACAATATAACATTAATTTCATTTAAATGTAACTTATTACTCATGTATTTTTTTTTTTCAGTATTAGCGCTTATTACTAAATAATTTAGCTTATTTCTCAGATTATTTTTTTTGTGCATGTGGTGGTTACCTATAAGTAACTGAGGTACTGTTAGTTTATTTTGTAAAATGTATTATAATGTATGTGTTTTTATCAGTATAATCAATTATTGGTGAATCTAATAAAGTAAAGGCATAATGTATTTACAAGGCAGATGTGAGTGGAAATGCCAGGAGGATGCCCTAGGAGGACTTAAATAGGGTGTATCTATTCTTACACGAAATATTTAAGAGAAACATCTTTATGTGGTAAAAATGCCATAGCAGCGAAAAATTTTGTTTTATGCAAGCCCTTTTATTTTTACTTAATTATTATAATTTTAAAATTGCTTGAGACATTTTGCAAAAAACCTTCACATACTTATTTTATGAATGACCCGCCCGGACGCGGCGACGGTGGCGGCACGAGCGCGGTGCCTTTTGATAATTAATCATCATAATCCAGTAATTTAAATTATTTAATTTGTTATCTAATAAACATAGATTTAAAAATAAATTGTCTGTTAAGTCGGTTTACGGACAATAATTTTGCGTGTCAACGTAACACAAGCCGAACGCTGAGGCCGATCGTGCCTCTCTATCGCTTGTCCCACGCTCTCGCTTGCACGCCCGGCTCAGGCGGAACGTGACAATGAGTCATGCTTTTTCATGCGTGCAGCCAGCGTTCATCTATTTATAAGACGTTATCACGTCAAAAAAAAAAAAAACATGTCGTCTTTACCACCTATCTCATAAAATATTTCTTGTACGAATAGATACACCTTATATAGTGACCTAATTGGTGATGTTCTTCAGAAAGGTCAGGTGCGTAGCACTCGCAACCGGGGCGTGCCTGTATGACCAGATGTATGAATGTAAACGAAGCAAAAGGAGTATGACAGGAGCGTAGCAGGTGGCGCTCTATAGTTTCTGCCTAACCCCATGGGAAGAAGGCGTAAGTTTATGTATTTATGTAATAAAATAAATAAATAAATAGTAGTATATCAGCTTTTCGTACACTCCTTTTTAGAGATCCTATTGAAACGGTTCGTTCAATAAAGCACCATCACACCAGAGGGCCAAGTCTACTAATGTACAAACGTTGCAATGGTCTCTTCATTGTGAGTTTTTGACAGATTTGCCATACAAACACTGTCAAATACTCACAATGGCGAGACCATTGTAACGTTTGTAAATTAGTAGACTTAGGCCCCTGGGCCTCAACTCTGCTATTACAATAGTGTCAGAATGGTCTAACATTGATTTCATAATTGTTGATTTTGACAAGTTTGGTAATCTACTAATATAATGGCGTCATTATGACTTTCCAATGGTCAGCCACTGACACTCCATTGAAAGAATATTGGTTATCTCGTACATAATGACAAATGAAACTTTCTAATAAACTTCCAACTTCCTACTACTTCAGATTGCTTATAACACTAATAATATGTAAAAATATATATAAATGAAATCTGGCATGAATAAATATTCAAAATGCCATTGTAATACAATTCTATTACGAGACCATTGACCGACCAATGATCGACCATTATGAATTTAGCAGATTACGAACTTTTAGCAAAATAACAATGGGATCGTGTTGGAGTGACGAATTTATAAAAATAGCAGACTTGGGCCCCAGTTATTCTACAACCAAGCAACACTGCTGTGTTCCATCGTTAATGATACAGATGCCGTACCTAACTAACTACCTATGAAGATTTAAGCTATGTCTTCGCGTGTCGGTCGCAAATCGTAATGCAATGTCGTGCGTGTCACGTTCATCTAGGCCGTGACTTACGCGGTATTGCATTATAATATAACCAAGTATGCAGTGTGGTGTGGATGATGTGAGCTGTTACAAAAGAAGTATTCCAAAGGAAAGATTGTGTGGAAGATCATCATCATCATCGTCATTTCAGCCGAAAGTCGTCCACTGCTGGACATAGGCCTCCCCCAAGCACCGCCACTTCTTCCGGTTCTGTGCTTCCCGCATCCAGCGGATTCCTGCGGCTTTCACAAGGTCATCGGTTCACCTTTTGGGAGGCCTTCCAACGCTACGTTTTCCGGTGTGTGGAAGATATTGGTTAGGAAGTAAATAAACTCTGAGATGATAGCTGATGTAAATGATAAATAATAAATTATTTCTGTAAGTAGGTTTTTACTTTTACACGTCAATCATATTTTTAAACTAGATGAGGACAGCGTTTCCTATTTGACTACTCGGCGAAGATAGGCCAAAACAAACTCAAACAAGTTTCTTTTAAGTCCAGACATAATCTTGGTCAGATCATGTGAAGACCATGTCGATATGTCTGAAATTGTCTTTTAAGGAAAGAACCACACAGATTGAGTGAACTTGTCCAGTCAGTGCACGAATTTGTCAGTAATCGTGCGGCTCAACTCGTAACTTAATGAGCTCAACGATTCGATGAACAATACCAGGTAATGATCATGAATTTGTAAAACTTACCAGTTAAGTTCACATTGTGAAATTCAATTAATATATTGAGTATAGAAAGAGTCTATAGGTATGAAGTTGTATGGAAGATAAAGTGGCATTGTGATTTGATAATTAATCATCATATCAAGTAATTTTAATTTTATAAATAATAAACTCAGATATAAAAAATGTGTCAAAAAATGGTGTTGTTATGGCCCGTTGGTTAAGGCCTCGCCTCTCATGCATGAGGTTGTGGGTTCAAATCCGGGCAAGTACCAATGTGACTTTTTCAATTCATATGTATGTACTTTCTGAGTTTATCTTGGACACTACTGACATTGGTGAAGGAAAACATCGTGCGGAAACCTGGACTTATAGTTAATATAAGTCTGAAATCGCCAACCCGTCTTGAGCAAGCGTGGTGATCAATGCTCGTGTCTTCTCTGTATGAGAAGAGGCCTTTTCCCAGCAGTGGGACAGTTATAGGCTGGTATCTATATATATAAAAATGAATCCCTATTTCCCTTGGTCACGGCATCACGCGTGAACGGCTGGACCGATTTCGCTAATTATTTTTTTGTTGTTTTTGTTATTGTCAGGAGAAGGTTCTTATGTAAGAAAAATTTAAGAAAGTTAAAAAAAAAAATTGTAAGAAAACGACCATATTTACATTTTTATTGTAATAATAAGTAGGTAACTCTATCTTCTAATGTAACTTTATGGCGTTTGACATAACGTGTCAGTCATCATTTGGTAGGTCTGAGAATAGATTTTATCAAAAAAATAAAAAAATAAATGAGGTTTTAGTTAGGTAGGGTAGGGTAGGTAGGGTTGGTAGGGTAGGGTAGGGTAGGGTAGGTAGGTGGGTAGGGTAGGGTAGGGTAGAATAGGGTAGGGTAGGTAGGTAGGGTAGGGTAGGGTAGATAGGTAGGTAGGGTAGGATAGGGTAAGGTAGGGTAGGGTATGTAGGTAGTTTCCTTTGCGCGTAGACAAACTGCCACAGTCAAATAGCTTTTGACAGAACGAAGTCTGTCGGGTCAGCTAGTTATTTATAAAAAAAAGATCGTTTCCATAGCTTCTTTACCACCTATAGGTGTATCTCTTAAAATATTTCGTGTTTGAATAGATACACCCTATATATACTACTACCGTGAATTTTTTCACATATCCAAAAACAACTATTTTGCTGGCTGTGCTAATTTTTGTTACGGTAACAAAAATTATCAAAATGGATTCCATAGATCCGCAATATTTTTACGAACGGCCTATGCAACTTTATCCCACACCATGGGATAGACGAGAAAAAGAATATCATTCTCACTTTTCGTGTAAGAGCATTTTACGTCCCTACAATTTCTCTTTTTCATGATTTTATTTTACCACTTTGCCGGCATGATTAATATTTATAACTTTTCTAGTACAGTCAGTATACACAATTAGCTGACCCCCCCTTGCATGGATGGTTGTAATTTTTTTGAATACGGATCGATACATTTTTATAATTCTTAATTTCATTTAAATACCTATACGAAATCTACCCAAAACTAGAAAAAAATTAAAATCGTACGATTCGTTAGTAAAAAAATATGGGGGGGGTCAGCTAATTGTGTATACCTACTGACTGTACTAAGAGACTCCGAGCTTAGCCGCGAACCGACGGACATGGCGTAACTATAAGGGTATACAGAACCTTAAAAATAGGATGGTAATGAAAAATAGTGTGTATTTCACACTATTTTTCATTACCATCCTACCATTACCTACCATTCTACCATCAGGTAAAGGTTACAACTCAAATTCAAAGTCAAAGCATTTATTTCAAATAGGCACATAAATGGCACTTTTGAACGTCAAAATTTACACGCAAATAAAATTGATTCTAGTTGCTTCTTCCAAAAGGTAGTTTCGCATGGAGAAGAATGGGCAAGAAACTCCACCGTTATTCTTTTAAACTGTTTTACAATAGTTTGTATACATCAATTATATCATTACATGTGAAGACGATGTACCTAGTATAAAATTACTATACCACAACAGGTAATAACAATAAAGAAATAAGCATTGACGGATAAATTAACCATAATGTTAGATACAAAATGCTCACATATTTACAAATATTGTATTATTTTTTTACAAATAAAAAAGAAGACGATTTTGTGAAGATAATTTTGTTAATTATTTTGATATTACCACTCAAATAACACTTCCGTAATATTTATGGAAAAATTTCCTATTTCAAAGTTCAAGGCAATTATTGCTTACAAAAAGTCGCCAAAAATGTATGACACCATGCAAATTGATCACTTTAGGCTACGGCTATTAAAAATCATGCACGGTCCGATCATTCAACTTTTAACATACATCTACATGTCATTGTGACATGGAGAATATTTTAAGAGGTGGGGTACACGAGTTTGTTATATTCTTCTCCATTTATTGAACATTTACAATCCATGACAGAAAATAACGCTTTTTAATGGAAATGTTGTTTAAATCACCTTAATTAATCTTCATTTCCATAAATCAATTGTTACTTTCTTGACTTCCATAGACGAGACGTCACGCAGAACCAAATTCCGACATTTTATAAACGAACTAGCCTTCCGCCCGCGACTTCATCCGTGTGAAATTTCTTGTTCACTCGACCCACCCCGTATATAGCATTTGCATTACCTGCCCGCGCTATTACTTCGTTTTTGCTTAGCGTCTCCGCTCGGCTCCTAAGGGTCGTAACGAAATGTTAAATAGCCTTCCTCGAAAATTGCACTATCACATGCAAAAATATTTTTTCAAATCCTGCTGGTAGTTCTACAGATTAGCGCGCGAACAAACAAACAAAAAACCTACTCTTCAGCTTTATTATTAGTATATAGATTACTCTTAGAAGCTACCTTAAACGTTTTAAGTTTATAAAGTCACTTAGAAAATATGTGTTCAGGAAAGCAGGCTAGGAGGATTTATGTACTTGTGTATCTATTTGATTTGTTATCTTTTTAATATTTTTATTATTATTATTATTATCTCCTCTCCTCCCTATTAAATAGAGCATCTGTCATCTTATCTCTTCACTACCCTTGGTTGACTGGTAGAGAATGCCTATGGCATTAAGTCCGCCTTTATACCTTATTGTGTGTGAGAAGTTTAAATAAATATAATAAATAAATAAAGTCTTTTCAGAAGATGCGGTCCTCACACTACACAAAATCTTAAAAAAGTATTTCAAAGTCAGAAAATAGAAGTTGAAGAATCTAGATAATACTCGTGTGCCGTCTGCACCACCACTTAAGAATATCAATTACATAATTTATTACCGTAGTGTACAATAAGTTAAAAACATGTAATAAAATAACTCTTTAAATGGTTGCTACAAGACTTCCTAGCAGAAGATGTTGCTACAACTAGTTTTAGTGACGGAAATGATTTGCCTTATTGACAGTTGATTCGCCCAAATCTAATGTCCCTAAAAAAATTGACTTCCAAACTGAAACTCAAAGCATTTATTTCAAATAAACCAATTACAGGCACTTTTGAATTATCAAGGGTTCGGTCAGTCAGAAAGATGAATCTGGTTGCTCATTTCAAAGCGTAGTAGGTTCCTATGGAGAAGAACGGACAAGAAACTCCACCGCCTTTTTATGCCAGGATACAGTATCATTTTAATTTATTTCAAAATGTCATATTTGGCATGGCACCGTTAGATAGATAGATAGACAGAATACTCTTTATTATGTACACCATAAACCGTTACCGTAACCGTTTCTATTGAATGACATGCTAACATCTGAAAACCGTTTTTTTTTTTTTTTCTCGGTTATCCTGTTTTCGCTCACTGCTGGGCAAAGGTTCCCCCATATTTTTCAAATTTTCTTTATGCTGTGCCTTCTCCGTCCAATCGGTTAGGAACGAGTCTAAATCGTCACGCCAGCGTTTCTAAGTACTCGGTGACAACGCTCGTCTTAAGGCACCCACAGTGTGACGATCCTGGCCCATCTGACGCATCCTATAGGTGTGTTCCGCCCAATCCCATTTTAGCCTCGCAGACTTATCGCCAACATGGGACAAACAGAAAATAATACTCGGAAATATTGCAGCTTGTAGGAAGATAGACATTTTACTAAGAATACGCGCAGACACGCGCCCGCGCCTCCCGCACCCCGCGTTGCGCGGGCGTCCGCACCCCGCTCTGCGCCCGGCAGTCCGGCTCGCACCACGCTCGCTAATGTCACGAATTGCGCTATTTCGTTGTCTTGTCATACTGTAATTCCTCAACTTTTAAGTATTTTATGTGTTTTGTATTGGTCTGAGTGATTATAATTCATTGTAAAGTTTAAATCCTATTTCATTCACCCCTACAAGCTTCTAAAATGTCTTTTTAGACTTGCATGGCACCACTGTGCGTCGTTTTTAAGGTTTAATCCCATCTCTTCCCCTTCTCATCTCTTCCTCTATGCGTTTACCTACAAAAAATTCCCATCTCTTCTATAAACGCATAGGGGAAGAGATGGGAAGGGGAAGAGATGGGACTAAACCATTTTTAAAAGGTAGGTACCATTTTGAGGGTGACTACAGAAAATACCCAACTCCTTGGAGCTTTTTCACACCCGGTGGCCATCTTTGCTTATGAAAAGCAGCTCCAAGACTATGGAATAGAATAGTTTTATTTTCAGACAAAGTCCTTAGCGCTTGTAACAATTTTACTTAACATCTAGTGTTAGTACAGACACAGATTAACAAATAATATGAAAATTAAAATTCAGTGTAGAGCGGCATCCCACCTCCGCAACATCAGGGAATCCAACCGATCTGCGGACACACTAAGGCCCGTATTACAGAACGTCACTCAATACTCAAGCATTACTTAAAACTAGTTTCAACCAATCAAATGGCTTGAATCTAGTTTTAAGTAATGCTTGATTATTGAGTGACGTTCTGTAATACGGGCCTAAGAATGCTCTTGGTGCTGCCGCGAACTCGCAAAATCAGGGATGTACATATTTTTCTAATACACTCACGCCTTCTTCCTATCCCCATAGGAGCAGGTGGAGTTCTATAGTGCCTGCCTACCCCTGTAGGCAGGCACTATAGAACTCCACCTGCTTTAAATACCGGTAAATTTTCATAACGTTACCTTGTATTGACAGAGTTAACGTTATTTTTAAAATAACGGTAATCGATTTAACTTTATTTATGCGACTATTAATTTTATCGTTATTTTAAACGGGTGAGATGTAAGTAGTGGGGCCTGAGGCGTGCGGCGCGGCGGGAGGCCGCCCTCGCGCCTCTCTGATGCCGTGACGTTCAAAACGTTGCCTGAATCTGCCTGATTCTTACCCACAGAACGGCAACGTAGCTAAATTAACGTTAGTTATCGTATTTTTGTTAATGTTAATTAACGTTATATTACTGGTAATGTTATCAAGTAACGTTAAATTTTTGTAACGTTAGTAGGTATAACATTGAAATTTAACGTTACGTAACGGTTATTATTTATTATTTGGTAACGTTAACAAGCCCTGCCTGCTACGCTCCTTACATACTCCTTTTACTTCGTTTAAGTTCATACATCTGGTCATACACGCACGCCGGTTGCGAGTACTACGCACCTGACCTCTCTGAAGAATGGGGAATTTGTTGCGCCACTTCTTCTTCCCAGCTAAACTAGGAAATGGTGAAGGGAGGAGCATTAAAGCGGAGCTTAGTGGCCACTATTTTCCGTTTTAATGATTACAATAAAACATAACAATTTAAAACTACTGTTTGTAGTAATAATAACGTATAGTCTTGTGAAGCACAACTTGACGAGCTTATTTTCTGCATTTTCATTCTAAAATAAAATAAATCACCGAAATAACGATGAGGGCGCCACTGTGCGCTCGGCGTAGTCTTAAACCGCACCGTTGTCTTATCATATCATTTTTTAGCCTGTGGCGGCATTTACAACGCCACATGCCACCTGCGCATCAAAACACCTGACGTCACAAATCCTGCATCGCGCAATCAGAGTTTACCGCGCGACTAGCATTTATACAACATCCCGACATCAACCGTCGGGCAGTTGCCCACCAGACACTACACCCGTCTGGTCGGAGGATCCTCTCTTTACTATAGAGTACTAGCTGACCCGACAGACTTCGTTCTGTCAAAAGCTATTTAAATGTGGTAGTTTGTCTTCGCGAAATGGAAATATAGTATAAACTCCACTACTCTACCCTACCCTACCTACCTACCTACCCTACCCTAGCTACCCTACTTTACCCTACCCTACCTACCTACCCTACCTACCTACCTACCCTACCCTACCCTACCCTACCTACCCTACTTAACCCTACCCTACCTACCTACCCTACCTACCTACCCTACCCTACCTACCCTACCTACCTAATTTATTTTTTTAAAGGTTTTAGGTAGGTAGGGTAGGTACCCTACCTACCTAAAACCTTTAAAAAAATAAATTACCTACCCTACCTACCTACCCTACCTACCTACCTACCCTACCCTACCCTACCCTACCTACCCTACTTAACCCTACCCTACCTACCTACCCTACCTACCTACCCTACCCTACCTACCCTACCTACCTAATTTATTTTTTTAAAGGTTTTAGGTAGGTAGGGTAGGTACCCTACCTACCTAACACCTGTAAAAAATAAATTGATAAAAACCTATTCTCAGACCTACGAGTACCAAATGATGACTGACACGTTATGTCAAACGCCATAAAGTTACCTACATTAGAAGATGATAGCTTATGATTACATTAGAAAAGTAAATATGGTCGTTTTCTTAAATTTTAATTTTTTTTTTTTAGCTCTCTTAATTTTTTCTTACATAAAAACCTCCTGACAATAACAAACACAACAAAAAAATTTTATTGCGAAATCGGTCCAACCGTTCAATACCTTAGCCTCAGCAACACGTGGTGGTTATGCTATTAAATTGTAGCTTATATGCAACGTTTGTATTTTTAACATAGCGCCATCTATTGAATACTTACTCAATCCAGTCAACAGATATCGCCATCTGTTAGAATCGTTTGGAGCTAACAGATAATTGTGACTGTCAAATAATAGACAAATAATATGCAATAAAATAATATTGCGACTATAAATTGAGATTTAAGCTATCCTATCTTTCAAGTTGGATCTAATTGCACACGGTGTGCAAATCTAATTTAAAATCGGTTCAGTAGTTTAGGAGTCCATCGCGGACAAACAACGTGACACATAATTTGTATATATATAATAAAGATTACTGAACTTAACACCCTGTTCCTCATTATTCATTCTATTATACTGGTGACCCCGAACATGGACATTAGCACAGCATTCGTGCAAATACTCCTCCTCATACCTCTATAAGCCTATCATTCATAGTCACGCCACACTAGGAATCTTAATTGATAGCCAGTTTACATGGAAGCCGCAAGCAGAAGATATCTGTAAACGTCTGAGCACAGCCGCGTTTATGTTATACAACCTATCCAAAAAAGTAAATCGGTCAACAATACTAGTGGCCTACCATGGTCTTGTAATTTCTATTTTAAGATTTGGTGTTATATTTTGGGGTTATTGCAGTGAACCAGAAAGCATTTTTAAAGCTCAAAAGCGCTGTTTGAGAGCTATATTTGGCCTTAAAGTTACTGACAGTTGTGTGCCTATATTTAAGTTTCAGAAACTATTAACTTTCCCATGCCTCTATATCCTCGAATTAGCAATATTTGTTAAAACAAACCGTAATTTATTTGCCACATTAACAGAAACCAGAAAACGGAGTACATCATTAAGATCACAATATCAGAATTTACTTCACACAGGCACATTTAAGACGAGTTTATTAAAAAAATGTAATTTGTATGGCTCCTGTTGTCTTTAATAAAATTCCCGATCATATGAAAACCTTGCCCTTGATGAAATTTAAAAAATGTTTTACTGAATTACTTCTAGATAAATGTTATTATTCTGTTCAGGATTTCCTAAATGATACATCTTAATAACCTATTTTGATAACTTGTATAATAATTATTGTGTTTGCATGCCAACAAGGCAGAATGTACACGGTTCTTTATTATGTTATTTACGATCCTATTTGTATGTACCTGCATTCAAAGCAAATAAAGTATATTCTATTCTATTCTATTCACACATGCTTCGCAAGAAACGCATTTCCAGTTTCGAATGCTGCAGTACTGCTTCTTTTTCTTATAATGGCGGAAAAACCATCAATGTTAAACAAATCAGTTCAAGTTCTAACATACCGTGGTGGCCTCATGTAAATGTGAAACACATTGCATTCATTCATCAGGTAACACATTATTTCATTTAGCTGATGATTTTTTGTACATGCTTGTTTTGCTACTCAACAACACACAGTCATTATTGATGGAGAAACAAAAAGATGGCAAGCATGAATCGTGGTTATACTATTAGAACCCCGTATATTAATTTTTTTGTGTTCTACTGTTTGTCCATCGCACGTCAACGGAACGTGAACTAGAAACGAGATTATTCGAACTGAACATGACGTCCCGGTGGTGGACACACATAAAACACACGGCCGTGTCTACGCCACACCCCGTTTTTTTTTTCAGTTGCTGTTATTACTTTGGCACGAGCCCCTCAACCTGTGTCATTTTTCAATTATTTCATTTAGCTGATGACTTTTTGTACATGCTTGTTTTGCCACTCAACAACACACAGTAATTATTGATGGAGAAACAAAAAGATGGCAAGCATGAATCGTGGTTGTACCTACTATTAGAGCCCCGTATATTAAAATTTTTGTGTTCTACTGTTTTTCCACAACACAACGTCAACGGGACGTGAACTAGAAATGAGATTATTCGAACCGAACGTGACGTCCCGGTGGTGGACACACGTAAACACACGGCCGTGTCTACGACACAGCCACATCCCGATTTTTTGGTTCAGTTGCTCAACCTTGAAGATCAAACCATGCGGCTGTTATTACTTAGCCACGAGATTGCAATCCCGCAGCTTATTCAATCCCGCGGGATTGATATGCGGGATTACTCGATCCCGCTCGGGTCACGCGGGATCCCGCATCTTTGAAATTATGTTATAAAATCAATTTTTATTAAACATTTCTTCCATTAAGCAACAGAAATTATTTCTTTTCTAATAATTAAGTATAAATAATTAGTAATCTGTTTTCTTAGATTCATCTTTAAATGTTTGGCATAGTTTAATAGTTTTGTTTAATTTTACCCTAAGTCCTTACAACAGTTTTATATTTTTATTTCAGTCTTATTCATATAATGACTAGTAATCAAATCACAACTTTCGCTTAGATGCTATTACTATGATATCAACATTTATGGTGATAACTTTTGAAAATACGCTCTTAAGAAGCAAATGGCATTTATTGTATCATCTCCGAGCCTGCTTCTGAGTGAACTGCAAATATATCCTGATGCTGAACACGCTCTCTCGGATTCTACGCTATAGTAGGCTGAACCGTCAGGATATATTAATATGTTTTTTTATAGAACGTTGCCCCACACTAGGAATTACTCCTGTATCGTGGGTGCGTGTTACAAACATTTAAACTCACATACACAAACAGCCAGACCCGGAACAACTATTTGTAGATCATACAAATATTTGTTCCGTGCGGGAATCGAACCCGCGACAAGCAGCGCAGCAGTCAATCGCTTAACCACTGCGCCAACCGTGCCGTCAAATATTACGGCAACGTCGCGCTCGTGCTACTCGCGATTTACGCGAAGGTTTTAGCGCCAAATTTTTAATTTGTGGGATCCGCGGATCCGCGCTTTGAAGGTGCGGGATCTAGCAGATTAATAAAAGCAGCGGGATCCCGCGGTAATGCTTGATCCCGTTTTGCGGGATTGCAATCCCTAGCTACGAGCCCCTCAACCTGTGTCGTTATCCGTAGCACTTATATTGCAGTCACACAGTCAATAGCTTATATTCAAGTACCTACAGCCAATCTTTATACTCAAAGTGAAAAACCTGAATGCAGATCATAAGGTCCTGGGCTAGGTCCCTGGGTTGAGCAATGTTTGTATATTTTTCTGCAAAATTCTCACAGCCTTCGATTGTAAGTGCACGAAGATAATGGCGATGGTTTCGTCAATACATGAGAGTTAATAACATCATTAGTGAATTGTGTTTCACCTTAGACAGTGACCATACTTATCGACGCGGAATCTGCTTGAGCCGATCACGTATCACCACACTTCGGCCAATTTTGCGATCGGAAATTCAGATATCTATATATATATATATATATATAGAATGGTAAACTGAGTGACTGACTGACTGGGTGATATATCAACACACAGCCCAAACCCCTGGTCCTAGAGACATGAAACTTGGAGGGTGTGTTCTTTGTGAAGAGTAAGTATCCACTAAGAAAGGATTTTTGGAAAATTCCACCCCTAAAGGGGTAAAATAGGGGATGGAATTTTATATGAAAGTCCGTCAGCGTTTAAGATAATTCCACCCCCGAAGAGTTACAAAGGGGGAAGAATTTGAAAAGTCCTTGATTTTCGAAGAAAAGTCACTAAATTTACTATCTAGGCTTATGGTTGGAAGCTAACGCAACGGTGTTGTTAGGATTTACCCTTTAGGGGGTGAAAAGGGAGATGAAATTTTGTTTTTAATTAAAGTTCTTTATATTTTAAGTTAAAATCACAAATATTTCGGCTTATGGTTGGAAACTAACACAATATAAATCGTTGTTTTTTTTTTTTTTCAACCCACAACCGTCTGAAAAGGGGGATGAAGTTTTGTATTGAAGTAAAAATAATATATATTTTCGGCATCCACGCGGGCGAAGCCGCGGGCTAAAGCTATAGTGATAAGATAATCATTTATTTGCTCTAACATGAGTACAATATATGCCGGTTACCTCACGATGTTTTCCTTCACCGTTTTGAGAGCAGTAATGATAAAATTATTCACACAAAGTAAAGCGCCTGTCTGGGTTCCAATCCACGACCTTACAACTCGTAAGTGACCTAACATACACACACACACCCTCACACCACACACAGCCACACCACTCACAAATGTCAGTCACTTTCACATCATCACACCACATCACATCACACCACTCTCACACTTACACCCCCACACTCCTCCTACCACTTCACAAGCCAACACACATACTATATCACTACATATTATAAAACAAAGTCCTCCGCCGCGTCTGTCTGTCTGTCTGTCTGTTCGCGATAAACTCAAAAACTACTGCACCGATTCTCATGCTGTTTTCACCAATAGGTAGCGTGGTTCTCGAGGAATGTTTTATATAATTTGTTAAGTTTTTATATGCATTTTTGTATAAATTAACGATATTTTTTGGAGGTGTCAGAAAAAAATAAGCCGTCTGGGAGCTTTCAACGAAAACGCTGTCTAAACCCTTTGAGATATAACAAAATAATTTATGGTGGAATTGTGTATCTTATAAAGGTCTTCATAAAAGTCCGCAATGGCATATATCTATCTCTTATAGGTAACATACTATATCCATTTTATTGTGTTTTTGTAGGTATTTGTTTGCCGAATTTTACTCTTGGAAATACGATTACGATAACAATACGCAATAATAGCAGTAGCTATTAGCCAAATTATGTTCGTAGATAAATAAGCTAGCTACTTACGTGTATTTCAAACAGTATACAAGAATATTTATCATAAAAACATTACTAAACACGGCGGCCATATGACTAAAATTTGTGCATTACAAAACTTTCGTTACTTTTTCACTGGCATATTTATCATTTTTCAATAAACTAACACTCAACACGAAATCTACACTTATTTCTCAGTAATTCTGTATAAGATTCTTCTAAGATTAAACCGTTTTCTAATTGAATCCGTTACTTTACGCAGGTTATCCTTGATGAATGTTTACAATAATCATCGCGCCACACGACCACAGAGTTTTTTTTTTTTTTTTACGACCACAGGTTACAAACGTATATTTTTTTTTGTTGTTCATTTAGTGGTGTTCCCGCTAAAATGTATTAATACCGGTCAAGTATTAGTCGATTCATCGAATTATACAGCCAGATCGTGTTGCAAGTACAAAATAAATGTTAAATATTTTGTCCAATTGCGAACGTGACCCTGAGAAAAGCTAAGCACCAATGGTGTTCATGAGGCATTTCGAGCGTTTTCGCAGCACAAACGGTGTATCATGCGACATTTCGGAGGTTAATTTCGTTTTGCTTTCACATTGTTGGTCCTTACGTGAATTATTTTAAAATTATTATTAGTGTCGCATTTTTATTTCATTTTTATTTTTGCTTTAAGAATTTGAGTGAAATTTCGTATTTTGGTTTTGTGTTTGTTATCTGTAAAGACTCATTAGACGTTCAGAACATATGTACTTTTATTATATTAAATCATTTTTTTCGGTTTCTATTCACATAGTGAATCACAATAAAATTAATATTAAGTTAGAAATTTGAGATATAGCCTGGGATATGGAGAAGGACATAGGGTATTTTTTATGCGATAACCGACATCCACGCGGGCGAAGCCGCAGCAAAAGCTAGTCTTTTATAAATCACGTTTTATCCTACCTAAGAAAGAGCGGCGTCTTCTAACACAGGCAATATCTGCTTAAAAGGAGGCGCCATTCACCAACAAAATGTAAACAACTATGGAAAAAATATATAGAATTCTATGAAATGTGTGTGCCTAAATCAAGTCGGTTCAACCTCAAGACCACAAACATCATTTCTATCAGACTCGTATCGAACAACTCCACACAATCATACTAGGAACTGAACTGGCCGCAGTTTGTGCTTTGCACTCGATGGTGGTACCATCGAGTGCAAAGCACAAACTGCAGCCAAGAAACTGGGCGCCCTAAATATGGTGAAGCGATACTTTACGCCTGAACAGCTTTTAACCCTTTACAAAGCACAAGTCCGTTCCTGCATGGAGTATTGCAGCAACCTTTGGGATGGCTCAGCAAAGTACCAACTTGCTGCGCTTGACTCGGTGGAACGCAGAGCTAAGAGGCTCATCACAAGAGCCAAGCTTTACAGCTTGGCTCATCACCGCAAGGTTACCTGCTTGTCGGTCATCTACAGATTGTACTTCGGCGAGTGTGCCCATGAACTCCACGACCTCATTCCACCAGCCCCCTTCTACCATCGGACATCTAGACGCACTGCAAGTTACCACCCCTACCTAGTTGATATTCCACCAACTCGCACTAAGCGTTTTCAAACGTCTTTTATAATGCGCGCAGCAAAGGAGTGGAACTCTCTGCCTGCGTCTGTGTTTCCGAGCGCATACAACGTTTAACTATTCAAAGTGAGAGTGAACAGGCTTCTTCTGGGTAAGCTCACTCCATCGTAGACTTTGTCTCTGTCACCCAGACCTGGACTAAAGTCAAGAGCAAACCCATAGTAAAATATAAAATAAAAAGAACTTCTCAGCAACCTGGGATTTGTGTCCAGCTTATCGCAATTGGCTCACCTCCTATTATGATACTTAAACAAAACTGACGAAATGTGTGCGTATATAGCTAGTATACGCCTCTCTGCCTATCCCCTAGGTGAATACAAGCATGATATTATGTTATGTCCTAACCGAACATTAACTTGAATCTTCACGCTCTGGCTAATGAGACGGCTACTCTAAGTGAACAGTTTTCAATAGGTTGTGGCAACAAATCAAATTAATAGACCATAAATTACGTCTCCTCAGAAGATGAGCTAATACCAGTCGCATCTATCATACAAATATGATGGCTCTGTATTTACAAGTAAGTGGGGTAATTGGAGTTCGTTAATGGGGAAACTAGGCTTTAGTTTGTGGGAAAAGTGCCGCTAAGTTTGTAAGAAAAGTGCTGCGATCAAACGCCATTTTGTTGTTGTTTTGCACAATATACTGATTTTTGGATCGTTTCCTAATATAATAAAAATAAAAATTAATTTAATAAAGACGTTTCGTCACATCTGCCTATAATGTGAGTTTTACCGCACACTACGCGTACGGTAAAACTCGTATTATGGCCAGGTGAAGATGTAAAATTGTGTAGGTACTCACCACGGACAGTAAAAAAGAAAGCCCTCTATCGCATATTTACAAGCCTCGCCTGCGGCTCGGGTCACAAATACCTGCGATTTCAGGCTTTCTTTCTTTTACAGCACTTGGTAAGTAATGTACTATTATTTGAAACTAAGAATACATTATGTTACAAGATAGTAAATACGGAAATCATATTCTATCAGGATCTTTATGTATTGCAAAAACTCCCAATCCAGGCCTTTTTTTTGGTGGGAAATTATGAAATAACTTGTCCCGCTCTGGGCGGAGAGGGAGGGCGTGTCAGACATTTACTGACTAAAACCCACCCATGTTCTTTCAGTTGCCTGTGTGCCAGGGCGGCCACGGTATCCCTTTCGGACAAACCCGCAGCCCTGGCAGGCCCAAACTAGGCCTGTATTTTAGGGGCTAGTGGTAGTGCCATAATATTTAATCATTTTTAATGATATTATGCTGACAAGATACTACAGTATGGTCTGCGATTCCTCAAACATTTCATACACCTATTGGTACCTACAGTCGAATGAGAAATGGATTCTTTTGTTTAACTATTCGAAAAGAAAATCGATACGTCTTTGATTAATTACTTGTGGTTTGTAAATAGGTACACTGTAAATTAAATAAAAGAGGCATATCCCTCATTCTTTTCATATTATAAAAAACCAATCCATAATAATTAAGAAATTTAATCAAAAAAGACAATCATTTCCAACGTCAGTCACATCACTAAAGACTTATGGAGTAAAGAGCAGGTCAAAGATCATTTAACTAATATTTTATAATTAACTTTAATAGTCCAAATGTAAACGCCATCATCAATTATAATTACAATTTTAATGTAAGAAGTTTTATTCAATATTATTAATTGAAGCTGTAACCTGTGTGTGAAATCGCCTGGGGTAGATCAGGACCCTTCCAATAACCATAAAATGGTAGACTTCAGGATATAATCAATCAACCTCAGTCTTCATGATTGCACTGTTTGTAGAGACAAACAGTGATAGCTGGCATTTTCTAGCATTTTCTACCAGCCAACTTATGGATGATGCATAGGCATCATCCATAAGTTGGCTGGTAGAAAATGCCTATGGCATTAATTAAATCCGCCTCTGCTCGTGTGTGTGTTTGAAGTATATACTACAATATTGTAAAAAGAAAAGATTTTTTTGTTTGAAAGAAAGAAAGAAAGAAAAAGTATCCATGGAGACTCGTACAGGAAAAAACATTAATAAAAAATTAAATTAAAAACAAAAGTAAAATGAAAACAGAAAGTCCTGTACGGAGCCAAAAGGCTCCTATCTCACCATGATGCTGAGACATATAAAAATAAGTGCCGAAGTGCTGGTTTTCCGATAGGGCCCGGATCGCATATTTGTTTGTTTGTATCGAATAAGCTCCGAAACTACTGGACCGATTTTAACAATTTTTTCACCAATTAACTAAATTATCAGGAAGTTACAAAGGCTATAATTTAATTATTTTTTAAATAGAGATCCTTAAGAAAGTTGCAATAATGTAACCCAAAGTAGCAAAATGTTTCCTATAAACCACGGAATCGACACGAACGCGAGCGAAACCGCGGAGAGCAGTTAGTATTAAATAAATAAATAAATAATTAGGCTTCGAGATCTGCGGTGGATCACACCAGGTCTATTCTACCCCTGTTTTATCCCTTTGGCACTCCCAAGGGAAAAGAAAATCGTTAATAACCCTTCCTGACAGCACATTATTAGACATTGCCGACCTCCTAAGGATGTGAGACCAGCGTTCTAATGTTTAAGATCAAAATTCACGTGTTTTAACATCGCAACCTGAGATGATTGAGATCCCAACATTCGTAACCATGGAAACGGAAGAAACGAAGACAAAATGACAGATTGTATAAAGATTTCCTCGCCCAAAGCCGAGGTTCGTACCCCACAGGGGGTCCCCTTAGCGTGTAGTCGCTTATGTTTTAATAAACTAAGCGACTACACGCTTAAATAAATATAAAAATAAAAATAGTAAATAAATATAAAAAAATAAATAAAAATAAGCCAGCTTTAATTAAGGCCTCCAGCCAGGGCATTAATTTATATTAATGCCCTAGCTGGAGGCCTTAATTTATTGAGGCACCCGCAGGAAAGTCCGGATAAGCAGGCGACAACTTCCTAGATAGACTTGCGAGATGCCATAAAAAAAAAGATTTCTAAAACGCGCTGTCAAAATGAAGAAAAAAAATCACTGTAGGTGTAGAAAAAGATAATTGTTGTCTATTCTTCGTAGAGTAGTGATATTTTTTATTATAAAACATACTCATGAGCTGTGGTCATGAGTCTTGCTACGCGTAGAGTATTGATAACATCGTTGGCAATGCATTGACCAAATGACCATCCCTTTATTGTTGAAGAACTTTTTTGAGCGATTTAGTTGTTTTCAATCAAGCTGCCTGGAACATAAAGAGAAGATCATCTTGACTTCAGCATAACATAATCTCCATACAAATTAATAGCAATCATATTACGATACAATTTACTTTATTTAAACTTACCTACAGTAATAATAATTGTATTAGTAGGTACCATAGCCGTACGTCCATGAGAGGCATCTTGTTTCCGCTCCGTTCACTTATCTGAACCAATTATGTATGTTACTTAATGAAGTCGTAGGGTCAAAGTGAATTGCACGGTCAGCAATATATGTAGGTTAACAATGTCCATGCCCCAAGTTTCAGAACAAAAAAATAATAGTCTAGAATTTTCTAATACCTTTTATACAGTTTTAATATGAAACGAGTTTTATTGCTTTTCCATAATGTGAACTTAGGTGGTACCTAACTAAATCGAGTTAATAAAAACAAATAACCTAAACTAAATAAAACTAATAACAAAATAAACTAAAATATGGCGTCGAACATATGAAACTGTATAAAAGGTATTAGAAAATTCTAGACGCACTTTTCAATATGAAACTGTATAAAAGGTATTAGAAAATTCTTGATATAACAGTTTGACATAACAGTTTAATGCTCCCAGAAAATATTTTTTGGCGTTCGTGTTTTTTTTTTTATCCACCACGGGTGACCTCTTGGCCTTAATCTCACCTAATGATAAGGTGATGATAAGGCCGAAGGTGGAAGCGAGGTTCACCTGGAATCCTCAACCACAGAGGAACTGGCTATCTTACCTCTAACTGCTGAAACACAATAAATGCTGTTAACATTGTTGTTAGGGCGACAGACTTAGATAAGATGGTGGTAGCTAGCCAGGCGATCTTAGAACAAACCCTACCACCAACCAAACTATGCAGAAAATTTTGCCTCCACTGAGAATTGAACCTAGGACTTCAAAGTCTGAGACAGGTGTTCTTACCACTAGACCACAGAGGCGGTTTAGGACCATTGCGAACTTTATTAACTAAACATAACCACATTCGACTTACTGTAAGATACAAATATTTCGCTGGCGCGCTTCACGATTATTTTCACGGTTTGTGGTAGCATTGCAGCCTTCAAAGATTCTTACGATAAATTGCAACTTAAAACGAAAATTCGTTTTTTAGGGTTCCGTACCTCAAAAAGAAAAAACGGAACCCTTTTAGGCTCACTCTTGTTCTTGTTCGTCATAGCCAATTTGCTCCGAAAATACTGGGCCGATAAAGTTGAAATTTCGTACACATGTGAACTTCTGTGACCTAAATACGAACGAGTAACGTAATTACGAACGGCACGGTTGGCGCAGTGGTTAAGCGATTGACTGCTGCGCTGCGTGTCGCGGGTTCGATTCCCGCACGGAACAAATATTTGTATGACCTACAAGTAGTTGTTCCGAGTCTGGCTATTTGTGTATGTGAGTTTAAATGTTTGTAAACGCACCCACGATACAAGAGAAATTCCTAGGGTGGAAAACGTTTAAAAAAAAAAAAAAAAAAAAGATTTTTTAATACGTGGGGAATCACTTTTGGGGGGGGGGGGGGAAACTAGAATATATTTAAAAAAAGTTTTGGAAACTGTACCGTGTGACATATCAAATGAAAGGGCTTATTGTAAGGATTTCCGATATATATATTTTTAATATATGTATACTTTTAAAGTTATTTAAGAAAATTGATGAAAATTTACCATTATCGAAACTACGGAGCCGAATTTAAAAAAAAATATAAAAAATAGTTCTTTACTCATAGATTACAGGAAAACATATAAGAAGTCTGTCTTAAAATAACATGGTAAATATCTCAATATTGTATCTATGTACAAACTTACATTTGCAGTTGGAATGTGTGTCCGACACGCGACTTTTTATTCTGGACCCCTGCATTCCCTACGCTTTTCCGGGCCCTGGTGAAAAAAGTTTCCCCATCCCAGGACTATACCTTGTTGACTGACTACTACCCATGGTGTTACGGAAGTACTTAAGCAGGTATTACTTTACACATTACGGCTCAATTTGAAAAGGACCGTATCAAATAAGGAAATAGATTAACAAAAAAATAGTTATTACCTTCTATAAACTTAAGTACTTATAACTATTTCGACCTAGTTACATCAATGTGATGTACTGACCACGATTACAGATCATTTTTAAATCATCAATACATCATCATCTTTTTTTTTTAACTGTTGCATCTCGGTGTTGACCTTGAGAGGCCGTGACTCCTTAACCAGACTTTGTCTTTGTCTGACTGTGCCTGCCTTAAGCGAAACTTAAATCCTCCAGCCAGGGCATAAAACTTATAAACTAAACGACTGCCCGCTAAGGGCACCCCCTGTGGGGTACGAACCTCGGCTTAGGGCAGCGTCGGGGGGAGGACAGCAAGGGACAAGCTGGATCAAATCAGGGTTATTATTATAAATAGAGGAATTTAAAGCTACAGGCTCAGCTCCGGGGCGGGCTGCCGCTTCGTCGAGTAAGGGTCGGGGAAGACTGTTAAGTCGGGGTTGTCGCGAGGGACCTCGGCGGCGAGGTCGGAATGACGTTCGTGTTTTGTGTTTTTACACTATACTGGTGGCACTACTGCTCTCCTGGAGGAGGGTTTTGGGGTCATCTGGATCGGTCAGATTAATCATCATTACCCTTAAGCCATTTGTTCACCGCCACGTCAGCGGGACGTCAAAGAGAACGAGATGACGGTGCCGAAGTAGCGATAAATACATTTACTATCGCCGCGTATCCATCGCACGTCCGTCAATGGAACGTCACTATCGTTTCGAACAATCTCGTTTCTCGTTGACCTCCCGTTGACGGTGGCGGTGGACAAACGCTATTAGAGTAAAATAATTAATTAAAAGGTTAAATAAAATTGCAATTTCGAGGCTCGTGTTTTCTAATTTCCAATTTATTTATTTAAGGACAACCAGCAAAGCATAAACCAAAAATACATGTTAAAATACCCATATTATTTTTAAATTTTATAGTGTAGCCTTAATTAAAGGCTGCCACGGCATGCAATGAAAATAACTATCGAGCTTTTCCTAAAAAGTTACCCCAAAAAAGTGTCCACTACCACCATAACTTGTTATTACTTACTATTTTCGTGTTCTGGTTATAATTGAACGGTATGAGTGTCTATGAAAAGGTTCAATGAAGGGTCCATCCAAAGGTTGTCTGTAAAAAATCGCTTATAGCGATAAGACCGACCATTGTGTCACCCTATGTAACATTTCTATATTTATATCTGTAATTTTTATGATGTACATAATAAAGCGTATTTTATCTATCTATCTATCTATCTACTTATCTATCTATATATCTATCTATGAAATTCAAGTCACATAAGACATGTTAACATTGTCTCTAAATTGAGCAACGCTTCGGGAAACCCCAAATATCTATTAAACGGCGGCACTAAAGTCTACTTACCAAACTTTACATACAGCTCTTCCTCTTCTTTTCGAGTCGATGGCAAACGTAAAAATATTGTAGATATTATGTTAGACTAGATGAGCCGGTGAACTTCGTAGTTTTTTTTGCGATTTTTCCTAATTTTCTTTTTTCCCAAATTACCACAGTATAGAGGAGAACCAAAACATTTAATTTTATTTAAATCGGTCGACCCATTTTCGAGTTTTTGCGATAACGTACGGCATTTGATTTTTATAGTAAGGCGGTCATTCGTAGAATAAGTAAGTAAAGGTTTTTTTGCAAAATGTCTCAAACAATTTTAAAATTATAATAATTACGTAAAAATAAAAACACTTAGATTAAAAAAAAAAATCATTGCTATGGCTTTTTTACCATCTATATGGTGTTTATTTAAAATATGCACAAAATTTTCCGTGTACAAGTCAAGTCAAGACGTCAAATCTCAAAGCCTCCCATTCGATTCTACACCTTTCCTTCTAACGCTTTTTTGCAAAGATTGATATTTTGCAAAGAACATAATGCAAACCCATAATATAATGTTTTCAAAGGAATTCACTTCCATTTTCATTAAATGTATTATCGAAAAAGCCCGGAAGTTACCCTTACCAAAGCATCCTTAGTTGCCCAACTTCATTGACTTCCCTAAAGTTTCACAACTTGCCATATTCATTGTCTGTCACCCATCTTTTAATGGCCTGCCCATTTGCTACTTTACCCTTAGCGAAATTAAAAACCGCTTCTAAAACTTTCCGACCGCCGCTTAACTGTTCAAAAGCTTGATATTAATCGAAGAATCTTCCTTTTACTTACCTCACTCGTTAAGAATTTACTCCATTTCCATTCCATAATCGAAAAAACCCGGAAGCTACCCCACCAACGCATCCTTGGTTGCCCAACTAACATAGAATTCAGAGCATGTATATAAGCGTACGTGTTCCCCTGCAACTGTCAGTCGTCCATGTACAGTAGTTGCGTGCACACGTTTCTAGTAATTTTGTGTCTGTGATTGTGCAGTGAAGTGTAAGGAACGAAGGCGTTTGAAAAAGTTAGTTCTGTTTTTGAATTTCTATTTTTTTTTCTCTCTAAGGCGTTGTGTGGAGATGTTTTTTTTTCTGATGTTGTAACGATTTTTGTTGTAAGGAGGTTTTAAAGCTAGTAACTGCATTTTTTTGCAAATAATGCGTTCTAAGTTCAAATGTTTAGAAGAGGAGACTTATTGGAATTAATTCGTACACGAATCCTATTGAATTAATTTATTATGTAAATGTTATTTCTAAAGTGAAAACGTTATGTTATTGTTTATCAATTTAAACTTTTAAAAGTGGCATTGGATTTGTTATAACCATTAATGGAATAACTTAAATAAAAGACAACATCACTAAAACATTCGAGATCTGAAAACTATTAACAAATTTCTAAAAACGCAACTGTTGGTCTTGCCATAACAAATCAAAATTAACAACACAATAAAATCAATTCATCAATAAACATTATATCTAACTAAAAACCAAATACTTCCTAACATTTTCAAATGTATACATAAACTCATCAATTCATTACTTCCGAGCTAAGTTATAACTCGAAACTTACTAACATAACTATGGAAGCCAAACGATTTGAATATAATGCTGATTGTTGATAAAGTGCTATTCAAATATATTCACAGATATTCACTTAAAATCATGGTTAAATTTGACTTATGAACTATCCAAACTAAATATTTTAAACAATGTCGGGTTACTTACACCATTTGTAACTCAAAAACGGCTGGACCGATTTGTATGACCTTTGATTTATTGGATTTGTTTCCGCCCTGAATAGCAGAATAACTATTAAAACATGGGAAATGTAAAAAAAATTGTATGAAGAAAATTCATTTTCTCATACATTTTTTGATGATATCTTGAGAACGGATTGCGGAACGGGGGAACAAGAAACGCGAACGAAGTAGCGGGCTAAGCTAGTTTTGAATAACATCTCATCACGCCTCGCTTGTATCAACAATGGGGTTGGCAGAAAAGTAAAGTACAACAACATTTTGCACGTCAGGTAAGTCCGATGTAATAGGGGGCGAGCCTATAATTGCCATCGGCTAGGCACAAATGCACACTCCGAGTAGTTACTGAGAAATTCCTGATAGAAAAATTTAAAATTAAGAGGTCGCTCAAATGAAATGAAATGAAATCGTTTATTCTGTAAATAGGATATCGGAATCACTTTTACACGTCATATAAAAAATATAAAAACAAGCTTGGGGAAGTCGACATTTCCTATCTGACTATCCCTGAGAAGAAACCGGTCACCTCACAGCTCACCGGTCCACACATAAAATTCGATCTAAAGAAAAGCGGCTACATTCCTCTAGATCGTTTTTTGTTGCTTCGTGTCTCAATATGAAACTTTATAAAAGGTATTAGAAAATTCTCGCACACTTACCGAGGTTGCTGATTGAGCCGTTTTTCATAATTCCTTCTCAGTCACGAGATAATATTTTTTTAAAGAGTGGCGCTAGTGTACCTGTGAGCGCCCTCTCCCGACCTGGGAATCGAACCCATGCTCAACAATCGCGCTTGCGAACACTAAACCGGAGAGGCAATCATATTAAATTTACAATACCAGAAATTCCTTCCTTAAACATCCGTGCACGTTTTGATCAATTTTATTAATTGTTTTTGAGAAAGGGAAAAATAATTTAAACAAACATATTTGTGGTTTGAAAAGTCAGGGTCTTTGTTTTTCATGTGGCTGAAATAGATTTTTCAAATAAATTTTCACGGAAAATCACTAATATTCGCAACAAGCTTTCCGATAAATGACGCGAGACTGACGTTTGATCATCTTCCTACAAGAAACTACTATTGATTTTGAACGTTAAAAAATATCATCAACATCATTATATAATGGTCTACTTTCATGTGGCTGAACCACTTTTTTTTCAACTTCCATACAAAATAGCAAAAAAATAAATAAATTGAAAAAACCTTTTTTTTTACCATTAAGTAATCTGTTTTTTCCTATTCTTTAGCAAATCATATCAAGAAATTAAAAACACAATTAGTCTTCAGCTATCCTTGAAATATAATCAAATTTTTATTTAATGATTATATAATATCTTCATTAAGTAAATCAACAGTGACATAAACTATATTTTCGAGAGCGCAAAAATGATGAAACTATATAACAGGTGCTGTGACTGACACGAATGGTTTAACGCCACGAAAATTGTACTTTTATAGTTATACAGACATACTTAATGTTTCGATTATATCAAGCTTTCTCACAATTAGATAAGAAATTGACAAAACGGAGTTTTTTTCATGCACGGAGCCTCTTCTAAGTTTTTTAGCAACTCCAAGACTACCTACAATGGTACTTGCTAATTACTATGTTATTCATTCATATTTTTACGACTGCACTAAAGAAGAATTAATCTGTGTAATGGGCATTACAAAAGTATACAAATTGGACATCAAACAACAAACTATGCTCAACAATGTTAATTTTAAGCGATGTTTTGTGTATGATTAGTTGTTTCGTTTTTGTAATGTATCTTTCAATTTACTTCATTTGGTGATTAAAATTATGCATAAAAACTTAGGAAGAAACATTAATAGATTCATTGTACATTTATGTAATGTTTTAATTGCTTGACATAAAGAAGGAGACCTTACAATCTATAAAATACAGGGTGGAAGGGATTCCTCCTGACACAGGTCCTCACCGGACACGGTTGTTTCGGGAGGTTACTGTTTCGGATTAGGCGGGAGGAAACGCCCGGGTATTACCACTGTGTGGATCGCCTTTAGGACACAGTGGAGCATACGGTGGAGGTCTGCCCGGCTTGAGCAGAGCACCGCCGTGTCCTCACGGAGGCGATCGGCGGCGGCGATCTCTCGCGTCCGGCCTTGGTCCAGGCCATGGCCCGGAGTGAGAGTGCATGGGAGGTAGTCACCTCCTTCTGCGAAGCAGTAATGCTCGCGAAGGAGGAGGCTCAGGCGCAGATGTCAGTAAGCACTGACGGGTTCTGCTAGGACCGGTGCCTGCCAACGTTGCGGGTTTGTCCGACAGGGACATCAAAAGAGTCATCGTAATTTCATTCACAATCTATTATTATTAGAATATCTAAGAAAATTTGGGGATCATAGCTGGTAAAATTCAGGGCTAAAATAAAATATAATGAGACAAAACAAGATAAATTACGCCAATAACGTCCCCACTGCTGGGATACCCCTTTCATGAGAGGGAGTGGGCCGTAATCCACCTATTCGGCCCAGCGCTGGTTGGTGGATGTCATATGTCTCGGATAAACGAGAAAAAAAATATCATCCCCACTCTGCGTGTAGGGGAGAACCCTAAAATAAAACAAGATTTTATTTTACCACTTTATCGTCCTAAATAATATACCCATACCAAATTACAGCTTCCTGGTACTAAGAGTCTGTGAGCTAAGCCACGGACAGACAGACAGACGGACTTGGCGAAACTATAAGGGTTCCTTGTTGAATACAGAACCCAAAAAAAATGGGATAAAAAAATTCTTACCACAATGTCCAAGAATTACAAAGAAATAGAAAATAACTGAGGAAACTAAAACAATGAGGGTTATTTTTCCTTCACCGTTTTGAGAGCAGTGGTAATGAAATAAATTACCGAAAGGAATGTGCCTCTCTTGGCTCGAACCCACAACCTAAAACTTGTAAGTCGGGGCAATTGTCACTGGGCCACCACTGCCAAATTTGATTTCAATAAAGTAAAAAAAATCAAATTAAATTATAACATAGAGTCATAATTTCTTCCTGCCCATCAAATTGACATGTCAGAGTACAAAAACGTACGCAATCTGAACGCATAATGTAGTTCACATTAATGGCGGCTGTCGAAATAATTTCACATAGATTCACATAGGTCGCAGTAAACTACATCCTATTGCGGCAATAGAACGTAAATGTGGAGTAAAACGATTAGAAAATACAAGTAGCCTAGTAGATGGCTACAGCATCGGTTGCTCGAAAAGATATTCTGTGATGAATAGTGAACTAGGTACTCAAGGAAGATATACAGTGTGAGTCTTTATAATGTACACTTATCGAAATGAGGGAATCTATGCTTAATTTTGTCTACGGCAAAAATATTAAAAAAAATCTACATATTTTATTTTATTTTTTATGGATTTTTTTTAAAAACTGTTCCCAGTGTAAACAAAACGGTGTAACTTTTAAACTAAATGATCTATCACGAGAAAACAAACTCCATAATGATTGGAAGTAATTAAACGTCCAAAAATTGGGGAAAAAACTACCCCCTATTGAAAAGAAACATGTTTTTTTTTTAGCAAAAATCTGTTTTTTTTTTTTTAATAAAATTAAGCATAGATATGTGCACATTATAAAGACTGACACTGTATGTTAAGGTAACCCGCGAAATTCAAATTTTCTTACATTTTCGGCAGAATCATCCCAGTGCTGATTAGTTTTCTCCTCTACCAATCATCGTAATATGTTCACGTGCCTTAGATATTATGTTGCGAGGCTCCAAATAAATTGGGACAAAAGCAGGAGGACTTCGAACTCAATCAGTTACTAACCCAATTATTCGCTATCCAAGCTGGGACTCGAAAGATCTATCCCTGGTCAGTGTGTAGTGGCTTTTGTGGACATGATATTTATTCAGATTTGTTACTGTACTTGTAACTGCAATCTTGTCATTTGGTTTAAATAGGTTTTCATTTTAATATATACATATATTTTTTATTTTATTCTTTCATTTTTTTTATAGATTATTTTCTATTTTGTGAATGTGAGAACGTTGTAGGCATAGTAGAGTGTAGATTTGCTGGCACTTTTCTATTTTGTTAAGTACCCGGTAATTGTTGAAAGGCCTACACTGTCCTCCCATACCTATTTATAAACAATATTAATTGATAATATTGTAAAGCCAATTATTTTTTAAAGAGTAACTGTGGAGTTTCTTGCCGGCTCTTCTCCATAGGAAACGACTAATTGGAACCGTGCACCTAGCTTCTGACGTTTCATAAGTGCCCATGTAGGTTTATGTGAAATAAAATATTTTGATTTTGAGTGTCAGGTTTTATGTTGATTAAAGTATGATTTGCGACCGTAACAAATATGGCTTTACAGAATTATTATCATTAGAATCAGTAATAGAACTCACTCCTTAAGTTGTATATTCCTCCTCAGGGTAATACGAACTTAGAGAGTTGTGCTGAAGATTTTTATGATTATAATTTCTATAAATAAATATTTGATACGACCGCGAATCATATTTATATCAAAATTTGAATTTCGTCTGACGCTTTCGCCTTTAGTATTTTCTCTCGGACCAATCTCTTTTTTATCAAATTCAGTTCCGTCGTATTTTTTTTATTTTTTTTTTGTAAATTATAGCAAACACGAAACCTTCTAGATGAGTATATAACACAACGTAACAATAATCACGGTTCGTGCCTTTTTAACTTAAATTAAAATTATGTTTATTTATCTCCGAAAATTACATTCTTATACTAGTTATACATTTAAGTTGACAGGTATTTAGACAAAATTTTATAATTTGTGAGAGATCTGGAGTCTAAACTATGCCTAGGCCTGTATTTTAGAACTCCATGGCCCCCAGTAGCGTGCAGTCGTTTAGTTTATAAGTTTTATGACCTGGCTGGAGGCTTTAAGTTAACTTAAGGCAGCCACAGAAAAGTCCGGTTAAGGTGTCTCGACCTCTCGAGGTCAAATGCGAGATGCCAGAGCTAAAAAAAAAAAACACGGCTGTATCGTGGATCAAAATCAAAAACATTATAAATTAGGCTGAGAATCGGAAATTTTACAAAAAATAGCCCTATAACGCCCACCATAATATACCACTTCTTAGTGTTTGAGCTGAGTGAGTATCGCAACAACCTATTTTTGACCAATTTCCAATTAAACAAAGTCAGGAAAATGAAATGTTAAGCAAACTGACTACCAACCTAAATTGCACGTACCTACATCAAAATCAAAACTGTAATTTAATTTTTTTTTGACAGTAGTACAAAATGTGAAATTGACGTAAGGTGTATAATTTTTTTCCTGTCTGTCCCTACCTAATTTACCAAATTCGTAGAAGATTCCATTCATGAGAATGGAATCTTAAAAAGAAGTATTTTTTTTTTTCTGTTTATTGGCTTCGAAAAGGTTAGAGATTATTACATCTTTAACCTTTTCGAAGTCACTTAAAATATACCGTAAAAATAATTAATATACAAATAATCTTAAAACAATGAAAATGAAAAGTTCAATACTTGAAGGTTAAAAGTATTAAAACAAAAATAACAAAGATGTAAAACCGCTTAACTGCAAGAAGGGACTTAGACACAAGGTTTAAGTTTAAGCCAAGGTTCGGATGTGTCAAGTGCTTTCCATATTTGCTTTGGAGCCGTGTCTGTCAATAGATTCTAGTTGTTATGTTGGTACTAAGACTGGTAACTTGTAATAATGAGTTTGGGTTTCAACTTAGGTATTGGAAAGAAGTAACTACCTATTTAGGTCAGATTTAGGCCAGCTTAGGTTTTTTCTAGAGCAAAGCTCGTTTATATTTGAGAGCAGTAGTGGCCAAGAGGTAACGGCACCGACTTCCGAGTTGTAGACCGACTTCAAAAAAGGAGGAGGTTCTTAGTTCGTCGGAATCTTTTTTTTTAATTTTTTTTTCCTTGATTTCTCGGCTTATTCCACTAATCCCCCCGACAGTGGGGAAACCTTATCCCTAATGTAAAAAAAAAAATCTCTTTCAGGGGGATCTTGGAATAAGTTTTTTTTTTCTTCAATTCTAGTTTATCCCCTAAGCGGGATTATCAGGGGTGAATTCTAGACTGTTTTTTATAGATTCCACTTTTCCTCCTAAGGGAGAATTTCAGGGGGGATTTGTGGACGAAGACAGCTAAACCGATTTGAAAAATTCTTTTTTTTTTGTTTGAAAGGGTATACTTTTCAGGTGGTCTCATTGTCATCAGATCAGGATCTGATGATGGGATCCTGAAGAAATCGAAGGAACTCTTCAAATATTATAGGCACACCGATAGCAATTTGGGTAATTTTTTGACTCGTGCATTTGCTATCGGAAAGTACCATTTGGTGAAGTGGAACTCACGATGATAAAACCACAAATGACCACCGGAACTACTCAATAACATGTATTTCACGGGTTGCGCTTCGATTACTTTGATATGGTTGCTAAGCAATTTATGCTCGTCACAATGCGAATGGTAACTCCTCAACAATTAACGTCTCAGCATCGGGAAAAGCAATATTTAGTAAAAGTTGACATTAGGCTATTGTAACTTAGATAAACTATAAACAGACCCACGAAAAGTTTGAAAAGAGTATATTTGGGATAGGAGTAAAAATTTATAACAAATTTCCAAATTATGTAAAAAGCAGTGTAACCTTACATAGTTTTAAAAACAAATTAAAGGAATTCTTGATAAGTAAAGCCTACTATTCAATCAATGACTTTTTTAATGACAAAAATACTGGTGACTCCACCTATTGATAAGCTATGCTAATGTCTCAATGAGTAATTTAATTTGTATGACATCAAAGAGTAATTTAATTTTAATTTTAATGAAACCAATGAATAATTTAATTAGTATGAAATCAATGTATTTATTACTTAATTTTTAAATCTGTCTTTTTGAATGAACAACTATATAATGAATGATGGACGTAGACTTAGGACGAATAATGATTTTAAGGTTAACTTAATATGGAACCAACATTAAATATTGTACACCTTATAGATATGTTGATGATGATGGGGCTCCCTTCTCCGCACTTAGACTCTCATTTGGTCCGTTGTGCGTGAGATATGTTACAGCGACCCTTTATAATAATCATAAGAACTGATATTTCACCTGTGACAAACAATAAATGAATTTGAATTTGAAAAAGCGAGAAATAAAAACATTTTCACAAAATAAAAAAAACGACTTCCAAAAATAACACTACAAAGTGAAAAATAACTTTTATTTCGGAAGTCGGTGGCAAAAAACCAAAGTGAATATGCATCCGAATATCCGATCTCTTTATAGGAAGCAATGGATAATGAATACCTTCCATAATGAAGGCGACTAGGTATGTGATTGAGAGTGTAACAGTTAGAGTGGTCTTTTCATTTGGCGTCTTTATATAAGGTGTATCTATTCATACACGAAATGTTTTACGAGAAACATCATTAAAAAAAAAGCCATAGCAGCGAATTTTTTTTTATCTAAGTTTTTACATAATTTTAAAATTACTTGGGAGACTTTTTGCAAAAAAAACTTTAACTTACTTATGTATCTATGAAGACCCGCCTGGACGCGACGACGACCGTAGCGACACGAGCGCGGTGCCTTTTGATAATTAATCATCAAAACAGTTTTTTTTTTTTTTTAATAATATACTCAGGTTAAAATAAATCGTTTCCATGACTTCTTTCATGGTATCTCTTAAAATATATCGTATTTGAATAGATAAACCCTTTAGAGAACAGTATTTTTTTTTTGGATTATATTGGCCGATTAATAAGAATAAAATGAATTTGCGTCAAATAATCGTAAGTTCAAAAAAACATAAAAGACAACGCCCAATTTTTATCTGTACTATTATTATTTTAAAATCTTTTAAATATACTGTACAAAAGTAAACACATAATCGATACCTAATCAAGTCCTATTTACTATATAGCCCTCATGATTAATAACCACATAAAACTCGTAACAAGCGTGCAGTTCTGCTATCAAACGTGTCTATTCATAAATGGTTGTAGTTAATGTTCTTCAATGCGCAAGTCTCTCTAATGAGTAACTAACTCAATCGCTTTACGCTATTAGTAATTAGAAATTTGTAGGTTTGTCGAAGGTATGAAGAAACCTTATACAAACAGACACACACAGACACTACACCTTGTCCAGATTCATATACAAGGTGTTTCTTTTTTTTTTTTTGATGTCCCATAACTAGGGTTGGAATGAGACCATATCAAAGAATCAACTGGCATATGATTTTTTTTTATTTTTTTTTCAATAAATTTTATACGACAAAGTCACGAGTATTAATGTAAAAGACCCTTACGTGAAATATCATCATCATCATCAGCCTATAGCAGTCCACTGCTGGACATAGGACTCGCCAATTGCACGCGCATTCAGCTCGATTCTCGGCAACTCTCATCCAGCTGCTACCAGCCACCCTGCGGAGATCGTCGCTCCACCTAGCCTGAGGACGTCCTACCTTACGTTTGCCGATTCGCGGTCTCCACTCAAGAACACGTCTACCCCAGCGGTCATCGGTTCTACGGCTAATATGGCCGGCCCATTGCCACTTCAGCTTGCTTATTCTGTGAGCTATGTCGACAACTTTGGTTCTCTGCCGGATCACCTCGTTCCGGATTCGATCCCTCAGAGAAACTCCAAGCATAGCCCGTTCCATAGCTCGCTGAGCGACCTTGAATTTATGGAACAAACGTACCGTGAGTGTCCACGTTTCGGCTCCGTAAGTCATAATAGGCAGGACGCACTGATTGAAGACCTTGGTCTTTAGGCTCTGTGGAATACGCGACGAGAAGACTCGACGAAGCTTCCCAAATGCTGCCCAGCCCAGCTGAATTCTTCTGTTAGCCTCCCTCTCAAAGTTGTTCTTACCAAACTGCAGAGTTTGCCCGAAGTAAACATATTCTCGAACAACCTCGAGAGCACCGCCATTGACAGCAATCGGTCCCGGAGTGACGTGTTCGTTGAACATAACTTGGGTTTTGTCCAAGTTCATCCGGAGGCCAATGCGTACCGAAGAATCAACTAGGCCATCCAGCATCTGCTGCAAGTCATGCAGCGATTCAGCCAGTATGACAATGTCATCTGCAAATCTCAAGTGTGAGATGTACTCGCCGTTGATGTTGATGCTACGTCCTTCCCAGTTCAGCATCTAAAACACATCCTCCAATGCGTTAGAGAACAATTTCGGGGAAATTACGTCCCCTTGTCTCACGCCTCGACGCAGGGGGAGTTCAGTTCGCTGATCCTGGGTTTGGACGGTCATTGTCGCGTTGTCATAAAAACATCTCAGCACTTGGATGTATCGCCAGTCGACTTGGCATCGCTGCAGAGACTCCAAAACAGACCAGGTCTCGATAGAGTCAAAAGCCTTTTCATAGTCCACAAATGCAAGACATAGGGGCCGATTATACTCTTCGGACTTCTGTATAATTTGCCGCACTGTGTGGATGTGGTCTATGGTGCTGTATCCTCCTCGAAACCCGGCCTGCTCCGGTGCCTAAAACTCGTCGAGTCTTCGCGAAAGACGGTTCGTAACGACTCTTGAAAACAACTTATATACGTGGCTAAGGAGCGAAATGGGTCTGTAATTCTTTAAAAGGGTCTTATCACCCTTTTTAAAGAAGAGAATGACCACACTCACACATTTCCAGTAAATTTACGTTTCCTTGTCGGCAGTCCTTATGACTGCCATGTTTTTTTATTTTTATTAGTGGCGTTAGTGGACCGTTGTACGCCATCTTAAACCTTTACTATTCAGCCCTTTTGATTAATACCACATAAACCTCGTAACAAGCGTGCAGATACAACAAATGTGCCCATTTATAAATGGCTGTAGTTAATGTTCTTCAATGCACAAGTCCATCTAACGAGTAACGAACTCAATCAGCTAGTCAATACTTAACGCTACTAGCAATGAAAAGGAATTTGTATGGTTGTCATACATAAGAAAATTAAATGCGACTGGAAACTAATAAATTACAGAATGAAAAGCAGGCAACAACTAACTAGTTTTGTTATACACCCACCTGGGTGTAAAATATACAAAACTTTTCAATTTCGTGCACCGTGCACCTAGCTTCTGACGTTTCATAAGTGCCCATGTAGGTTTATGTAAATTAAATTATTTTGATTTTGATTGAATATTTCTAAAAATCTCACCAGTTTTTTTAATGCTACTTACAGTGTTTTTTGAAGACATAACAGTAACTCTTCATAAGCAAAATATTATTTATCATCATCCTGAAAATGTTACAATGTCTGAAATTGCCTCTAATGCCTTGTTCATTCCAAAATTAAGCACATCTGATATATGAAGCTGAAAAATTAATCAATACTGTTTTGATCCTAATAGGAAAACAAGCAGTTAAAACAATCTGACTAAAACAACGGAACAGTGATCCAAACATTAAATTATGTCCCAAGATTTTCCTCGTGACAGCCCTAACTAAAAACAAATTATATTATTTATTATGAAACTCGTCGGCTTCACTCAAAGTCCCTATTAACTTCGTGAGTCCTTAATTTACGAGAAGCGTAGCTTTTTGATTGGTAATGAGAAAACTACTACTAAATGTTTGTAATGCCAGGGTGTATTGCAGTAGTTGTATTATATATTTATTTGGTCGGGATCCTGTAAACCGTGATAGTGCGACGTGTTTTTGTTATCAGTGATAGGCTTTGTTACCAGCAATATTTTTGTGCTAGTGTCAAGTCGCACTTTTGAGATTTTAGGGAGAAAAAAAATAAAAACGAAAATCTGAAAAAGAAATATTACTCGATATCCGGAGGTGATTTTACAAAAATAAATACTGTAAAATTTGCACCCAAAGATGCTCTATCAAAATATATTTATATAAAACAAATATCTTGTAGAGATACGATTTTAGATATTTTTTTTTTTTTTTTTATGAAAAGGTCACCCAAACTTCATCATAAAAAAAAAAGTATTTGAAATGGACACGTGGGTGTTTTACTCGTGCATTACAAATGCATCCCTTGATCGATAAATACCATAAACAACATAGGGTTTTTTTTTTTTGTCAATTGAAACACTGTGGTGCTGTGGATGCGAGCTATGTGGATGCCTGCTATGTATGGTCGCGAGTGGTATAGCTCTTTGCAGAGCAGTGCACCTACAGTAGGCGCGCGGTTGTTACCGAAAGTAGACGCCATTTGTATAGCAAATCTTACTCGCTCCGCTACATAGCTTAGCATCAGTGGAAACGTTCTCATAGTTTCATAGCTTAGCTTTTACATTCTCGCAGCATAGCTGCATAGCACATCTCTGGTGGAAAGGCACCCTAACACCACGGCGTGTAGCTAGTAGCAAACAGAACGCATACAACCCTAATCTATTCAAAGTGAGAGTGAACAGGCTTCTTCTGGGTAAGCTCACTCTATCGTCAACTTTGTCTCTGTCACCCAGACCTAGACTAGAGTCAAGAGCAAACCCATAGTAAAAAAATAAAATAAAAAACACACAAAACGACATACATTTTCTCTAGAACATAACTAAAACAACCGAATTATCTATAACACATCGTACCCGACCTCTTCATTGGAACAAACAAACAATGGCGTCGCGTGTGACTATTACCCAACGAAGGTAAAGTGAAGTAGGAAACGCAGAGATTAGCCATTCGACGCGGCAGTGACAAACGGACGGTAAGACCTTTTTACATGCAATGGAGTGGTTATAGTTAATTATGATGAGCTTGCTCAAAATAGGAGGATGGACACATAAAATCTCACCATTTGGCGGCTTGATTCTCAACCTGAACAAAAATTTAAAATGGCCAACAAAGTTGTATCTATAGGTCAGTATATTTTGTGCGATTGAGTTTTGTCTGATAATACATAGGAGCCACAGTAAAAATCCTGACTGTTCGAATACAGCTGAGTTCTAGAACTGCTTATATTTTCAAGAATTAGTTTTGGCGTTTTTGCCTGAAAAAAGTAAGTAAAAGTAAGTCATAAGTATTTTCAATGATTAAGAAATCCAAAAAAAAATCGTTCATGATTTTTGATGGAAATAGACTCGGCCCCTATTACATGGGAATTAAACAGAACTGCCGAAATGTGGGTGTTTCTACTATGGGAACACCTCTGCCTAACCTTTCGGGGAAACAAGGCGTGATGTTATGTTATAGAGCACCACAAACGACTGCAAAATCGATACCCGAGCAAGTGAAATTAAGGACCATTATCCGATATAGTTGTCATGGTAATTCGTGCCCATTACAGAAGCTCCTGTCTACAAAAGGACGGCATTATCATTAGGAAAGCAGCTTCGTAGTGTGGGATCCATCACGCCTGTACAACCCAAAAGGTTGGGCAGAGGTGTTTCGGACTCTCACATTACTCTAGTTATAAGTCACCCGCAATAGGGTGCGAGTCTATTGCCAAATCTAGACTCCAGGCAAAACAACTTAATAATAATAATATTGACTACCATTCACTACCAGCTTTGTATATTTATGAAACTGCCTTATTTGTAAGATTAAATCCAAATTTGTTTTCTTCTCTATCTGATACTGTACAACGTAACAACAACAACAGGCGTAACGATATGCTACGCGGACGCAGAGCCAAGACCGCTCTCATGTGGAAAAGCATATTCTGCAAAGCCCCACAAATTTATAATAAAATAAAAAAATCAATTAGAGAGTTAGAGTTGGCTCGATTTAAGAAGCAATTTAAAGAATTTTTATGTAATAAATGCTACTATAATTTGAATGACATTATTATTTATATTATTTAATTACTAAGCTGACATCCCTTTTTGAATTTTGAATTTGAACCTATTTTTTTTATTTTTTTATTAATAATAGTTTATCACCAATGTAATCTGTGTAACATTTGTACGCCAATGTGGTAGAATGTGATGAGACAATTTATGTAACTTAAGACCATGTAATCTACATACCGACCATGTTCTGACAAATAAATGATTATGATTATGATTACGACTGGCCAGAATGACTTACACTGTCGAGGAACAAGCTCCCAACACTGCCTCTGAAACCATATAACATATAACTGGAGCTTGTACTTGCACAAACCGATTATAAATACCGCCATGATCAAGTCGCCGCAATAATACACCAACAGTTAGCATTATAAAAATAAACTCGTTAACGAAATGATACCATATTATAAATATCAACCAGAAATAGTATTAGAAAATAATGATCAGAAAATTTATTGGGACCGATCAATAATAACAGCTAAAACTACGAGTATTCATTACAATAGACCTGACTACCGTTCACGACTAAGCCAATAAAACAGTTTATAGGTACATATTGTCCCCATTGTTCTTTCATCTATTGGTGTAATACCAAAATCTCTCACACAAAGCCTTAACACCCTACAGATGCCTACTCACACACTTTACATGCTCCAAAAAGCCACCCGAAAGTTCCTGACTTCTTCAACATTGTCATCCACCTTTTCTATTTAAATTTCGCCTTACATACTTGGTCCGACCCGTGTGTAAGGTTTCTTAACCTCTCTTAAATGAGAAGAAACGTAAAGAACCGAAAATAATAATAATATTGACCGGCCAGAGTGAACACTGACGAGGAACAGAGCTCCCACCTCATTCTTGCCTTTGCTAGCTGGCTTGAGTGGAGATTCGCAAGAGCAAACGTGCTCGGAGGAAGGAAGTATTCCAGTAAGATGCTGATAGGGATCTTGACCGTACTTCCGGGATTGTCCTGATAGCCGTGGAATACCACTCCATTCCTCATAGGCACCTCAGGACATGTTGGCTCCTTGTCGCTACGACATTATGTGCTAGCGATCGTTTTCGGGGGCCCATTATTGAGTGTGCAAGTCACCCCCTGCCATTTTATCTGTGTATTGTATATATAAAACATTGGTCAGGCAGGGCCATAGTCTTTGCATAGTTCCAGGTAACCAGTCCACTTCAGCCAACCAAACCCATTTTTTCCAAATCTTGCAATAGTCCTGCATCAACCAGGGGTTGTCCTTGGGTGTACTTGCATTGTGCATACAGGGATTATCGTCGGTTGGTGCCTTCTCATCATTTAGTGAGCGAGTTGGCTTCGGCCCCTCGTATCCCTTCCAAATGTCCGGGACCCCAGGGTCCCGAGATATGTCAAAGACATTTTTTAAATAATAATAAAAAAAGACGTGTGGCACTCGGGGACTGCCGCGGTAAAGCTATTGCATAGCATTTTGTATCAACTTATGCAATTATAATTATTTATTTATTTTATTTATGCAGTATTTCTTTTTCTTTGATATTATTATATTTTTTTTTTTATCGTTACGGAATTTCTGGATTCGGTCCCCGCGCTCAAGGCCCGCGATAGAAGCTATGCAATAGCTTAAAAACAAAATAAATAAGTGCTGAACGTCGTAAAAGTGTATAACTACGTAAACAAAGTCAAATACTATTCAAATATAAGCATAATAACAACTTTAAAATAGACGAAAGTGTTGAACCTAAAGTAATTTTAAATAAAAAAAGAGTGACAAACTGTTTTGACAGCGAAAAAATTCCATGTACATGAGTCATTTCCAACCGTCTAGTCAAGTTTAAAAATTGTTCAACTGGAATGGTATCAACTATTTGGCAAGCTTTAATTAAGTCATTGTAGCCTTGCGGTGCAACAGGGGAACTGAATGTACTCGTAATCGACTGCTCGTGAGTTCAAACCCCACTATCAACAATCACTTTTTGTGAAGATCATAATTTAATAAACTAATATTTATAAGAATAAAATACGCAGTACACAGAAAAAAGGAACTGCCAGAAATTATTAGATCACTAGAGGGTACTGGTGTAGGAAAAACAGCGCTTTGTTGACAAAGTTCTTGACAACAAACAAGACAAGAATATGGCGGCCGGTAGCTATGGCGGCTGAGTAGCGTAGTGCGATAGAGTCGAATAGATGTTAAAGCGAGACAGCGATAGCGTGAGGTTTTTTCGTTACGGAATTTCTGGATTAGGTCCCCGCGCTCAAGGCCCGCGATAGAAGCTATGCAATAGCTTAAAAACGTTTATTTCTACTAACAAAGCACCAAAATTACAAAATTAAAACATAAATAAAAACACATACAACTAAAAAGACCACGTTAACATATTACAGACTTCGATTGCTCAGTATGTGAACCATACAGCAATGGTTCAAGTACAGTGCGACATAAAATAGTAGAAATGAAATAAAATGGAACTAAAAAAATTCCATACTAAATTGTTGCCATTTATACGCATTTTACGTCAAAAAATGTGACAGTTACGTAGAAAGTGACGCCCTCATTTAATTTCTACTATTTTATGTCACACTGTACTGACAATCGAACCTCTGCGCGAATGACCTCAGGATGCCGCTGGAACTATCCCGAACTCTGCGCACCAAGGATGTGCATCGTTTCCACATAGTAGAATAGAAAAAATATTGTTTTGACTTCAGTGGTACAACGACAACACAATAAATATGCCTATCGAATTCGAAGGATTTTGAAACAATGTTTTGACCTAATTTAGGTCAAAATTTATAGAAGCACAAATTCTAGGCCAAACGTAAGACGGCAACCTTCATAATCCCACCAAATCAAGTTAATATTCACGCAGACATCAGATAAACTTACAGTTAACTTATAGTTAACTATGCTTATGCGGTTACCGTCAACCGGTAACCTTCAGGTAACCGTTCAGTTCACGACTTTGACATATCAACCGACGACCAAGTCAGTGAGATTGGTAATTTTCTAAGTTATTACTATGTTAAGTTGAGGTTTATCGTGGGACTTAAGTTGAGTATCTTATACTTAAGGTCGATGCTCTCACATAGCCTGCGAAATTCATTTTTTTTTTGTGAAAATTTCTTTAGGCGCACTCTGCGATCTTTCTGAACAGTGAACGAAACTGTGCTGCCACGCTGAATCGCGTATACTCGGCTCCAGTCGGTCGGTGACACTAATCACGTACTCGTATACTCGGCTGCAGTAGTTAGGTGAATTTGGTAAAAAAAAAAAATACAAAAAGTTTTATTGGCAAAGGTATATACCCGATTGGACCATCCTTACTTCCTTACTAATATTATAAATGTGAAAGTAACTTCGTCTGTCTGTCCGTCTGTATGTTACGTTTTCACGCCTAAACCGCTGAACCGGTTGTCATGAAATTTGGCCTGGTATATGGAGAAGGACATAGGCTACTATTTTACGCGATAACTGACATCCACGCGGGCGGGGCCGCGGGCGAAAGCTAGTATTATATAAAATATTAAATAATTTAAAATTTCTTGATAGGATGATTAATGATCAAAAGGCATCGCATAAAGGTTTTTTCCAAAATGTCTCAAACAATTTTAAAATTATTATAATTAGTTTGTAGTCATTCTGTGGCTTTTTTACCACGTATAGATGTTTCTCTTAAAATATTTCGTGTATGAATAGATACACCTTATATGTATATACCAGCCGCGCGGTAAACTCTGCTTGCGCGATGTAGCATTTGTGTGACGTCAGGTCTTTGATGCGTACTTCGCATGTGGCGTTGAAGATGTCGCCACAGATCTGAGCCTTAGAGCTTCAACCTTAAGCTTTCGCAGTGGACACTTAATCGCTTAAGGTGTGATATACACTTAATGTAGTAATTAAAGTCAGGTATGTCATAAAATATGTCCTAAAAGTATTAGTATATATAGTAGTAGTAGTAAAATATAGGTACGGCCAGCAATGCAATGCAGCATAAAGATTTGCGAAACACAGCATCTGCCTATAAAGCCTATTCCCATATATGTTGGGGTCAGCTTCCAGTCTAACCGAATGTAGCTGAATTACTGAATACCAGTATTTACATGGAGCGACTGCCTATCTGACCTCCACAACCCAGTTACTAGGTAACACGATACCCCTTGGTAAGACTGGTTGTCAGACTTTCGGGCTTCTGGCGACCGTAACAACTGTCAAAGATATATAAATAACGGCCAGGACCTACGGCTTAACGTGCCTTCTGAGGTACGGAGGCATCTTGGTATGTACAGATGGTCACCCATCCACGGACCAATCTTGGCAAGCTTAGTTTAACCTGATCGATCGATCCGTGCCGCTGTTATTAATTAGCAACAAACGCTTCAAGATTTGCGAAACACGCACTAAAATTCCCACTGATCTCAGTGATTTGTGAGAAGCTTACTTTGTAATTTAATCAGAAGTTTCAACGTTAGAATACTCTCGACGTTGCCGACTTTATCGTATTATCTAGTGGCAGTTATGAATGCAAGAGCTGATCTTGCGCACCAGAACCATAATTGCGAAACACACTTTCAAGGCTCCTACACACAGAGGCGACACAAAGTCACCGCTCGTCGCGCGACACACGGTGCCTTTGTGTCGCGTCGCGTGTCGCGCTTGTTTGTAGGAGCCTTCAATCATAATCTAAATGATTTTCAAGGACATTGCTAATCCATTGCTTCATATGTTCGAAAAAATTATCTGCTCAACAACATAAATAACGCAATAAATGTTGTTGAAGTATCAAAATTAAACTAAAACATTGCAGTCCACTGCTGAGCATATTCCTCTCCCAATTTGCGCCACAACACCCTATCCTCTACCCTGTCCGCCGTCTGCATCCAGTCTGCCCAGGTCTTGGTCTTGCCCTTTTAAGGTCGTCGGTTCATCTAGCTGGGGGGCCTATACTTATACTTTTGATATATTACAATTAAATGAAAGAAAATTTTAAACTCATATCAAAAGCACACTTTGTAAACAAGCATATTACAAATTATACCCAAAGTCTCTAATTCAGATAATTTATGTAAACAAAGTAATGTCAAGAAATGTCACTGTCAAAATGACAGAACAGTGGTGCAAAACATAATATTTTTTTTTTTTTTAATAGTCATCGCTAAAATTAAAGTGAATTAATTATATGAACTATGCAAACAAAATACTGTTGCCAAACAATGTTTTGTGTAGTATGTCGGAGACACGGCCATATGATCGTCATAATCAGCCCTTTAAGTCCAGTGTTAAACGTAGGCCTCCCAAAATCGATTTCCACTCGAAACAGTTTACAGCCGTTTTCATACAAAATGTGGCTAGATATGCTACTTACAATATGAATCTATGAATGAGAGTTGTAGTATTAGTTTCGTTGATGATGTAAAAAATTTGAAAATGTCTGTATCTCCTGCATTGTTACCAGTATCATAAAATATTTTATACCAGAAAATCTCCTTTTTTAATAACTTTGTTTAAAACCGAACATTTATAAAAATAATTACGGTATGATTATTTTTTAATTATTATTTCTTAAAATCAGTTCTTAAAAGAAAATGAAACCTCTATTTTCGCCATTTTATGTAAATTACCATTACGAAGATATTTTTTTGATATGTTATCCCCGTTGTTTACATAAATTATATGAATTTGAGACTATGGGTATAGAGGATTATATCCAAGATATGAATGCTTGGAAATATGCTGGTCCTGCTCCGTAGGACAATTTAGAGTCTAGACAAAATCAAACTGGTTGCTAACTTAACCGAATAATTTATAATTTTTATGATATTAATTTTATTTTCTGTGATTAACTTAATTTAACTCATACACTGACTTATTATATGTTAATTTTTTAGGAAAATCATATACAATGTTTGTAAATATGTGAGCACCATATATCTAGGTATCGCATTTATTAATTTTTACTTATCAAAAATATAAGGAAAGTAGAGGTATTTCTAGACAGTTTAATTAAAGACTGAGATTAGAATACGACCGTTTTTAGAAACACGGGATTTTCCATAATATGTCACTTATTTGTTTGGAAAACCGGAAGAACACCTTCCATTTTTCCAAACTGTGTAACACACTATCAATCGCAATCTGAATGATTTTGAAGGACATTGCTAATCCATCGCTTCATTTGTTCGAAAAATGTGTCTGCACAACAATTTAAATAACGCAATGAATATTGTTAACTGCCAAAATTAAATCCATTGCTACTGTTAATGAGTTACCCAACCCACCTTGAATAAAGTTTGTACAGTCCGAAACCGGACATATTTTATAAGGATACGGCCTAACAAGCTTGATAACAACATTTAAATTCAATCTACTTTGATTAGACGTCGTAAAATATTCTGCATTAAGAATAATCGAACATCAATTATTGATTGAATTACTGTTGTAACATGTTTATAGTTCATCCTTATTAATTTAAATGATAATTGAATTTACTCTATAAATTGTAATTTTATTGTGAGCACTGTGTGTTATGACAGAATCCGTCTGGCATGGTTTTGCTTGTCATTTTGTTTGTGATGTACAGAAAAATGGCTCTTAAATGATAAATGATTTTATTTCTGTAAGTAGGTTTTTACAAACACTTTTACACGTCAATCATATTTTAAAACTAGATGAGGTGGGCGTTTCATATCTGACTACTCTGAGAAGAAAGGCTGAAACCAACTCAGAGGTCACAGTCTCTTTTAAAGTCCAGACATAATCTTGGTCAAATCATGTGAAGACCATGTAGATTGGTGTCTGAAATGGTCTTTTGAAGAAAGAACCACACAGATTGAGTGGACCTGTCCATTCAGTGCATGTATTTGTCAGTAATCGTGCAGCTCAACTCAGAACATATTCTTAGAACTCTTATTTCTCTTTGGGAAAAACCAAGACTTAAGTATGGCCTTATCATCACCTCCTAATATGATTGATTGGTTTAACTTATCTGGCAGGTAATTTCATATTAAGAAATTATTTTTCGCGTAGGCGAGTCCAACTGCTTGGCATAAGTTTGTTCCCCAGGTCAATCAGTGCTATCGGATTTTCCGTTCATCATCATCATCATTTCAGCCGAAAGACGTCTACTACTGGACATAGGCCTCCCCTAAAGACCGTCACTTCGACCGTTTCTGTGATTCCCACATCCAGCGGATTCCTGCGGCCTTCACAAGGTCATCGGTCCACCTTGTTGCAAGCCTTCCAACGCTACGTCTTCCGGTACGCGGTTGCAACTCCAGAACCTTTCGGCCCCATCGTCCATCTGTTCTGCGAGCAATGTGCCCTGCCCACTGCCACTTAAGTTTGGCAATTCTTCGGGCTATTTCGGTTACCTTGGTTTTCCATTAGAAAACTGATTTCTCAGAAGAACTTTAGGTTTGTTTGTGACCATAGGCTCGCCCCTATTAAATTGAAAAAATGTAGCTAATCCCTTGGGAAAATACGGACTTCTTATGTTAGTTATAATGAACCAATCTTCGAAGGAAGTCTAGATCATAAAAACATCACAACAAGTACACCCTGAGCAATTCACAATAAAAATAATATCTCCGAAATTTATAAATCACAAACCTTGTAACGAACGGAAACATTATAATATAACACAGATCAGATAGATGATGGCTGGCCTCAGAACAAAGTGATAAATTTTTACAACCCAGACTGGCATTTTAGATTTGATGGATATCCTTTGTAGAGTGATCAAATTAGATTTCGCAATGTTATGCATGTTGTTATGGTGGTTCTGTGAGTGACAATGAGACGCAAAAGCTACGAATCACAGCGCAGTACCTACTCTTAAGAGGGCTTATAACGGTCCACTAGTATTATTTCGTGACTGAGAAAGAATTATAAAAAACGACTCAATACGAAACCTCGGTAAGTGTGTCTGGTATTTTCTAATACCTTTTATATTGTTAATTGAAAAAATCGTCTTTCTCATTTTCAGTCGAAAACATTGTAAGAGTGAAAATGCAGTGCTATGTCATATATCCCACACAAAATAATGATATCACAAAATATGAAAACAAATAACAGTCAACCAAAAAAAAAACATGCACTTCAAAAACATATTATCATCAAGTCATTTACGATTACAAAACTTCAAAAAAACATGACTATTTTTACCGAAAACCATTTGCATAATGTTCTATTCTAACCGTTGAGGTCAAGGTGACGCGTGATGCATGAAGAACTCTTTATTTAGATACTAACACGTAACGATTCGTTAGACGTTAATGGTAACTTTGGCTAACGGATGGATGTAAGTTAACCGATCGATATTTCTATTCATTGGTCACTTTTGTTTTAGCATGCAGCTAAAACAAAAGTGGTCCCAATATAGTTCCTTGGGGAACACCACAATTATTTTCCCGATAGGGGGATCTACAGACTACTGTCTACAGTCTACACTACTAGACGAGACTAAACTAGACTATCGGGAAAATAATTGTAGTGTTCCCCAAGGAACCATATTGGGACCACTTTTGTTTTTGCTGTATACTAATGACTTTGTTGGCGTAACCTCCCATAACTGCATACTATATGCTGTCGATACGACCCTCAGCGTTCTAATTGACAATTATGACGTAGGTAAGTATCAGACTGCAATAAACGAGACACTAAATAAAATTATCACATGGCACAAACGAAACACATTTGGTCTCCACATTAATATTAGTAAAATGAAAATGATACAGTTCCAAACATACAACAGTAAGCGTCCACAGTTAAAAATACAGTATGGTAATGTCGCAATTGAAGAGGTTGAGAGTAGAAAATTCCTAGGGATAGCAATAGACAAACACTGTAACTGGAAAGCTCATATTGACGAACTCTGCACAAAGGTAAATTCGTATTCGTTTTACACAGATTAACACATATACATAGTGTTGATGCGGCACCATGTGCATACCATGGCTATATTATGTTTCATATATGATGATATGCAATAGTGTATTACAAGACAAATATATTTCAAACAAATTTTAGACAAATTACAACTAAATTAATTAGGGACATAATTTTTTCTCAATATTAACATTTTTTTTTTTTTTTTGTTATTTATCACAGTTTTCAGCCTCACCCAGCAAAATATATGTGGTGGTAGACATTAAATTTATTTGCTCAGAAAATACCCTTTCTGTACCTCAACACTTTTAAACTACATTTATACGCGATTGTACGTGTATGTATTTCATCGTTCATCATTCATAACGATCGGTTCAGCGGTTTAGGCGTGAAAACGTAACATACAGACAGACAGAGTTACTTTCACATTATAATATTAAGTACTAGCTTTTTCACGCAGCTTCGCCCGCGTGGATTTCGGTTATCGCGTAAAAAAGTAGCCTATATCCTTCTCCAAATCCCAGGCTTATATCTCTCAAATTTCATGACGATCGGTTCAGCGGTTTAGGCGTGAAAACGTAAGATACAGACAGACAGACAGAGTTACTTTCACATTTATAATATTAGTATGGAAGTATGGATTAGTATGGATGGAAGGATGGAAGTATCGGAAATAAAACTAAAAGATCTGCACACACTCACAGAAAAATAGTCTATGAGTTGGGCCTAAATCGAAAAAATATTGTCTAGCGTCTGATTCATACTATGACCTGACCTATAAATCTAGACATTGCAATTCTTAACACATATCTACCTAAGTGTAGATATGCAATTAATTGTGATAAACTGAAAAAAACTGACAAATATCTCAATGCTACGCAAAATTTTCAAAATATTGTCTGCATAACTTAATTTAGTAAAGGAATTAACCCCATCTCCATTCCAAAATTAGGTATGTAAATATTAGAACAATATTGACAACTTTTTTTTTAATATAAATAATATATTGACTTGTGTATGTATTTTAATTTAATTTTGATGATATGTGTGATTTTTATATCAATTTTGTATTTTAAATTTAATTTAAGATAATCTTTAATTATTAACTTTATTTGCATTGCATTGTAATCTGAGTTTAAAATGTAATAAATGGAATAATTATTAATAAATTGAAACAATTTCTGGAATCCAAGTCATACCAAAATAAAATTATTCTCTCTCTTATACACCAAACATTTTATGAAATATATCTATACTAATATTTACATTATTTAAAATCTAATAGACTTACAATTATAATAATATATACAAGTATATAAAAAAAGGGAGGGGAGAGAATCATAGGGCATCAAAAAATTCGTCCGCATTGCTGTCAACAAGAAGTGCCCAAAAGGCTGGCAGCATTGCCACGTTATATGGCAATGCTGATTCTTCTGATTTTCGGCAAGAAATAGGCCAGCCCTATGGTCACGTGAGGAGTCGACCAAACGCTTGGCGATATCTCAAAAAACTAAGTGGGCACTCGGACCGATGGCCCTAGTGTTTCAACCCCAAATAGCTCGAACATATAAGTCCCAATAAGATTAGTATAAGTAAGAGTATTAATCGTCACCTTATTAGTGAAGGGAGCTATTCCACACTAAACTGGTTCCAAGATAAAGATAAATCAAAAATTCACTACTTGATTTTTTGTTCCTAGTTTCATTTAACTCCTTTCACGTCTGAATGAAAAACCAAACCTCTAGTTGAGCTATCACTTAGATATCTTCACCACTAGAATCTCCGTCTAACGACGAGTATGGTGGTGTTCATAACTCGATTCGGTCAAAAGTGTGGCTTAGCTCTCTTCACCACTAAGGGCTCGTGCAGACTGGCGCGATATCGCAGGCGCAACATCGCACCAGTGTGTAGGAGCCCTAATGCGACGATTTGCACCGTTTGGTTCTCCGCACCTGCATTTTTTTTATCATTTCATTTCCATTCCTTATTGTTTTGTTTTTCTTACCTTGTTTTTAAATCCTTTTATATTAATGAATGTCTTTTTTTTCACAGGTATATAAACAACATACTTAGTATCAAAAATGTTTCCCTCTGTCAGAAGGGTGAGTTTTACATATTTTTTTTACTTTGATTAAATTTGAAAGGCCAGTTTTTCCGCCATTTTTCAGCACAAAAAATAAGCTTAACACACATTTTTATTGGAACGGAGTTCTTTAACGCGCATTGCAGTAGGAGTAAACTGGCAGAAATCATCACGTAACGGAAAAGCGTTATGCCCGAAAAAGTCAGTTTCAAGTGTTAAAAGTTTTTGTTTTATGATACAAAGCCATCTAGCATAAATCTTTAGAGACCATACTAAATGGCTCTGTATTAATCTTTACAAATAAATAAAATTGGAGTGTGTGTTTGTAATATCAAAATAAGAACTTTTTACTAAATTCATATGAAAGTATATACCTACAAAAAAACAACATGTTTACACGTTTTATACTTAATTATAGTTATTTAAAAAAAGATTTTTTTAAATATTGTCCTTCAGTCTGTATGTCTGTATGTTCCGGCTAATCTCCGAAACGGCTGGACTAATTTTCACTGGCATATAGCTGATATTTTAGAAAACAGCCACGCTGGCGATGTCGCGAGCAGCTGCTAGTACATAATATACAGCGCGTCCCACGACACCTCCCTATTGTTTTTTTAAAACTCTTTATTGCTTTGTTACCTTTATTAAAATTACAATATTTAAACACACACTTATTTACAACAGATACCGCCATCTTGAAAAAACGAATAAAAACCTGCACTTGACTTAACAATTGCTTCCAAACAATATCTCTATTAAGTCCCAATCAATAATTGATTCAGTGAAACAATCACTTTTTTTTTAACTTGTCTTTGAAATAGTCAAATTAATAAAGTTATTAAACACAATATGAGTAGAAGGCCAAAATTAAATTAAGAAAAAAAAAAATCACACGCATATCCATTGTGTTGTCAAAGCAAGAAAACATCCATTGATCATTTTAATACTAGACGTTGGCATAAACAATCGAATTTGATTAAGAGGCTTCCGAGCGCACAGTGGCGCCCTCATCGTTTGTTCGGTGATATCTTTTATTTAGGATGAAAATGCAGAAAATAAGCTCGTCAAGTTGTGCTTCACAAGACTATACGTTATTATTACTACAAACAGTAGTTTTAAATTGTTATGTTTTATTGTAATCATTAAAACGGAGCTTAGTGGCCACTATTTTCCGTTTATACCTGTAATGTGAGTATGTGTGTACTAATATTATTTAGTAATAGTAGACTCAAGTAGAGTGATTTTTCCGAAGGGAAGCAGATCGGAATGGTATGGAAAGTTGTAGGTAGCCCTCGCCTCTGATGGATGGACACCATTCGTGTGTTTTGCAATATTTATTCGATTATCGAATCGACCACCTCTACCCTCACTTAACCGACACATCTCCAATAATAACTCAACGATTTGGCGCCACCTTCTGCACAGGTAATCGTTTTCACATCGATATCTCGATACCTAGTATTTGAATCGACAAGAGGTCAATTGAAGTGCTAAAAAAACATGTCTGCATAACAAACCCATAAAAAAACATTTTGATATAATTACGATTTTTTATTTAATTCAATTGAAAGTTGTTTTTTGCGAGTTAATTGTGAAAGTGTAATGATTCGATTTATTGTTTGTGTTTATGTATGTGTGTTAATATTTTTTTTAGGGTACCGTCCCACAGGTTGCCAACGGAACTCTATTACTAAGTCTCCGCTGTCCGTCTGTTTGTCATACACTGAAAAAAATGTTTACTTATACATAACTAAACTTTCATCAACATGTAACACAAAAAAGTGACCACATAACTTTATGCAACACTAGCTTTTGCCCCGCGGCTCCGCCTGCGTAGATGTCGGTTATCGCGTAAAAAAGCAGCCTATGTCCTTCTCCGTATCCCAGGCTATATCTCTGCCAAATTTCATTACGATCGGTTCAGCGGTTTAGGCGTGAAAACGTAACATACAGACAGACAGACAGAGTTACTTTCACATTTATAATATTAGTATGGATGTAACCAAAACCAAACCAACACTTTTATTAAATCAAGTTAACTTTTATAAAGTCTTGTCAAAGTTTGATTATTCCTGAAATAGCCGAAGAAGTTAGGCTAAATATTTTTTTCAGTGTAGGGCTGTAACTTTTTAACCGTAATAAGTAGACACTTGAAATTTTCACAAAGTGTGAAATACTATGGCCGCTATAACAACAAATAACAAAATTTAAATTTGTACTAAGGTATTTTTAAATACATAATGTTAAATATTGTACGTTAGTAAGGAACCCTTCGTGTGCGAATCTGACTCGCACTTGACCCCTTTTTTTGTGTGTATCAGTGTTTCATGTCACTAAATTGCTGGCGTTATAATGATGTCTGTAGTTTTGATTGATTGCTCTGTGGTTAATGTTTGGAAATAAGTCAAATAAGTTACTTTTATATTTGAGCTGTGTTTATGAAATTAGACATTATACAGTGATCAAAGATGACTGTGTATTATTAAGCTTCGGATAAAGGTTTATCTGTATAGTGCAGTAATTGCCACATTTGGCGAATTATTTAGTGATTTTAATTTGGATATGTTGTCATTGGGTACAGCTACTTAATGACGTATACTTTTTCTCGAGGTTTTGAATGTTGTAGTACAACAATTAATCTTAACAATTTTGTTTTTAGATTACCTCGATGGTTTTCTGAGGTATTGGTTTCGATTCCCGAGTCAGAGGTGCGTGCCTTGGGTTCGATATCGAGACCTATGACTTGGCAGTCCGACGGTTACACCTCTAGGCTATCACTGCGTTTTATTGATGACCATAGTTATAATTATCGGGAAACTTCATATCTTCCTACATGGCAAACCGTTAATACCCGAAAGGCAATACTTAGTCTAGTTAAAAGCTCATTCAGTTAAATCGGAATTTATCAATAATAATGTTGCCATAACCAAACAAGAATCTACACTTATATTATTATAATTATTAATCTAATGAACCTGAAGTTTTTTGAGTTGTTTGAACGCGCTAATCTCTGAAACTGCCAGTCGTATTTGAAAAAATATTTTTGTATTTAATAACCCAATTCTTAAGGAAGTCTATAATATCACGCTACGACCCTGAGGAGGCGATCAAAATAAATAAAGTAAGAAAACACGCTAAACGAAAACGAAGTATCAGCGCGGGTAGACAATACGATGCGACGGATTGGGTTGGGAAGCATGGAATTACAAGCGGACAAAGTCGCCGGCAAAAGCTAGTCCAAATATAAAAATACTATTCGGAAAACATTGATCCATATACTCCAAATTAAACGCAAATTGTGTAATTCGACCAAAAGATGGCATACCGATCGCTCGGCCTTTTTAGGAGATTTTTTTTTATCTATGGATTCTAGTCTCCTCCTAAATGTCAGTTGACGTCCTCAAACATTCTAGAGTGAATGAAATATCTTAGTAGGTTACGAATTTTACGATAGAACTGTAAATGGTAGTAGAAAATGTTTTGGCGAGCAGTTGTAAAGATGAATGTGGTAACAGACTTACTTGGGTATTGAATGTGCATTTTAGATCAGCCTGATTCTGTGGCTTAGTTATAAAAGCCGCACGGGTCGATCGATTAGGTTAAGCTACACTTGCCACGGTTGGTCTGTGGATGGGTGATCTTTATATACCAAGACCCCTCCGTGCCATGGAAAGCACGTAAAGCTGTTGGTGTTTGTATCATACACCGTGGCATTTTAGTCGTCTTACAAAGACAGCTCACTTCATGTATCCAATGACTACTAATCATTCATGTAAAATGTATTTTTTTTTTTTGAACAATTGTTTTTTTTTTTTCGAGTGCAGTCCGAGCCTTGTGATACAAGGGCGCCGCAGAATGGATTTAGATTAAGTTTAAGTTGCAATAGTAAGAAACACATTTTTGCGTTAGGGTGAATGAACTCTGATAAATATGTCGCCGCTCCATTCCGCGGCGCCCTTGTAGCACAAGGCTCGGACTGCACTCTTAACAGGGTGTTTTAAACTATGTCATGCGTAATAATAAATAACAAAAATAAAAAAATAAAATGATCAAAAAAAAATTTTTTTACATGGATGATTAGTAGTCATTAAATACATGAAGTGGGCTGTCTTTGTAAGACGACTAAAATGCCACGGTGTATAATTAATAATTAATGTACACAAAATATTGTTAACATTTTAAAAGAGTAAGTATGGAGTTTCTTGCCCATTCTTCTCCATACGTAATTACCTTTTGGAAGGGGCAACTAGAATCAATTAATTATTTTGTAAATATTGACGTTCAAAAGTGCCTTTTATATCTAAAAAAAGTCGTAGTAGTTTATATCTAAAAGAGCCTTTTTTTTTCTTTTTTTTTTTTTTGTGTACTTTCTATTTGAAATAAACGATTTGACTTTTGACTTTGGTCCCGGCTGTCATTCGTGGATCTTTGACAGTCTTTACGGGTCGTCAGAAGCCCGAAAGTCTGACAACCAGTCTTACCAAGGGGTATCGTATTACCCACTGACGTGGGTTGTGGAGGTCAGATAGGCAGTCGTTTCGTGTAAAATACTGGTATTCTACTGTCCGGTAAGACTGGAAGCCGAACCCAACGAACGAAATGGCTAGTCAGATGAAGTTCGTGTTTTCTAAATCTGTGTTATTTGTGACGTAATTAAAAAACATGGCGCCACGAGAGCGGGAATATCAAACGGAACTAAAAATAAAAACTACGTCTGAATGACATAAATCTACACTCCACATAAAGTAATTTCATCTTTATACAACATTTTAAAGTGAAAATTAAATCAATTATTAGGATTTTATTAAAATACCTAAGGAGCAACATTCAATCAATATTGTTCTACTTTTCAAAGACCTTTCAAAAACATTAAATCAATATGCTATGAACATATAAATTATTACAAAGAACATTTATCTTATTCATACCTGTAAATTGGATTAAAAGGAACTGATCTTCAAAATCAATTTCAATAGAATTGACGTAAATTGATTTTAAATTAATTGAAAAAGATTTAAATTACTTTTTGACGTTTATTTGCCATAAAAATAAATGAATAAGACAGTATTAAATGCGTGATCAATTGGCTAATAAATATTGAACAGAATTTATTTATTGTCCATTTATCTGTTTATTAATTAGGTTGTTTCCCAATTAGTAAATTACCTGAATTACCTCGCCTTAAAGAGAAAACCTCGGAAATGCAATTTTGGAAAGAAAATTCCGCAAGTTTCACACAAAAAAGTTTTGCAACTTATAACGCCATCTATGACGAGTTTGAAATTGCACACTAAAAGACACAAATAGAAGAAGCAGAAAAAATGTTTTTTTACTGGGCGCAGTTTATTTTCCTCCTGTAAAGGGGTCTTTTTCGCATATACGAGGTTTTCACTCTAGTTCTCCTTATCGATTTCAATAATCGGTGACACTTTGTAATTATTATATCCGCGCGTGTCCTAATATGACTAGCCATACCGATTTTTTTTTAATTACCCGGTCGCGTCTTATCCAACAGAGTTACGGCTCGTACAGACTACTGCGATATCGCGGGCGCGACGCAACACTTTTCTTTGTCGCTGCCATGCCTGTCGCGCCCGCGATATTGCGCGAGTCTGTACAAGCCTTTAGCCGACATAGTATAAGAGGGTTTAGGTCTCTCTTTACATGTATTTGGCGTTTTTCATAAATAGAATAGTGTATCGAATTGCATTTTTTTTTTAAGCCAGGAACAAAGCTTAGAACACTGCAATGTAATAAAGACTTGAGACACTGAGGTAATGTTGAGCATATTATATTAATAGGGATATCTTTATTATTACGATCGGCGGTTTTGCGGTCGTAGACCAATTAAACGATGGTTTTGTGTGAAAGATGATTTGGATAGAATGGGAGTAACTATCGAGATGACGAATAAAAGAGAAGTATGGAAGAAAAATGAGGAAAATCTTCATTGTGATAATAAAATTGATGGCATGGTTGGCGCAGTGGTTAAGCGATGTGTTCAACTGTGACTAATATTTAATGTATAAGTGTAAAATTTTAAAATCATCGATTCAATAGTAATAATAATTGTACCTAAGATATTTGCACGCCAAGAGAAATGGCAGACATATCGTGAGCCACTTTTATTTAAGGGTCCGTGCACGAAAAACACTCTCTTTGGCAATTTCTTATCTAATTGTGAGAAAACTTGAAATAATCGAAACATTAAGTCTGTGTAACTATAAAAGTACAGTTTTCATGGTGCTAAACCATTCGTGTCAGTCACAGTAGCTTTTAATAATTTCATAATTTTTGTGCTCTCCAAAATATAGTTTATTTCGCCATTGATTTACTTAATGAAGATATTTTATAATCATTAAATAAAATTTTGATTATATTTCAAAAATAGCCGAAGACCAATTTGGGATTTTTAAATTTCTTGATATGATTTGCTAAATAATCGGAAAAATATATATTACTGACGAGGTTTTAAACAAAAAAAGGTTTTTCAATATTATTTTTCTGCTATATTTTGTATGGAAGTTG